>VXBI01009565.1:591364-785811 GCA_013397375.1 Toxostoma redivivum
CGGGAGGCCGGGCGGGGGCGAGGGCGGTGGCAGGCCGGGCGCCGGGCCGCCCCGCAGGAAGGACGGTACGAACTCGGCGGCGTGGACGTTGGGCACGAAGGGCTTGGCGTTGACGTTCAGCTGCCGGCTGAAGGCCGCCCCGAGCAGCTCCTGCTGCGCCTCGGCCTCCGCGGCCGGCGGGGCGCAGCCCGGGCCGGCGCCGCTGCCCGGCTCGATGTCCGCCTGGTCCCAGCAGTCGGGAGCCGAGTCGCTACTGCTCCCGCTGCCGCTGCCGTTCGCCTCCATTTCGTGGCGGCCCCACAAGGCTCCGCGGCCCCGAAGCGTCTCCCGGGTGAGGGGGGAGCCGGCGGCGGCACCGACTCAGCACTCGCTCCGCCGATTCCGCGTGTGCTCCGCCGCCCCGACGCGAGCGCAGTGTGGCCTCTCGGGCCACCGTACACCTTCCCGGCAGCCTCTCAAACCGCCATCATAGTAGTTTTTATCTCCCCCGCCCCTCCTCCCGCTGCACGTCCGAGGTGCGGCGCAAGAACTACAATACCCGTCATGCCACAGGAGGGCACGGGCGTCCCGCCTCCCGAGGCCAGACGGGAAATGGAGTTGCCTGCGTTCCTTGCACGTTCAGGAACTGCAACTCCCGGCGGCCCCCACGCGCGCTGTGCGTCCCTGCCGGTCCCGCCTCCTCCTCCAGGGGGATGCGGGACGCGGAGTTGGCGCGAGCGCCTCAGGCGGGACAGGAACCGCCCGGGTCAGCTGCCATCGGTGCGAAACCACAGCGAACCCGTCCTGCAGAGCAGAGGTGCAGAGGGACAGCAGAACTCCCGGGGAAGCTGTGGGAGCACAGGCCCTCCCAAGGGATGCAAGAGGGAACGCTGCCCTACCTGTCCAGCTAAAAGTGCACAGGATGCATGGAAAGTTCCAATTTTGATAATTCTATAGGACATTTTGACTAGGTTGTTACCATGTAAGAAACTTCATCCACTTAAGCCAGAGTCAGTAGGACTTTACAAATACTGAGTCCCTCCCTCCACTGGTATGACTCTTAGAAGTTTTTAAAACAAAACCTCAACAAACAAACCCAAAATACATCGCTTGAAGTGAAGAATATTTGGACTGAACAGCATGGAACAGAGGGGAAACAAGTAGACTTTGGTTATGGGGTTGCAGGAGGCTGTGGCAGCATTTTGTCTTGTAAGGTACAGTGTGTTTATAACTCCACAAAGCAAATACTTGGGAGTTTCTTGGAGTGCTGACATGTGAGGACTGAGTCATCTGCAGCATTATTCATATTAGAACACTGTAGGACAGATTACAGAGTTGTTTGAAGCAGGTGATCTTAGAACTAAAAATGAAAGATCTCCATTTGGTACAGAATCCAGGGCAGTTTTTTGGTTGGAGAACAAAAGCTCTCCTGAAGGGGCATTTGTGTAATCCTGACATGAGAACCAGAGGGTTTCTGGCTGCACACCAGCAGCAACATGTGGGCCATGGACAAACAAAAACTTCTACATGTGTTAATGGAAATATGGGCTTCCAAGAGATCATATCCAGGGAAAACATTAGCAGGCAGGGTAGCACTTACAAAAGCAAACAGAAACAAAACCTCCCCCAAAAGCCCACTAACACCATAGAAAGTTCATTTTGGAAGAAAAAGTATCACTTATAATGAGAGACTAAAAACCTCTGTTTGAGTGGAAGCTTTTCCTTCAAGCACCACCAAGAGGTTGACCCTAACCCTATTCTCTGGCACAGAGTTACTCTCCAGTTTTCTGACATTGTCAGTCTCTATTTTTCAAATTGAGTGTAATTAAGGAAAAGTCTCACCTGTGCTACTGTTGTAATATTTGAAATTTTGTTAAGCTACAAGTCCCAGCTGTGATTGCATGGCAATTACTTTTCTGTTCAACAAAAGGAAATGCAGTGCATTGCTTGGGTTTGTTTTCTTTTAGTGCTAACCTTTTCTTGTTAGGTGACCTTTATTAACCAGGAGGTGTATGATACATTTCATGTAGCATGGAAACAAGGTAGCACCATTTCAGCACTCAGGGGTTACTGGTGTTGAATAATAGATAAAACTCCCGTGGAGGGCAAGCTGCATGCTCTCTGCTGACGAAGAGACTTGTGACTGAACACTTTTTACTGTCATTATGAGCTTGTAACAGCTCAGGTTTATAATGAGTGCAACGCTGTCCTGCAAGCTTGTGTTTTGTTTGGGCCCTGACACAGCCTACAGGTCTGGAAAGCCTTAACTGGAGGCAGGTGCTGCCTTTTCAGGGCAATTAAGACATACCTTAAGATGACCAACACACAGAGCACAGACATAGCAATTCTTGCACACATTTTGGCATTCTTCTTAAAGGTTATTGAAACTGAGCTTCTTTCTAATGGCTCCTGAAGCTAGAGTTGTGATAATTTTTTGTGTTTGTGTGTTGGGAGTAGGGCCAAATATGTGTTTGATCAGAGGTGCAGAAGTGCATATTATCACTGATTTCAGGGGAAAAGAATTAGTTGTGTTTCACAACCTTTCCTCCTTCCTTGATAGGTACCTATTCCTTAGGTACTTGCTAGGGTATAAACAATTAGTCCACAGAATTTCAGAAGATGTCAGATGTCCTTCAGAGTGTACAAACCTGTTTTGCAGGCTGTCACACATAGGAATTGTGTAAACTCAAACACTAAATTTTTAACAGGGCTAGTAGTTTGTTTTTCCACTTTGGAACATCTGGTACTCAAAAAAAAAAAAAAAAGTGGAATTATGATAATTTTACTGGCAAATATCTACTGGAGTGTAAGTGGTCCAGTTTGCTTGTGGTTTTAAACCATTATAAAAGCTTTTCTTGTTTAAATCTCTTCTGCATCAAAATGTTTAGAATAAATATATCAGCCCTTCATTTAAAAAATACTAAAATGCTTTTCTTATTGAGAAACACCCATATAAATCCATTCTCACATCATTACTGACTTAAGTGATCAAGACTGTCTAGAAAAGAAAAATCTGGACCAGCTTAGGGTTAACATATGATGACTGAGGGACAAAGAAATTGTTCCCCCCACAACTGTAGTTCTACCATCCTTCTTCTGCCTCTGAGCTGTTAGACCCTGCACTGTGTCTGTCCAGCTTATTAAATTTAGTGACAGAACAATCCACTTTCTTTTTCCTCATGGGCTACTCAGATGAATCAAATAAGAGGGAATCGACAAATCCCAGGACTGGTGTAAAGTAAGAATGTGGAACAAGACTTATTTTTTGGTAAGAGCAAATTATTAATACAATAAACTTTCCCAAGGCAGCTTCACTAATTTGCAGCCTGTGGTGAGTCAGTCCTGCAGCAGTGAAATGGAGGCCCCTGTTCATTTTAGGAATAGTGGTCTGTACTTTGGTAGTAACTTCCACCCAAGCTCTCATGAGCACTTTGCAGCCTGGCAGGGTCACCCATGAAATACCAATGCTTTAGCCATGTGAACTGAAGCAGAAGAGAAAGATGTATTTCACTAGAGGGCTTCAGACAGGTTAACAGCTTCAAGAAGTTACTTGCTCACCACCAACAGGTAAGTTTTTAAAATTCTATAAACTACCAACACCCTTAAAATGGAAAGAGCATTGCTTTAGGGTGCTGAGTTACTATTGAATTGACTCAGTTTACCTTGATATCAAGTAACTTTCTGAGCTATTGCAACATGGGAAAGAAACATTTTGGCTGGGACTGGGAGGAGCAGGAAAGGAATACAACTCCCCTTTCTGGTGTGGCAGCAAGCTGGGATTTGAGTGATGCACTGTGAGCCATGCCCCGAAATTTAAAGGTATTCAAATATGTATATAGTTATGCACCTAAATGAGTAGCCTGATATGTAGAATTGCTTTGAAGTCAGAAACAGCCTTTAAAAACAAAGTCAAAGGAACAAGTTATTTATTTAGGAGAAAGAAAAGACAGGAGGTAAGAGGTAAATTATTAGAAGTTTGATTAGTTGTCAGGAAATTATAAATTAATATTCTTAAACCCTGGCAAATTCTCTTTCCAGGTAATCTGTGGAGACATAGCTGAGAACTAGAGAATAGAAAACACAGCTATGTTTCAGCACGATGGCTTCATTAAGAACCAAGTCTCTCCTAAGCTTTATTTGTGCTCCTGGAAGTGTAAGTGAATAAAGAGGCTTTTATATTTACACAAGACCATGTCTAATCCAAGCTAAGATATCTTGCCCTGGAAACATCTTTTTACTGATTTGTTGTTCCAACACTGCTATTAAACAAATGCTCTTTCTGGCCTGTTCCTCTCCCTGTGCTGGACATTGGCAGATCTGCAGTCCATGAATTCCCTCATAAAAATGTATTTGAAGCTATTTCTTTGGAAGAATTTCAAATAAAAGTCTTCTTTGGTTTTCCAAATGTAGCACCGGAGCCTCTATTTCACAGTCCAATCATAGAATTACTCCGTGTCTGCAAAGGAATTTAGAACTTGTCTCACATTTCATTGTGGGTTGGCAATGAGTACTTTGGAGCTGGATTCCTCTTTTTGAGGGCTCCAATCTAGAGTTAAAGCCTTTTTTAATCAGTCCTTCAGGAGCAATTAAACACATACTGCAGGCTTCAAAAAGGGCATAAAATTATTTGGTTTTGCTTTAGATAGCAAAAGAAATACATGGGTTGCTACACCAAAATGCCAGTTTATAATTCTCTGTGTCCATCTTCTCAGCTCTCAAATCCCTCACATGCTCAGTTCATTATTTTTAAAAATAATCATGTGTGGCTTTCACGTCTGTGTGTATATACAACCTTTATTCCCCTTAATTGTGTGTCTCGAAAAATAAAGACTGAAAGGTCTTTTTTGCAAGTGCCGTCCTGTCTTTCAGGTGACTCTGATTGGAGGCTCAGAATTCTCAGTCGTGTGATCTATTGCTTAGTTACCCTGTATTGTTTAGATCTCAGAGATCTGTAAGGTGGGTTCTTGTTGGATCTTTTTTCATGATGCCCTTCTTTGAATGCACAGGCAGTGCAGTTCCTCCTTAGACAGAATTTCTTCTGTGGTTTTGATACTGTGAGACTCCTGACTGAAAAATAGGAGAATAGTTTGTGTAAATAGTTTTTCTGTCAAAACTGTTATGTGTGGGGGTTTCTTGCTATCAATGCTCAAAGGAAACAAAGATGGGGATTTAGGTGTGCACCATGCAAAGAACCTGTGCATAGTTTATAAACCTTATGACAGTTAAAATGTAAATAGCAGAGGGATTGCTTAATGTGGAAGGAATGTGCTGAGCAAAGAACGCTCATCCAAGGAAGAGAAGAGTGAGATCATTTAAATGATGTAAACAGTGACTGAGTTAGGACTAGGAAGGTTAGAGACAGGAGGGATCTATTTGGAAGAAAGGCAGAGACTGTGGTTTCAGAGATCTAAAGACAGGTATAGGATTGGTGGGAAGATTCATCATGTCAATCAAAATACTGAAGCAGCTGAAAAGAAATCTTGTGAAGCACAATCCAGACCTCTGTTTATCTGTTCTTATGTTTTCTTTTAGATCAGCAATATTTTGATTAGAAAATTAACCTTTTGCTTCCTTAGAAGCAGCATGGCCAGCAGGACCAGTGCAGTGACCGCCACTGCTGAGGCCACAACTTGAGTGCTGTGTCCAGTTCTGGGCCCCTCATGACAAGAAGGACATTGAGGTGCTGGATCATGTCCAGAGAAAGGCAACAGAGCTGGGGAAGGGTCTGGACCACAAGTGTGAGGAGGAGTGGTGGGTATTAACAGCTGCTTAATCACAGCCTTTCTGATTGCAGGGACTCCCTGACATGCAGAAGTTCTGAGTTACCATGCCTGCTGCTGGATACCATAATAACTCTAGGCCAGATCTCCTGCCCTATAAATATGGTAAGAGTTTTGTAACAATTAAGTTTTATATGGAAAGTTTTACATGCTGTCTGTCTCAAGGGAGGAGGGAATAGAAAACTGGTTCCATGTGGGATTTTCATCTGCTTTCTTTTCACCTTCCTAATTCTTCAGAAATCCAGTTGAGGGAGCATGTTGTCCATTAGAGATTCCTTAAGATTTTGGTTTCAGTAATGACTAAAGCAGAATGGCATTATTGTTATGAAGGAAGAATAACTGTGTCATGGGATTTTTAAAGCTGTTCTTCTATGGCTAGTTAACACGTTAACATTGTTGCAGAAAATAATTACTTCATTATGGAATTGGGAGAATGAAACAGTGAGCTTTTTTCTAAATAGACTTTATTACTCTAGAAGTATTCTGTGCCAGTATTCTTATTCCAGAGACAGCAATTTGCATGAGGAGTTATTCTGGAGTAGTGGTGGCTAAATCAATTACAATTTCCCTCCTGTCTTGAGAGAGAGTACACATTGGCACTGTGATGCTGTACATGAGAATTTGAAAAAAGTGAATGTGTGTTACTCAAACCTCTGAATAGCTAGAGAATTTGGCTAAAATTACCAGAAAAATTCTTGTTAGACTTTCGTGTATGCCAAACACTTCACAAAATTCATAATTGTTCCTGCACATTTATTTTTGTTGTAACTCTATTACTCCTGTTGGCATCATACCACTGATGATTTTTAGTTTATTTTGTCCACCTACAAAGTCACTAAAATAGTAGCATGTAGGAGATTATTTTTCCAGCACAAAATGTAAGTATTTACATTAAGCAATAAATTATGTTTACATTCTATAAAAACTATTGTACCAGTATAAAAATGCCACTGGCATTCTAACAAGCATTGGCTTAATCCAAATTTGCTTGCACAATTCCTGTTTCATGCATTGTCCTTAGTAGTTACATAACTATTCTGGCACATGTGGAATGTCAGAAAAATTAAAAGGTATCTTCTTTCCCCCAAGGGTTTGCAGTCTATTAGCCCAGCTTTCCTGGGCTGTGCACTTCCTCTGTTCCATAAGCTGGTTCCTAGCTAACTCAGCTTTGAACACAGTGGGGGATACAGAAGCTGTCTGTGATTTAATTGACTGTGTTTATACTATTGTTATTTTAATCACTATTTTAAAGGAACATTTTTCTCTTCTGTTGTTTTGCTCTTTAATCCATTTTGGAAATACTCAATGTAGCACCAGCAACATCACTCTTTTCAAAGCTGTGGTCTAATTAAAATGTGCTGAACCAAACAGGCAAAATCCACATTGTTCTTGTTTTTGCTCTGTGTGCAAACAACTAAACAATATTTTGTCTAAGAGCAGCATTGTTCTGTGCAGCTTGTAAAAGTTAACATGATGAACCCTTTATTAGCTCCATTCTTTTATTTATTAGCAGTTTGTACCCCATTCCTAGGACAGCTTATCTCCTCCCAGCCATACAGTCAAAGCATGCACATCGCAAAACACGGATTTCTGAAAATAACTGTTTCACAAAGTTTTAACACTGTTCTAGGAGATGACTGACTGTAAGACTGCTGTTCCTTGAAGTGCAATAACTTTTGAGAAAAAAAAGTGATGTTTTACAGCTTTTAAGGATTGTTGAGGTGAGGTGATTTATTAAGGGACTTTTTTGGGGGGGATTTATTCTGTAAATAGTTTTAGAGAATTGGAGAGGATCAGAGCAAGCCTGTACTATAAGATTTGACAGTGTAGGTCAGTTGCCTTAGTGAGTGGGAAAAAAAGAGCTGTGCCAGCACAAAACCATCAATGTAGAAGCAACTATACAACCAGAAGAATTCCTTTGTCAGCCCAGCTAATGTTGTTTGTGAAGGGAATGTTATAGTCCTAGCAGAAAACCCTCTTTCTATTGGTAAGTGCTATGTAATTATGCCAGCAGAATTTCTGAAGTACAGTCAGGCAAAAAAGCTGGCACAAGCTTGAACAGAGAAACCCTGAAGCAATGCCAGAACAAAACCTTGTTGTTTAAGTTATGTGTGGTAAATAGATCTCAAGTTATTGCTCTGTCACAGATGAATTTCAATCTTTAATCATTGACATGATCATATTACCTACTTTGATTTTCCATCCATAGTTTTCGTTTTATTGTTTTGGCTTAGACACAACAGCTGTTTTAAAATTAAATAGTGAAAGATAAATTTTTTCTTACCTTTTCCAGGTGACTGATTTCTGTCACGTAATATCAATTTAACATGTTACAAATAAGAACTGACAAGGATTTCTGGAAGTCTTCAGTTTCTCCAGATGTTTAACCAAACCAACAGTCAAATTTGGGTTCATAGTAGGAAATGCTCGGGCTGGATGTACAGTGCTTGGTGTGCCTGCATTCTGCCAGAGCAACATGGAGCTGGAGGTGTTCTGCTCCCATGGGAGAAGGCTGTAAGTCTAAAACATTTGTGTATGTTTGTGTACAACTCCAAAGCATCAGCTCCTGCTCTGTGCTGGGTTGTGCTCCCTTCACCTATACTCCCTTCACCAGCAAAAATGATTTGATTTCTTGAAATCCTCTTCAGCAATTTGATACCCAACTAGAATTGTCAGTGGTCTTTATAAATTGTCCCCAGATGTCACTCCTGAGTCAGACAGAAGCATTTTAGAAACAAATCTGAGAATTAGTTTTCCTTTTCTTTTTTTTTTTCCTTCCTGTTGTTTCTGCAGGTGATACTTCTCTTCTAGCATTTTTTTCCCGTTGTTCTCTGTAAGGATGCCAACTCCAGCAGGCCAACTTAACTTGTCTGAATTATTCTTAAAGAATATCTTGGGAAGGTTTTGAATTTCAGTTACAGTAATGTAACTGCAGAAATACTTCCCTGGCAATACTTTGTGATTTATGCTTAAATGATTGTTGTAGTTGATAAATCCTCTCTTATTTTGTCCAACTCTGCTAATTTCTGCCATCCTTTGGAAGCAAAATCAAATTACAAGAAGAGAGCATTTATTAGCATCAACATTAGCATCATATAATTATTTGGAAAGCCAGTGCAGGCTCTGTAAGTCCCATAACTGAACAAGAGCTGAAATGCAACTTTACTGGTAAATAAGGCATATAATTATTATTCCCCAAAGGTAAATATTACTGTAGGAGAACCATCATTTCAGTCATCTAATTTTTTTGTGTGTTTGCACAGTCTACATATAACAAAACAGTGTTCTGCCTAGAGGATTTAATGTGTATCATACAAGGTAATGGATCAATTATTAACATAACTACAGTTTCTAAGTAACAATATCCTTTTCTTAATGTCACTTAATGAATTTATTCTTAATGCTGCTGGGTTTTTTTTTTTTTTCATTCATTGGCTGAATCCAATATTTTACTTTATAAACAGCTTTTCAATTGAGGTATAAAACATCTCTCATTAAAGCCAATTGGTATAGTATGCTTCTCCCAAAAAATTAATTAAAGGGTTGTTTGCTTAGGTTTTTTTAAATATTAACTTCCTTCTATCAAAATTACTCAAAAATGAAGGTTGCATAAGAACCTTGTTAAGCTAGAAAATGTCTTCCTCACTCCTGAACATAGATTTTGAAATAATGTGTGCTTTGGTTGTGTAGTGAGATCTGTCAGTGGGAACTATTGCTTATCCAGAGTTATTGATTACATGTTTGCTTTCACACCCTTGAGGAGAGGATTTTTTGAATGTTAGGATGTGCAGAAAACAAAGGCAAAAGGCCATGACAACTGTAATTCCTCATCGTTTTATGAACCATTTGTTGCCTGTTTTTTGTCATTACATACATCACTGGCACTGTGTATAGCTAAGGGAAAAAGGCTGGGACTTGAATGGTGGCTGCTTAAAGGAATGACACATTAGAGACCTTTTACTGTCATTGCTCCCCAGTTTCCAACATGTGAAAAATGTATTGCTTAATTATCAAGAATTTGTAGTTTGGGGTACATCTGTCAAAAAAATTAGTTTATCCTTAAAGGCTTTAAGCTTTGGGAAATAGTAGTCCAACTGTAGAGTGAGAATTATTGCTGTAAGAGACAGCATCATTCTCCAGAGCTCTGATGAAATGAGCTGTATTGTGCCTTTTACTTGGGGGGAAGTTTCCTAGGGTTTGACTGAATACTTGGTATATACTTTGTTTCTTATGAGAAATATGTTTGAACTCTAACCAGCCATATAGGAAAACTTTCTGGCCAACTGAGAGAGAAAGCATTTCTGCCACAATATCTTATGATCTTATATATACAATCTCAAATAATTAGGCATAAATTAATTTCTACTGTATTTAGATTTTTACAGGACTTTTCAAATGAAGACATTGGTGCATTAATTCACCAAATGTGGATTTCTGTGGTGGACTTAACTGCACATCCCCAGTAGGTGATCAGCTGTTCATCTTTTTCTTTTCCTGTTTTGTTTCTGGCCTTTTTTCTAGGCACTAGGACATAAAAATCCATGAACTGACTGGATTAATGAATTAAAGCTGCTTGCCATGTGGACAGGTAAGCCCTCCAGCCCTTCCTCATGCTTCAGTGTACAGAGAGTGAAGAGCAGGATTATCCTTTTCATTAACACCAAGATATTTAATCAGCTTATCTGTTTATAATTTAACCACATCTTTGGTGACTTTCAGACAGAGGCATGTTTTGTTATTTCTTTCCTTGCTTTTGGATCAACATTTCTCTTATAAAGTCCCTTTACAGATTTTATGAATAGTACCACTATCATATCGAGTAGGTATCAGTTGTAGGATACATCACAGCAACACATAGAGCAGGAGTGCATAACAAAATCCAACAAAGACAAACATAAACTGTTGCACCCCTGAAAAAGTCATCCAGGAGTGCAGCAAAGGCTGGTATCTTTCACTGAAGTCAACGGATAAAAGCTTAAAGAATTGGATCCAGCTTGTCTGTCCTGAAATTCACTTACTGTACCTATGGATACCATGAAGATACTTTCATGAGTCTCTCCTTTCTTGAGATCACTGTGAAGAATGTGATTGTCCTCTCCATGACTGAAAAGGCTAAACAGCATCTTAAAAGCAAAACCTGAATTACTCTGTGCATAAAGTACCAAACGGTGCTTCATCAGAAACATGGATGATATTGCAGCCACTGAGGTTTCTTCCCCCAGAGTGTGATTGTATGGAGCAAGGCAGAACCAGTTTTATGACTTCAGCACCAGCACTGACTTCCTAGTGAAAGTTTTGGCATAACCCACAGTCTCTACTCTTATTTTCTTCGTCACAACTAAATCAGATTTCATCAATTCCTATTTATGCACCAGTCTTGAAGAGGGATAAAAGCCTGTGATAGCCATGAGCTGTGCGCCTGGCCCATAGAAACAAGTGCAGAACCCACAATAAGCATTTCCATCTGCTAGACTAGAATACAGATCTGTTAGACTGCTCCACTAAAAACAGTTTGTGTGTTCCCACATGGTGCATTTTGTGTGAAAATGAGTCTCATAGTAATGGGTATGAAATTACAACTCCTTATACAATGTTTTCCTTTTGTATTTCTGTAGTCAAAAAGGCAATTAACTTAAATATGGTAAAGAGAGAGAGCCTGTAATTCTGATCTGTCTGTGGCAGTGATACTGGATAGAGGCAGTTATTGCTACTTGCTAGAAATTACTGGTTAACTATGTATTTAAAATAAACTCTATTAGAATAAAACATCAAGATAAAAGTTAGTGGTGTAAACTATTTTCATTGTGACAGTCTGTAGCCAAAGATTTTATTTTTCCTGTAAGGGGACCAAATAAATTTTCAGAAATGTTACATTCACTGTATATACATCTACCTGGCTGGGAAGAAGGTGTCCTATAAACCTATTTTTCCATGCTGGCTACTGCAGTTTTAGCCCAATGACAGTTCTGTATTATGGAAAATAAGTGACAAATGCAGATAATGTTTTTAATCAAAATTGTAAAATATTAATATAGCACGTCTTTCATGATTAGAATGTAATCTTATTAAATTTCTCATAGAAACATGGTTATAAGCAAAAAAAAAAAAAGACCCCAAAAAAACCAAAACCAAACAAACCCTAAACTCCCAAAATGAACTAAGCACAAATGCCAACCAAACCCTAATGATAGATGATAGACAAGGCTAATTCAGAATTGAGAAGCAATCACCATGAAAAAAAGTCCCTAAGTTTTGGAGACAAGAACAATTATTATGGACTCCTGTTTGGAGACCTTTCTTCTCTACAGTTTGTAGTATTTAGCACCTGCTCCAGAAATGTCTTCTATAAATAACCACTTCCTGTTTCAGACAAAATTTACATTGAAAACTATATTGGTGCAGCTGCTTAGTTTTTCTACAATTGTGAATTGCCAAAAAAGGAACAGTAATTCCTTGGGGACCTCAGAGTTAAATCCGTTTTCTGTAACATGATCCCATGTAGTGGAGCTGTGATGGACATAGATTCTTACTGCTAGCTGTTCTTAGAGTTGCTCAAACTGACAACCCTTTTGTAGATGATCCTCACTCTTTTACAATTTCTGTGGATTTGTAGTTCTATAATTACTGTCCCTGATGGCACAGTGCCCCAAAAATGAATACTTTGATAATTTGCTGCTCTCCTGTACTCCTTGTCACCTCCGGTGTTCCAGTGCACCACCGCCCTCATGTGAAAACTACTGTGAGAAGAGTAAGTAGATTTCTGCAATACTCTGTGGCTGTACTGGGCATCTTCATGTTGTATTTGACATTCAAGTTTGATGTATTGAAGTGTTTACTGTACATTAGTTATTGTTTATGATTAATGTAACACATCTCTTTTATTTCATAAGGTACTGATTCCAGTGGAATTCTTTGGATTTGTTTGGGCATAGGGTTGATTTTAATACTCACTCTGTTCATCTTAATGGTCTTGTTTAAATGGAAGCACCTAAAGCAAGTAAAAGAAAAACTGGAAAACACAGGTGAATAAATAAGATTATTCTTCAAATAGTTTTAGATCATTGTATATTTTAGCTACTCTTACCATGTAAAAACATTGTATATATTCCAGATTCCGATGACTGTCTTTTTTGGATTGTTTGGTATTCCTCAAATAGTCTCCATGAAGTGATCATAGCTGTTAGGGAATAAATATCCAGATGCTGACTTGCAAAGGCAGAAATTTTTCTTTGTTGGTTCTGGATCCTGCCAGGATTATTGTATATTCATACCTGGCTTACTTGCTGCTGTTTGAGAAATCATTTATGAACACCCAAAAGCAAAAACTTTATATTTGAATGCAAAAGGAATTCTTCCCAGGCAGAGGATACACATTCAACATTAGCTTTTCATTTTATAAGAATTTAAATAATTTTATTTAGTATAGTAGTCTGTGAGAAGCATACGTGGTATATTTTGTGAAGGTGAAAAAGGTTTTTTTTCCATTTTACAAATACTATATTTGTGAGTTTTCAGATAATAAATAATAACTGACTAGAAAATATGGGTTGGATTAATTCAATGCTTATTCTGAATTAGAGGGTTATATTGTCATAGAACAAAAGATTATCATATGTAGCTACATCTTAAAACTTTCACTATATCTTAAAATTTTCACTGAGGTTAGAACATAGTTGGGCCATAATGAAATTTGGATCTTTAATAGCTCTTTGTTTAGTATAGCATAATGTATGTACTAAATTAACTTCTGTATATTTACAGACTTCTCTGTGGAGCTGAATAATATTCTCAAGGCTAATACTGAAAGCAGTGTGAATGCAGAAGAAATTAGACACACACTTCCAAGTGAAACATTAATGTATTCAGTGGAAGAATGCACTTGCAGTGACTGTGGCTTGGTAAAACCTCAGACTGGCCGTGAAACTTCATTTCCATTACCAGCTACTGAAGAACGAGCTACTGTTCTAGTTACCACTAAATCTTTTGATTATTACAACTACGTTCTGGGTGTTGGATGACTGGGAGAGAAGTATATTTGTACTGAGTAATAATAAATGAGTTATTCCAGTATAGCTGTTAACCTTAATACTTGCAGTCAGTGGAGAAGGTAGTACATCATCCTTAGAGATCTCCCATTGTGCTTGCATTAATATTGTCATATTATTTCTAATTCTAGTATTTCATCAGTCAAGTATTTCTAGGCACTCAACTAGTCATTGGAATTTTTAATTTCAGAAAGTCCTTACATAGGGCAGCTTTTTCTGCCTTTAGAGATTGTACCTACTTACAGCAGATATATACAAAATAAACAAGTTTGCAAATATATATATGTTCATGTTAGATCTTGTGCCAAAAATTACCTGATGGTACACAAGGACTGTTCCAAGAAGCAGAAATGAAGACGTATGGTACATCCTCAGTCTTGAAAAGGCAATTTCAACACTTGAAATAGGAATGTTTTAAGGATGAATACCTTGTACAGTATGGAGACTCCTGAGTTCAGAAGGTATCACTGGGTCACCCTAAGGGAGGTTGTGGTGCTGGGGAGCACAGATCATAGAACGACAGATGTCCTGAGTCAGAAGGAGCAAGGGCCACTGAAATCCAGCTCCTGGCCTTCACTGCAATCCCTGCAATCCCATGTATCGCCGGGTGGTGCAGGCTTTCCTTTCAGAGCCAAGCGATTTCAGACCGAGGTTTATTTCTCTTTTACTCACTGTTTTTACTTATCCTTGTTATATTTACAAGAACGGGTGATTACTCATGCTAGATTACTCTGTGGTTTAAAATTAGGAATATATTTCTGTCACCTTGCTTTCCAAGCATTAATGTTACTTTCCTAATATTAGGCCGCAATTTTATTACTGGAAAACTGTAACAACAGAAGCAACAACCACACAAGCAATCACAACAATCGTCTTTATTTGTAGCTAACATTCTACTTCAGGTTCCTGCATGAATGACGAATTAAGTATTTCACTGCACGAAATCTATGAATGGTCAGTTACAGCACCTTTAGGAGGCTGACACAAAGTTTGGGGCGAGTTGGGAATTAGGTGCTCTGTGTGGTTTTGGCCACACAGGGCCAACACCTCTCAAACATGCCTAGAGACTTGTGAAATTTCTTACTATCATCGCTTTGTTTTTTGTTTTTATTTAACGACCCTTTCCGAGCTTTCACCCTGTACAGCACATGCGGCAGCAGAGGACACTTTATCTCCCCTTTTCTCACCGTTCCTTTCGCGGTGTCGCGTTCCTGCCCCGCAGCTGCCTCTGCCGGGCGGCTCGGGCCGCGCTGGGGCCGCGCGGTGCGGGGCCGGGGCCGGGGCCGCGCTGAGGAGCCCCGGGCCGGGAAGCGCTCCGCGCCGCTCCCGGGGCCGTGNGGGCTGGCGCGGGCAGAGCGTGCCCGGGGGGCCCGGGCGGGAGTGGCACTGCCCTCGTTCCTCCCCCGCTGCTCCCTGCTGCCGTGCTGAGGCACGGGACACTTGGGTCTCGTATCACCACACCCCGTTCCTCATTCCGGCTCCCCGAGTCTCCCCGAAGTGGCGTTTTACCCCGTTTTAAATCCAAAAACCTGCCGTTGAGCGTGGAACTGGCTCACGGCACAATTGATGCTGGGCTCGGGCATTTGTGTTGCCTCAGCTGTGAAAAATCATAGGAAATACTCCTGAGGAAATAAATGATCAAGAGAAAGTAGGAATTAAAAAAACCTAAAAATATGAACTCAGAAGCATGCAGTCGGTGAGAGGGGTGAGAACCACGGCTTGTGGAAAAAGGGTCCCTGTTGCTGTGTCCCTCACTGAGTCCCGGTGAGGATGTGTGGTCATTTCTGTGGTAGAAGGAAGTGGTGCGGGGGGTGTGCTAAATCTTGAGGGTAAATGTGTGCTAAATCCTGAGCTTTTTGACGTGTTTGTCAAGGAAATACTTGAAGCTTTGCATGACAACTGTGACCCATAAACTACAGGACTGGAGGAAGCAGATCCGCTTGAATGGGCCAGCCAGCATGGAGAGTTATTTGTTATCATAGAGTTGAAAATTCTAATAGACTTCTTGTAGGTGTAAAGGATGAGTGGTATTTATTTCGTATGTATTAAAACGCATTGACAAGGATTTGTTTGGTGCTTTTTGAGAAGTGAGGTGCTTTAGTAAAAACTTCGATGGGTCTCTGTACATCTTCAGCAATGGAAGTTGCAGACAACACTGCACCTGAGAATTGGATCATGTATTGATCTCCCTTCTGATCTAATATGTGGTAATCTTTATTGCCAAAGGCAGTAAGAAAAAAACAGGAGTTAACTGGAGTAACTAAATGCTATGTGTTTTATGGGGAGCAGTCATTTCAGAGAATGAACTGAAAAATAAAACCACTTCACTTTTTTTTTCTCTGTTTTGTTCTCACCTTTATGGTAGGAAGAAAATAGATTGTTGTGGAAGAGATGAGGCAAAAAAAAGATTATTGTGGGGAAGTCTGTTAAAAATGCAAGGAACAGTGAAATCTTTTAAAGTATGGGAAAAGAAAATTTTTGCATTTCTCAAATGCTTCAGATCTTGACACAATATAGACTAAATTGTAATCACAAAATTTGTAAGAGTCATCATTTTCATATGGAAGACCTCAGCCCTTCAATGATGAATTCAAACTGGGAATAGCCTTGTGCAAATTTATGCAAATTACAGCCTAAATCTTCCTAGGAGTCTAATCTTTGAGAGCTCTTTTTGGATTCTGTGACTCAAAAGGCAAAGTAATACCTCATGTGGCCTAAAGCTTTATTGTGTAGTTATTTTTATTACCTTTAATATATTTTTTTAAGACAATGAAGAGATGCGTGTTTATGAGAGAAGAAACATCTAATTACTTAAAAGAGAGTAATGCTTAGGGTGACATTGACAGCAGTGGTTCAGTTGCATGGTAACCACCCGTGTATAGGCCCTGCCAAGAATTATAAGGTTTTCCCAACAATTTTGATTAGATAACAAGATAACAAAAAACCCCTTAACATTGCACTTTGACAAACATTACTGTTACATAATGCTGTACAGTTTTTTTTTTCCTAGAATAATATAAGTCAAACTGATTAGAGAAATATCTATCATTATCCTGCTTGGTTCAGATAAAGGTGATGGCTCATGTTAACATCTCATCAATTTTAACCATATCCTTCTTTTAGTGCCTGTGACAGCACTGTCTGTACTTACTTCTATGCCCCGTTTTAGCCCTTTTAACTAACAGAGCTGTTCCTAAAATATAGATGAAAGAACTTCTTAATGCTATAATTATGTCTTATGTTTATTTTCTTTAGCTACAGTGTATTTCTAGTGGATGTGAAGGTAACTTCCTGTTGATGTAAGCATCACCTTAATATTACTAATGCTGCTTACTAATTACATACTCATATTTTATTGTACAGTGCTGAGTAGGCTAAACTTCAAAGGCAAATAGTACAAGGATACAAGATTTATGTGCCTGTCAAGAATTGGGAGTGTTGTCATTTGTTTAATGACAGTTTCAAAAATCTTAAAAATGCAACTCATGGTGGGGGGATGAGACAACATAATCATAATAATGTAGTATAAAGTAGCATTTAAATTAGGTCTGTGTTTGTTTTATCTTAAATTTGTGCTATCAGAACCTGTATTAGAGCAAGCAAAAGGGATTGCAGTCTGAAATGTTGCATTCAAGACATAAATGCAAGTTATACAAGAGCAATATGAGATTAATTTATTTTACTTATATGCTGCATGTAGTGCTGAAGAGGGCTTTATCTAGGAAGAACTGGATGAAAATCCTGCTTTCCTTTACTTTCATGCCAGCTTGCTTCTGCTGTAGATGTGGATGTTTGTGTCAGAGTATGAAGAGAAGTTTGTTTTAAAAATAGGAAAGCATGACCTTGAAGAACAGAAAATGAGGGGGGTCAACAGAGGCAGGTGCAGTACCTGAGCCTATTTTAAACCGTTTCTGACTGAGTAGATGTTGGTGGGAGGAGTCTCTTTAAGTTTCTTAGTTTTTGCAACCTTATGTTTTCACAGTTATTTTTAGAGTCACGTAGGAACTTCCTTTTTTACTGCAATTGTCTAAATACAGCCTTTTTCTGAGTAATTCTGTTTTTATGCATTCTGTGTTTTTTAGTTGGATGTTTGTTGCTGCAGTTTTTACTGCTATTCTGAATCAGAAGAAGGGTATTTTAGTCAGTTTGTAAAACACTGTTAGTCTTTAAATCAGCTGGAGTTGATCACACTTAATTGGTGCTCTTGTCTGAAAATACGCTTATTTTTTTTTTCCTAAAGACTTAGTTTAGAAAATGAAAATGTGAAAGAATTAAATCTTCAATGGAGTTAGTAGAGATTTATTTTTACCTTCCACCTACTGGAAACAAAACCATCACTAAATAGTACCATATTTTCTAGGCTTGTTATACTCAGCAGACTCATTACATGGCCTTATAGCCCTGTTAGTGGTGAGGGTGATCTGAATTGCTTCAGGAATTATTGGTTGCAATCTCCTCCAGTCACGACTGTTAGTGCAAATTTACAGTAAAATAAAGAGAAAATGTGCATTGCACTCAGTCAGTATAAAGTTAAGTATGTGTGGTATCACATACTTTAGTGGTTTAGAACATCAATTAGTATAGTGAACATCAGTAGGTATTCTGTATTTTTTTATATTGATCACAGTTTGGAATCTAGTTGCAAACCACTTCTGTTACCAAATAGATACAAAGAGTCCAAAGAGATGTGATTTTAAAAACTCACATGTATTGCATTTGGATGACAAACTTGGCCCACCTACTAATATTTTCATTTGATAGATGTTTTTCTGGTCATGATATTATTAATTGCATGCATTTGTTTAGATGTTATCTCAAGCTATTAATATAAAGAGAAATATTGTGTTACACCTCTTCTTCCAGGTATGTGGGTAGTGTAAGACTGTAAGAGTAATGAGTTTTGAAACAACAGAGAGAATCTGCAGAGTTGTGTATATTCAGTGTTACTGAACATGAGGGGTTACTCTAAAAGTTGGGATTGTTTTCCTTATTTTACGGTGATGTGATTTATTATAAAGCAAATGGATACTTAGACATGTATGCATCTCCATTTTGGCAACGAATGTGTGGTAAGAACATTGAATATTGTTTAATAAGTTGCAGTCTCTGAAGGAGCATAATGTGAAGTGGTTGGGATTATATGAATTTAGCCTTATCTTCACACTGGCATAACTGGCATAGCTGTTAGGAAGTTAAAACCCATTTGATGTGGGGTTTGTTTTGGAGTCCTGGACTGGCATTGAACATTGTTTGTGTGCACTGGAGTGCTTGACTAACAGCCCTAGACCTCACACATCACATGTCTGCACAGTTTGAGTCAGAGTTCAAAATGGGAAGCACAACTTCTTGAAAATGCACTGTAATCAGCAAAATCAGCATTGGGAAGCTTAGTTAGCAGCTATGTTTGCACGTTTTTCCTGTAGTTTTCATTATTCTGCCATACTGTGGGGGTTTTCTTCTATTTAATGAATATATGAAACTATATGGAATATGAATTCTATTAATATATTTATAGATTAATATGGATTTTTATAATACATTATATCAGTGTAATGTGTACTTAGGTATTATATGAGTATATGTGTTTAAACAAAGGCAGAGTCATTTCAACCAGACAAATTCTGTACTGTCCTGCTGCTTTAAAAGCAAACTGTTTTGAATGGGATTATGAAGATAGAAAATTCTGGGATTTGGACCTCACAGTGTCAGATAGCAAGAGGAAGCACATATTTTTGATCATCTCTCTTTACTAGAGGGCTTAGTGTGTGGTGTTTGATTTTCAGTCGGGAGAAATTTGCTCAAGCAGAGTTTGGATAATTGGCTTTCAGTCCATATGTACATTGGTTGTATGTTCTTTGAAAGGAGAATAGAATGACTTTAACTCCAGAGATGTCACAGAGGTTTCTGATGGATGTTTTGAACTTAAGCTGAGAATAAAGAAATTACAGAGGCAATGTAGGTTATCTAAAAGAATAAATTTTTTACCATATTCATGGGAATTTATAAAGGGTATTCCAAGAAGCAAAGTATTATGTTATTGTTGAAATAGCTCGAGAAGTTAGAGATTGTCTTGCATAATTCCTTATATAGTAACAAAACAGATTTTATAGGTGTTAATCAGAACAACTATGCTGGTAGTTAAGTTTTAGGGGCTTTATTGTAATAGTTGCTCTCTGTTCACCTGGCTGAAAACTCTGCAGTAAGGTTTGACAGTAAGAAGATACTTCTGGTGTCTCATTGTTTTCCATTCTTTTCTAGTGCAGTGATGCTGTACTACACTGGTAGTTGTACTGAGAAGCTCAGGGCAAGCTGTACATCAGCTTGAATAATTATTCTGTATTTGGTGAAATATATCTTCAAAATATTACTAAAACAAGAATCTAGATATTTAAAACAGCATTGCTGCCTGTTAGAGAAAGGCTACTTGAAACCTCAAAGCCTAGTTTATATTGCATCATTTTACTTAGAGAAAATACATTAGTTAATTTAGTGGAATAAATGGCATGGGAAGAAAGTATTCAGGGCCCAAAAGAAAGAAGTTTGTGTTGGTCCAAATGTGTTAAAAAAATATTTTAAAATTATATGATTTTGTTGGATTTCAGGTTCACAGAGCAACGACACTAAAAGACAATTTCTTCTGGAACGGCTACTGGATGCAGTTAAACAGGTGAGAAATCCAAAAATGAGACACACATGCAGTGGCCTACTCAGAGTTGCACTACTAGCAGGGGCTGTCTTTGCTTTCTCTTTAACAAAGAGAAGGAAAAAGAAGAAAAGGAAATAAAGAAAAAAATCGTGGCTTTCACAGAGTACAACTGCTAGCAAACAACTGCTGTGCAGTATTTATTTAAAATTCTTGTTCTGGACAAGTTGTATTTGTAATAGATCTGTTTTAAATATATGTAATACTATAGAATATTTATTAGGAATATATGTTCTTGTAATTCTGATATGACTGAAGTAAATTGCAGTGTACTGCAAAGTCTAACTTAGTTAACATTTTAGAGTGGCAGCTTCTTTTGTTTGCACTAGATTTTTAGTGAATGGCTAAAATACATGGAAAGATGTGATTTATATATGTATGTCTGCGTCAACATGAAGTTCAGCAAGTACAATTTAATAGAGTGGAGTTAATTTGGGAGAGCTTGGGAGGCAAAAGAATGCCTCAGAAGTAAGCCAGTGAAATGCTTTATAAGGAGTGATTCTGTAATTGTAGCACTGACCTGGGTAGGAGCAATATTTGGTTTTGTGGGTACACATTTAAAACTCGAAAGTAGTAATTTCCACTCAGTTTTCAGTTTACTGAAGGACCTGCAGGTGTGTTGCTCTGGCTAGCAAGGATATATTTGAACTGCAAGAGCGACCCATTAGTGTAACATGATGCTCTAGAGCACTTTTTGGATGCAGTCTGTATTTTGCAATGCTCTATTTTGTGCTGCTTCCTTTTTTGATATGACTTTTTTCCATATATAGAAATAATTCAGAAAACCGAATTTATTTAGCATAACAAAACATTCTGAAAATTTCTTAAAATCTGTTTATTGCAGTGTCAAATACGATTTGGAGGAAGAAAAGAAATTGCTTCAGACTCTGATAGCAGGTAAAATAGTCTAAGATTGATATGCTTAGATTTTGCATCATAATGACATAAAACATGGCACAAAATATTTGACATGCTTAAAAAATTACACTGCATGAAAGGTAAGAGATCTGAAGCTGAAATAACATGATTAACAACCCCTCTAGCAGGTGAGGGTGATTTCTCAAATTGATTGCCAATTCTTCTGAATGTAACCTGTGCCTCAGCTTTCAATCATTATGATGAGACTGTGGGTATAAGTAGATTATACTGCTTGTAAATAATGAGATTATTGTATAGAAGAAATCTTTCACTGCTTACAAGATAATGGTTCGCTTTACATTCCCTATTCAGAGATCTCGAATAAAGTTGCTGTATAGAAACATAGTTGATTTTCACTATTTCTTCATAGCTCCTTTTACATGAGTTCATTAAACATTTCTGTTGCAGAGTGACCTGTTTGTGTGCTCAGTTTGAAGCTGTTTTCCAGCATGGCCTGAGGAGGAGCCGGGGATTAGCACTGACAGCAGCAGCAATCAAACAGGCAGCAGGTTTCTCCAGCAAAACTGAAACAGGTAAGTTGCTAATTGTAACTATCCTATTTTAATTAGTTCATATGTTCATGGTACAATTTCTAATACAAATTTTAAACATTGCATCAAACTGCAGATTGTTGGTAGGATACTTCACACTTGGTGTGTTGTAGAAGTAGCAGTGAAAATGACTGTTGCTTCTTAGTCTAGTTTAACTTGCACTCCAAGTTTCTCTGGAAATACTGCTGTTAGGAAATCTGCACTTCCTACTGTTGCATCGTGTATAGTGGTAAATTTATTTTGAATTCCGGTAGGGATCAAGGTTGTGTGATTGTGCTGTTAAGTTTTTAAGCCAATGTCTTCATTCTTGACCTTGTTTTACTCAGTTCTTTAAATGCCATCTTCTATATGTCAGATATGTTTAACTTCTACTTATTGATGTAATTTTAGAAAGAAAAATTATATTGCTTGTATTGGTTGGGTTAGTTTTTATTACTTTCTCCACATTCAGAGAAAAGATTCCTTTATTTTTCTCTTCATCATGATGTTTCTTTTTTTTTTTTAATCAGAACTATATGAAAATACTGATCAGTTTTTATTAATAGTTGGGAAAAGCACACAAAAAGTGTTTTAGTGGAAAGAGATATTGTTGCCATTTAAATGCAACACTTCTGTTTTCTAAAGTAATATGAATTTATCATTTGCATGTCTGCAAATTCTGGAGCTACCTGTTCCTTTGGACCTGCTTTCCAACATTTCATATCAGCAGTAACATAGAGTTCTAAAGAAATCTCTTCCCTTCCATAATATATTTCCAGTTGAACATATGAACCTGTGGATAAAATACTACCTTAAATGTGCTTTTAAATGTGAGTTCTAGGTAAAAGTATCAGATCGAATCCTTTAATTTGTGTGGCTTGTTCAATGAAGTGAAAAGTTCTAAGTGCTTAAATAGCCTGAGTTCTGTAGGAATAAATAACCTATTTAACTGGTGGGTTACACGAAGAAGGTAAATGATTCATCTTTGTTCAAAGTTATATTGTTACTTGTTTGTTTTATAAATTTACATGTAAATGTATTCAGGTATGAGCTTAGTGGCTTTCTTGGTGGGGTGGTTGCATTATTATTATTAATCATTAAATTCCAGAGCCAGTGTTCTGGTATTATGTGAAGGAAGTGCTGAACAGACACGAGCTGCAGCGCTTCTACTCTCTGAAGGCCATCACCACAGACACTGGCAGGGGCCGGGCCTGGCTGCGCTGTGCTTTGAATGAACATTCCCTGGAAAGATATGTTCATATGCTGCTGGCAGATAAGAATCGCCTCAGGTACTGTATCTGATCCCTTTGTAATGCAGGAAGTGTACTGACAAATGAAGCACTGTCTGAAACCCCAGGCAACCAACCAGAAGCCACAGCTGTGGTACTTCCCCATATTAATTGCTATGCCTGTCAAGTCACTTAATCTAAAAAAATTTTTTGTCAGCCATTAAGATAGTGGCTTGTGCCTGTATCAACATGTGATCTCTTCCCTAAATCCATTCCCTGTTCTTTCAACAGTTTTCCTCACTGCAACATTGACACCATGCTTTAAGGTGCCTCTATGGTTCCACTAAAATAGTACACAGTTGTAGCTGTGTGTGATCAATTCATCAGTGGTAATTGCCTGTTGCCTTTTGGAGATGCTCGTCCTGTAATTGCAAAGCTCCAGCAGCGCACCAGTGGGGAGCTGTGGCTGCAGAATACTGGAAGTTGTTTGGTAGCAGTTTGTGAACCTTTTGTTACAGTTACTGAGAATAACTTACTACAGGTAGTGAAATCCTAAAGTACTTTGGAAGTGCAAAATGCACTTAAGTTCATAATCTGAGTCCTGCCTTTTTCTCATGTCTTCAACTCCTTTTCTTTATGAAAACTTGAGGTGTTTTCCTTTTTTATCAATAACTGTTGAGCTTGCTCAAACCACTTGATCAAGTCCAGAGGATTCAGCAGAAAGGCATTTTATTAATTTGCATTGATTAATGAATCTAGTGGATAAGATTATTGCCCGAACTGAGTTAATTAGTACCGCCTTTTAATTTCTAGTTTGTTCTAGTCCTCTGTAGCTTTCTTGTAAAACAGATTTTGAAGAAATCAAATAAAGATAAATGAAATAAAGAAAAAGGTCTGGAAACCATTAGGATTTTAGTGACTTGGATTGCTATGTTGCTAATTATTCTCATGCTTGTAGCAGTAGTTGCATAGTATCATGATTATCAGCACACTGCATTGTAATGCTATTTCTAAAAAGGCTTATTCCTGAATTTTTAAGACTTAAATGTTACCCAAATTCCAATGGCATTTACAGAGTCAGTTTACATCCCCAGTTAGATGTTTTGGAAACTTTGTTGTTTATTTAATTGAATGTTGATAGTAAAAATATAGCATTCTGCTACTAGAAAGTACCAGATATAGAACAACTAAATGTATGTGTTCACAGTGAAAAAATGTGTGGTTTTTTACATCCAAATTCATAGTTTACAATAACTATTTAGAGTAATTGGTGTGGGTTTAAATATTGAAACAGGTCACAGAATCACAGAATATTAGAATTTGGTTTAGAAAGGACCCTTAAAGATTGTGTAGTCCAACCCTCCTGCCATGGACAGAGACCCCTTCCACCAGAGCAGGTTGCTTAAGATAAAGGAAACACTTTTGTTTGTGTTCATGTGTTCTAAGAGCAATAGGTATAGAGAGATGCTGTGACTGCTAATGCAGTGTGAGCCCCCAGGCCCTGAGTGGCTTTTTTCCCCTAAAAAAGTGCAGAGCTAAAACTAAAGAAAAAAAAATACTCTTTCGCATGTCTTTTTAGAATCATCTGAACAGTTATCAATTTCAGAACTACAGGGAGTTACTGTGCCATAAAATTTAATCCTTTGGGGTGCTCCTACTTATTCTTTAGAGTTTTCATGTCTTTCAGAAGTGAAGTATATGTTACTACAGGATTGCTTGTCCTTTTTTCCCCCCCTTTAAATTACAGTGTCTTCTATGAAGACTGGTCCTTTATGATGGATGAAGAGCGTTCCAGTATGATCCCTACAATGGCAGCTGGTAAAAATTTCTCTTCAGTATAACTGCTCTTGGAAAACTACTGCATTTTGGGATGTTACATCTGTTTCTGGTTGTGAGGAGCTTCTCTAATACACTCTGTTTATGTGGAGAATGTGTGTCAGAGGCACAACCAGGGTGAACAGTCAAGGTATTATGCCAATTGATGCTATGAAATGCTGGATTGTTAAAATCCTGGATCTGGCCTTCCTACAATTCAAAAATCTTGCACATAAATTTTTAACTCTTCAGCAGTCAAGACTAACTTAAAACCAGTGCAATTTAGAGAAAGCAAAGTGGGTTATTCCTGACTAGAAAAGAGTAATGATGGAATTTTATAGTAAGGTCCAAATTGCAGATAAATACAGATAAGGAGAGTAAGAGTAAGAATGATAACAAATAATTTACTTTTCTAGAGTTCAGTCACAGAAGTGATGTATTATTACCTTTTATACCCCTTTTCTCAGATACATTGTCACATGCTTCTTTCTGCAAGACAAGGTTCATGGGCATTTTTGCTAATAGACTAAAGGAACCAACACATACTAAAGTTGCAGTGAAATGGGTTTAGATAAAAGGTTATAAAAAATGAGTTTACAATACTTTATTATTTAATGTGCAGCAGAACAGCCATCAAGAAGAATTCAGAACTGATTGCATCAACTTGAATATAATCTAGAAAGGATTGAATGGTACATGAAAGAATAGGAATTCATGCATTGGGAACTGTGGGAAATTTTTGGGAAAAATGTTTGCCGTGTCACAGCTTTGTTAATCCTTAGCTTCAATGCTCATAACTTCCATGTGAAGTATTTGGTGCATTTGTGGTCTCTTTTTCTCCTTTCTTTTATCTGAAGGTCTGAACTCCATTCTTTTTGCTATCAACATTGATAATAAGGATTTAAATGGGCAGAGCAAATGCACACCCACTGTGTCAGATTTGTTAAAGGAATCCACACAAAATGTAACTTCGTTATTGAAAGAGTCCACTCAGGGTGTCAGCAGCCTCCTG
Organism: Toxostoma redivivum; assembly: GCA_013397375.1. Classification (NCBI taxonomy): domain Eukaryota; kingdom Metazoa; phylum Chordata; class Aves; order Passeriformes; family Mimidae; genus Toxostoma; species Toxostoma redivivum. Next base: position 617,376 of record VXBI01009565.1, read on the forward strand.
CGGGAGATCACTGCCTCGTCTGCAGTCTCCATTCTCATAAAACCTGACCAGGACTCTGACCCACTGCCTGTTCTGCCCAGGAATGTAAATGCTGGTAAGCTTTTATGAATGTCAGTGCCATTCAGAAACTTAGAAAATATTCAAGTGTGTTTAAATAACTTTTAAATTGTAATGTGCTGTTGTAGAGCAGAAGTCTTAAAAATAAGTGCACTATGCATGCAAACCAGTTGAGTGTGTAATTAAAAAGCATGAAATGGGAAATATTGGGTGTGAATACTGGTTGGTAACTGTATTTCAGCATTCTTGTGTCACTGTGAGTGGGAGGCTAAACTGTTTTATTGGTAGTGCTTTGCTTGTGACTTGAATTTCAATTTCTTGTTCATAAAATTATGCTTTGAAGTTTGTGATGTAATGACTTTTCATTTTTAATGTTGCCTTTTGACACTTTGCCAGTTGGACATACAGTGACATATATCTTTTGTTATGCATCAGATACAAATCTTACCTTGTAATGTCCTTCAGGTAGTGATTGTGTTTACAGTCTGAATTCCTATGCAAAGCAGATAATTGCCAAGATGAAAATTTACTCGTACACTCTTCACCTTTAGAGCTCTTAGTGTTACAACCAGCTTCTATGATGTTAGTTACTAACAAAGACCCAAAGTCTTAATGTCTTGTTATTTGAAATCAGTCAAGCAAAATGTGATTTTCATTATATATTTTTTATTCCAAAATTAACAAAGTAATATTTTATTATCTTTGTTTCTGGAACTTGAGCTAAAAGTTTGTTTTGCTTTGTAAAAGTTCGAAACTGCAGTAAGATTTATGTGCTTTTCAATTAAGAAACAAGGTTTGAGTTTAGGCAATAAATTGTTTTGGTTTGAGAAAAAAGCACAAACCCCACATGAGAATCTGGTAGGAATAGAAGTTGAGATAAAATCTGGTTTTTATTTGCATTTAAAATAGACTTTGTCTTAAAACACAATTTTCAGAACAAACTTGTGGTAAAGGTTTTGTTGTGTAGCACTTAAATGAGATTAAAATCGTAGGTGATATTTGACTTGGGCTAACTTTGTTAGTATAGAATAGCCTTGCAAGTTGAAACAAGACAGTAATTGACCATATGGTGTGTATGACTCCACAGTGTGATGTACCTGATGTGTACAGCACATGTGTATACAGAACATGAAAGGTACAACTTTTAATGAAATGTCACTTTAAAAAAACTGGGTTTGTTCAAATGCAATTATATGTGGAACACTAGAGCAAGTCAGATGTTTTCATTAAAGTCTGTGTTCTTTGCTGGAATTCTATTTGCAACCAGAATGGGTTTTAACATCCTTTAAAAAGTATGTTAGTGTGTTTTGTGGATATATAACAGCTGGACTTGAATTAAATAAAGCAATTTGGTCCCAATATAAGGTATCTTGGTGAGTAATTTCTGGTATTTCTTGGAGTGCTTCAGCTTTGCATTTAGCTTCATGTGAATATCAGATTCAGTGAGAATAGATAATAGTGTAAAAATAAGTGCTGTGACTGAATCTGGTGCAGTCAGAGAGAATTTCAGTGTATTTTCAGACCAAGAGCTAATTAGCTGAAAACTGACTGTTCAATTTTTAGAATATAGACAAAACTATTTGATTACAGGTTGTGGATTTTGTTCATGTTGTAAGTTTATTCTTTTCAGTTTTTTTCTGAAAGTGCTTCATGTTTTCTCAGTTGTGCAGACCTGCTCTGTATTATACACTAGGTGTAGTCTGTGGGACAAAGTGACAAGAAGGCTAACTTTTTATTTTAAATTTAATTTCATGGGTTTGTAGAATTTTTTTCCAGTTTTAATTGAATCATGCTATGAATGCATCTCCAAAATATCTTCTAAAATCTGAGTTATATAAGGCATATAAAATAAAGCTGGTAATTAGCAATTTATAAGCTCATATGTATGGAAAGATAATGAATGCCATGTAGATCTAAGTGGTTTTTTCTTGAATAGAGTAATTTAGTACATGAGCTCTTTCAAGAAAAAAACAGATTTCATATATTATTTCTTTTCTAAACGGTTTAAAACTTTGTATTGCTACTAGATTTGAAATACAAAAAAGATCGAAAAAAGAAGAAGAGAGTGACTAATATTATCTCATTTGATGAAGAGGAAGATGAGCAAAACCTGGGGGATGGCACAAAGACTCTGATGACAGGAGAAAGTTCAGAGGAGAGTGCAGACAGATCTTCAGTTCTTGCATTGTCCTCATCTGAAAGCACTCTTGGAAAAAATCTGAATGGGAGTGAAAGTAACCATTCGTGGAAGAGCAATTCAGTATTCATGAATGGAGAGTTTGAATACCAGAAACTGGATGTGAAGAGCATTGATGATGAAGATGCAGATGAGGATGAGCTATATGGAAAATCATTAGGAAATAAAGGCACAGAGGGTGGAACTGAAGCTTCTGAAAAGTAAGTATTGGTGCATGTGCTAGTGCTTCCCCTCCACCCTTCCCTTTCATTTATGGGTACTGGCAAATAGATGTGTTGAAGTGAGCTGTAGATTTTCTCTGTTTTTTTTTTCTCTACCTATTCCTCCTCCCCCACCTTTTTTTTTTTTTTTTTTTTACTGTTTAAAAAATATAGGCCACTACAGTGATGATATTTTGCTTCTAAGTTTCACTGAAATCCCAAATTTCGAGATTTCAGACTTGTTCTCAGTTATTAAAACTGTGGCATAATATAGCCAGGCTATAATTGTGGCCTATTTGATGTTTCCTTATTCTTAGTATGATAACAAATCTATTTTGGCTTTGCAATAAAAATGTGTGTTTTAAACAGAGTAAGCTTGTTACATCAGAGTGTAGATGGTTCAACAACAATGCAGGAAAAAACTGAGAGAAAGAATAATTTTAGATACTAATATGCTTTCTTTATTTTTGACAGAAATTCGTTTAGAGAAAAAGGCAAGCACTGCTTGTCTCATCTGCTTTGGAATGTCTGGTCTTTAATGAATTAATGTATGGCTGACCAAGAAATTGGCAGGCAGAGTGAAATAAAGATTTTTCTTGCAGTGGTATCTCTAAGAGAAATATAAGCATTATGAACAGTAATGCTGGCTGCATAAATAGATTGGTTTGTTTGTTTGTTTGTTCTAAATAGGCCTCACGAAATAGTCACATGCAATTCTCAGATATGCAGTTGGAGTCCTCTGCAGGTCCTGAATGATGACTCAGATGTTCTATTTCCTGTCAGTGCTGTTGGCTCTTACTCCCAAACAGGTGGGCATTTGAATTCACAGAATTCCAGCAACCTTTATCCTAACATGGGACAGTGGTATGAAGTAACGGGATTGTAAAGACACAGAAGATACTGCACAACTGGGGTAAAAAGTTCAATTCAAATTTATTCTAGTTCTGAATCAGAGTTCTCCATTTGAGTGGTTACTTAGTTAAGGGGGAGTTGTCATTGTCAAAATAAACCAGTTTCATTGGGATTAAGCTTGGTTTTATATTTTATTGAAGTTTAGGATAATTGTATAAAAAGTATCCATATCCATATTCTAGATGCCACTAAGCTGCAAGAAGCTCCACGTGTGTTTGAGAAGTTGAATTCAAATTTACCTTGACAGACTGAAGAGCAGCTGGAAGCAGTTCAATAGAAGCTGTTAACTGTTGAAATACAGGATAAGGAATGACTGACTAGGAAATACTTGCTCAGAAAAGGATATGGGAATTGTAGAATGGTTTGAGTTGGAAGGGATCTTCAGAGATCATTTATCCTGAGACTGGCTGTCTGAGCTGTGAGCACCAGTTACCAGCTCACATCTAATTTTTCACATGCCAGTATCCTCAAATAGTTTTTTGCAGGTTGCAAGCTGATAGTGAATTAACTGAGCTGTGCATAAATGAGAGTGTCATTTGTAAATGTAAGCACCATTGGCTCTGCTGTGGCCTCAGCTGCAGTATTGTATGCGGTGAGGGGCACTTCAAGAATGATGTAGACCATTAGAAGCAAGCAATAAAAATGGTCAGAGGAATGGAAAAGAAGACCTGGTGTTTTTACAGTATCTGTATTAGTACCAAAAACAAACAAAAAATTCCACCAGCCCTCCGCTTTTTCTTGCTGTTCATAAAACACTGAACTTTGGGTATACTCATTTCAGTGACCATTTAAAAACTTCTCAGTGGTATTCAAATAATGTTTTAATTGTAGAATGTTTCATATTTTTTGCATACACATTATATATCCAAGAGTTTAAATGGATTGTTGATTGAAGACTTGTGAAAAAGTGTAATTCAGTTGTGTAACTTCAGTGACAAAATGTGAATCATAAAATAATGCTGCACTGCCCTCTGCTGTATTTCAAAATGTGTACCTCATAAGAAATGCCAGTGGTTTAAAAAAAAAAAAAAAGGACATTTTAAATTTTTTCTTGTGCTGCCATATTTTTCAATTTATGAAGGAATGGATTAGTTTGTGGCATTGTGGTCACTTAAGTGTAAAACAGAAACTTCTGGGGAGCATCCACAGGATGAAATCTGGAATACAAGAATACATTCCTATTTATGGGAGGTGGTGTGTGGAATGGGAACTCTGAGTTGCTGTCAGTAGGTGTCACAAGTCATCAGGAGCATGCGCTGGGGATTTTGATCTGAAATCAAAAATCAGGAGTGCAAGCCAAGACTTAGTTCTGGAGGCAGATGACCAAAGAGGACATCTGTGTATATCTGTATGCATCTTATCCATAACTGTTCCAGGGGCTTACTCTTACTAAGTGGACCCCAAAGCCCCTTGTTTTGTGTTGCTTCATCTCTCAACTGTTTTGAATGCAATGCTCAGCCTACTGGAGATGATCAACAGGCCCATTCAGATCCCTTTTGAATGGGCAGATATTTTTCAGTCCTCATTCTGTCCCTCCTTGTCATGCGAGAGTGATACAGGGTTGGTGAAGGGCATCAGTTCATCAGTGCCAGGAGAGCCCCCCAGACCCCTCTGCCTGCTCTCCTGGTCTGAGCTCTCTGAACAGGAGCTGATGCAGAGTGCAGGGAGGGCTGCACTAAGTGCCCATGGCACAGCCCAGGTGCCAGCCAGCCGGGGACAGGGATACACATGGATCGAGGCCCCCTCTCCTCAGCCACGCTGACAGATGCTGAGATTGAAAGCTGCCTTAGGCACTCGTTTGCTTGACTTTGGGAGTTGCACTTGTGCTGGATGAACGATGTCAGAAGGAACATACATTAGCTTATTCTGAGTGCAGTCCAGCCCACTAATGGCAAGCTCATTATTATCCTGATCTTTTTGTTAAAACATCCTTAATGACCTCTTATAAAATACATAGTTTAACCCAATATTTTGGTTTATAGGTCTTAATACCAATAAATAACGCACACATGCATACATATATTTGAAATAGCATAATCTATAGTGTTGTATGTTAATAGGTGTTTTCAGTATTAATCTGTTGCAGTGCTCCAGGGATGTGTCAGGGCATATCATACCTTCATGTAACTAGAAATGAGAAAGCCTCCATCAAAATGCAGTTTCTTGGAACAAAAATGGAGTGTGTATTTTAGGAATTGAGCTTCAGTAAACTCTACAGCTTCACAAATAAATTTTTTCCTCCACAGACTTTCTGACATAACTCTGTTTCCCATTAACTTATTTTCTAGAATTTCTGCTTTTTAAATCTGTTCTATTTAGGATTGTCTTATAGTAGCTTTGTAGCCCTTATGTAGTGAAATGCAGAACACATCAATAAAACATGATTTTTGTTTGTTTCCACCTGAGCTTCCTTAATGACAGGCTCAGTGATGTGGATGTTTTGTTGCCGACAGTTGTGGATCTGTGGACAGATGCGCATTATTCATGCTTTTTAAACAATATCTCATCTGTCTGATTCCTGATGCTTGGTACAGAGATGGAAGGAGCCAGAGAAAAGCCATGGTGCTCTGTTGGGAATACAGAAAGCACTGGTGTCTTTGCAAGGTTTTCATGTACTAGAGACTAACCACAAATTCTTCTCCTGCTAGTCACAACCAGATTTGTAGTGAGCATGAGGTGTCATGAGGTGCTTCAATTCTGGGGACTTGTGCAAGTAACTTCAGGAAGAAGTCTCCTCATAGCTTTGCAACTCTGTACAGCTCAAATATAATTTAGGAATTGTGCAATACTAGTTTCTTTATGATGGCTGTGTTCCTAAGAGTCTTCACAATCCTGCTCTCACTCAGGGTCAATTTGCAGAAGCCAACTTTGGAGACAGAATTAAAAGTGTTTAAAAGCTTTAGCAAGTTGAATTTTCTGTTTAAAAATGTAACTACTTAACTTCTGGATTTATGTTTTTATTTTATTTTTTGAGTAATGTAATCCAAAGGAAGCTAATGCTTGTGCATTCTACTTTAGATAACTTGGAGAATGGAGAGGGGCATGAGCATGCTGTTCATCCGGTAGAACTGGTTCCAAGGAGATCTGATCTTCCTTACAGGTATGTGCCTGTAAGAAAAAAAGAAAAAACCTTCACCTTGTAGCTGCCAACTTATTGTTACCTAATGCACTTCATGTTGGAAAACCAACTTCTCATCATGGTACTATGTATGTGTTTAGAAAGACAGATGCAAAAAATCTACAATTGCCTTTTCGCATACTTTCATACACCGAACTTCTCCTAATTATCTTGAAGAAGTCACTTAGCCATGTCAAATAACAGACTTGGCTTCCTGGTTTTGAAAATAGGTTTTATGTTGGTTTTTATGATATTTTCTTACTATATTCTCCATGGCCTTTTAATTTGGAAATTCTGTGTGTCTGCTTAAATCAGACTCCTGGGAAATATATTAAAGAATTGTTCAGCGTATTTTGATTAAATATGGGTGAATAGGATAACAATTCTCATTTCTGGAATGCTTTTTTCTTAAGTTTTGAATTCAGGATTTTGTTTTCATATATTGATAATACTGTGCTTTTATTACTAGAGTGGAAGTCAGTCCTCCAGCTCAAGTGAATACTTTAAGCAATATGTTGCCTTCAGCCACTGTGCCAGAATCCATGACAATTAGTAAGTACTTCCTTGATGACTCTAGATAGATGGAAATAACTTTGAAAGTCCTGCAACTCTTTCTAATTTTGTTTCAATAAAATCTGCTTAGAGAGTCATAGAGCACTTAATTTCTGGTGTGCCGGTCATGTTAGTAATAACTGCTCTAAAATGATGTTTGTATTGGCAGGTTATGCTTCATTGCAGCTGATATATCCTTATATTAAATGAGGCTTCTGTAGTTAAATGAAAAATAATGATTTGATTAACACCTTTAAATTTCTACAAGTTCTGAACACACTGAGGGCTGGTTCTGATGTAGTCTTGCTTATTTTGCCTGTTTTCTTTGGTGGCTAGTCAGAAACAAACTCCACTCTTTCTGTGATTTTGATATGAAAATCTGCTCCAAATATAAATATGGGCTTTCATACACAAAAACTTGAATTAAGATTAAGGGGGAGGACAGTCCTGTGTCAGTGGTAATAAGAGCAAGCTAGACAGGTTAAAATAGTCTTTGCTGCAGAGATATATTAAGAGAAGCAGAGGCAGTTTGTTTATCACATATTTGATATTTTTACTTTGCATACACGTGTAGAACAAAGACTTAGTTCTTAAACTGAGTGTCTAAGCTTATAAGGCAATATGTGTTTATATTCCTCATTGTACAGAATGTTCTGTAACTGAACTGGCTTTGTTCCTAAAGCTCTTGGGTGTGTTTGTTTCTTCTTATAAATTTCAATATGTACAAGTTTTAAATTATGACATTTGGGAAGTTTGAAGTGATGCAGCCAAGATTCTTTTCTGCAATTGATTAAAGCAATCATCAAAATGAATGAAATCTTAAGATATCCTAATCTCATTTTCTAAAGTTATATTCAAATGCTATATCAACCTGTATTAAAGGTGATAAAAGAAGCATTTTCACTGGGCAGTATTTCAGGCTCTGGCACTGGTCTGCTGACTGAGCTTTACAAAGCTGAAAAATCCTTTCTTGCACAGTACATCACGAAGTGGCAAACTAGTTTGAGATTTCCAGGAGCCATAATTGAAGTGTGGAATGGACTTGCTGTTATTAGCTACAGTGATACTTTGGTCTCTAGATATTTTCTGCTAATGTTATTCCTACAACATCCTTTTGTTCTTACTTATTTCTCAGAGAATTGTACAGGGCAGTTTTCTGGTGCTCCTGCGCTCTGTTGATTCTGCTGTTTGTAGGGGAGTCAGGTACCAGCAGGGGCCGCAGTTGATCTCCTTCAGTTGCTCAGTTATTTCCCAGTGTAGGTAAGACAGCTATAAAATAGAAAGAAAATCTGGAGATTTTCAATTCTCAATACTTAGAAATTTGTAAATGAAATGAAAACACAGGATCAACAGAAGCATGCACACTATCATTAGTTTCCCAGTTCAGAGAAGGCTTTAGTGAAAGGAAGGGTGGGAAGCATATCAAACCCATCTATAAAGCCAGTAGAACACCTAATAAATAATCATAATTATAATTGAAATTCAGCTGACTATACATTTATAGAATTAGGTAATACCTTTATAGTAGATGGTCCTGGGTAGGTTGAATAAAAATGCTTTTTTCAAGTTTGTTGTTCTTGGTCAAAGGTTCTCTACAGGAGGAATTCAGTGCTATGACAAAGTCAGACACTGAAGCTCTTTCTCTCTATTGCAATTAGCAGAAGAATTATTAAAGGCTGAGGCTTATAGCTTGGTTGCATAGCAACTGATTGTAACACATCAGGCAAGAAAAATGGAATGCAGTAGTGCAGTGAGAAAAGCTGTGAGGTCTCCAGTGACTGGATTTTTGTGTTTCTTACTTCTGAAGACAAAGCCTGAAATGGATTTTAAAAAAATTATATTTTTTTCCTGATTTTGTTCCAACCTATTGGTACAATACTAAACTTTTCTTACTCCTTTTGATATGCAAGCTAGAAAGTTATGTTACGAGAAGCTGTGATTTAAAATTTCTGCCATTTAAAATTATTTTCCTGGATTGTGTCCCATGCATTTGTAAGGTATAGGTTAACTTAGCAGTAGATACATCTCAAAGAATACTAATACCACTCAAGAGAAATCCACAGAGCTTTGCTGTTTATGTCAGGCATAATTTGAAAACTGACCCTGCTTTGCAGATTGTTTTGTCATAACTAAGTTTTTAAAGACTTAAGCTGGTTAGAAGTTTTCTATTTATGCATCTACTCTACTATATAATTTTCAATTTTTAAAAAAGTTGTCTTTATTTTATTGTACTTGAATCACAAACAAAACTATTTCAATAGTTGCTATTGGAAAATTTTATTTCCAGCATTGTTTTTCACCAGAACAATCTGTCCTACCAGTACAAGTCTCCCCGTCTTGTTTTTGCAGTAGAAAAAAAATAAGTTCCAAAACTTTCATTTTAGAAGGATGCTATTTGTGTTCTTTACAAGGTCCTTTTATTATAGTACTATTTTTAGGAAATAATTGGTAATTTAGTTTTTTTCACTATAATTTTCTTTAGTTTTTAAAATTTGGCGTAGCCACAAAGGTTAGGAAAGATTGTAACATTGTACATAATTCCATATTTTTTCATATATTCATGAGAAATCCCCAGGTTTTCATGATCACTGAAGAACTTTCTGAGTAATCAAACCTCCATGTTACATTTTTATCCTGGCTGTGTAAATGAATAAGGTGTATGTTTTTGTGCTTTCTGTGTCTTCTGAATAGCTGCTGACCTCTTCTGTAACCCAGTTGCCACAAGTCACTGGCAGGTACTAAACTCTTTTGTTTTCTTTGAAAGCACAGCTGTGAAGGGAGGGTGTATTTGTATTTGTATTTCAGCAGGGAGAGCAAAGCTGCACTTTTCCGACTTGATTTTCACCAGGACTCTTCTATAGAGTAGAAGGCCAATACAATTTGTTTCCTACTAAAATTTGCCCTGTGAATAGTGACGAGAGGATAATATTTACAAGATTTTTGAGCACTAAATTAATCCTTAAGAAGCAGTGTTCATGTAGGCAGCTTAGGGAGCACCAAGCTCCTTTATGTCTTTAAAGGTCAGACTTCTGATTTAAGATGTAACTAGTCTGCTGGAAGTCTTATTTGCCTCTGAAAATATCTGTGTAAATTTTCACTCATGAAAAAAAAAAAAAAAGATTCCTGTAAACTGCTCCCAGCCCACCCTGGTATTCTATCTGCAGGATTGCAGAGGAGGCTGCATGACCTTGTGTACTCTGAGGGATGATTTCACTTACAGCTCACTCTTCACAACAGGTGATTGCAAATCATGCTTCTCCAGTCTTTGGCTAAATAGCAGAAGAGTTGTGAAACTTACGACTTTTCTGGAGGTTGCTGGAAACTGGCAGGTGTTTCTCAAAGCATTATATATTTCATACTCTGTGACCTTATGAAAGCTTTCTAGAAGCTAGATTTTGCATGAAGTGGAATGGAATTAAAAAAATGTTTTAGAGAAAATATTCACTTCATGAGTAATTAGGCACCACAGATTAATTTCAGCAATAAAAGAATATTGTTAATGTTTTAAAAAGTGAGGTTTAATATGAAAAAATTAATTAGTACATTCCTTGATTTTTTTTTATTATCTATTTGCTGATAAGGAATAATTTGGAATTACTGGTTTGTACATGGGAATTATTTTTTCAAGAAGTTGTTGCAAAACTATCTCTTAGGAAAAACTTCATTAGTTATCATCTTATCTCTGTCTTTATGGAACTCAGGTTATCACTTTACTTTTAGATATGTTGGTATTGAATGCTGGTCCTTAGTAACAGTATTGTCTTTCATTAATATTACTTTACAGAACATAAATGTCATCAAGCACAAAACAGCTCAGAAGTAGGACAAAGTCTAACATCAAACATTTTTCTGAAGTGGGAATACTTGGCCATCCTCCCTCTGCTTTATTAAGAAAAGTAAAGAAAAGAAATAAAAAAAGAAGGGGGGGGAGTATTGAGGTTGCACAGTCCAGAGGTCAGAAAATGCCAAATTTATGGTTGCTGCCACAACCCTGACATTTAAAAAAAATTTATTCCCTTTTCTAACCCACACAATGTATGAGCTATAAGTCTGCTGGAAAAATTAGGTTAGGATCATACACTCATCTTGGAGGCAAGTGCAACAGACAGACAAAATCTCATGAACTGGGGATGTTCTGGCAGGTTTGAAGGGAGCCTGCTGCACTGTGTGATACAGGATTTCTTTTGCATTCAGCTGGCTGCTCTGACATGCTGCTGAAATTTTTCAGGAAGCATAAGTGAAAGTAAGAAATTGCAATTTTTGAAAGTTTTAACTATTATACCTGAATTAAATAGGATGGTTTTATTTTAGTTCTGCTCAGTTCCTTGCTTCAAAAGATCATGAAATTAGGGTTCCTGATATTTTTTCTTGGTAAATTTTTACTCATTTAGTAACACTAATAATGTTTTACTCTTTTGTATTTACTATGGATAGAGAGGTTAAAGAAGTGTTGATGATAAACTTTATAGTACTTGTGGTTCTTTGAGTAATTTATAGAGAATATGACTCCTAATACTCATCACTTCAAGAAGAAACAGCAGAGCTGTAGCCTGAGCAATCTTGGTGCTCAGGAAGGAATGAGCTGGACCAGCCTTCTTGGAATTTTCATCTCTTAGCCCAGACTGGTTGTCTGTGTGGATGCTTTCATCCACACCTCCACTGGTACCTGGAATTGAGCTAAATTTGCAAGAAATACTGAGTATAAAATGAGTTTGCATTTGTGGTCCTAAATTAAGCATTGATTTTTGCCTTAAATGTGGTAATTAAATTTGGAGTTTCTGCTTTGTTGTGTCTCTATAGTATTGTCAATTCCATGACTCTCAGAAAAATGAGGCAAATGGAAATAAATAAACAATTTCAAGTGTTCTATTTCAAGAGGCTTTTTTTCTTCCTCTTTTGTGCAAGCCATGGTCTTTAGCAGAATCTTGCTTTTGTGCTTTGCTTGTGTTTGTGTGTGAGAAGGGGGTGAGAAAAGATGGGATTTCAGGTCTCAACTCATGCAGAAGATTCTGGATGGAATAAGGAAAAGAAGATTAAGTTATTATGCAAGTTAAGGTTACAATTTGAATAGGCTGGTAAAATTGAAATAATGAAGACAATTTATAATAGCTTAGCTGTATAAATGTTAATAAATCAGTACACATTAAAACACTGAGTACACACACAGGCAATTGCTGCAGAGTGGGCACCCCGTGCAAGTGCAGAGCCATGTCTGAGCAGCAACAGCTTTAATTTATTCAGAGTTAGAGACATAACAGCAGCGACTTGTTGATCATGCACTATCATATTTTAATGGCACACTTAAAATATTTAAAATGCCATCAGCTTGATGTGTCCTTGAGGAGGGTTCTGAATTCAACATTATATTTCAAAATCTTTATTTTGTTATGGAGTGTTACTGTACAGAAAGCTTACTGTGGATCCTTTTGCTTGTGTTTATTTGTATGATGCTCTAACACTTCCTGGATTATTCAATTTTCCTCATCCATAGAGCAGTTGTTTATTTCACAGATAGGCTGATGGATTGTGGTCCCTTGTGCTAATATTTAATGCCCAGAAATTTCATTATTTCACTTCTGGTTTTTCTACAAGATTTGGATTTTTTTTTTTTTTTAGGGTTGCATAAAATATGCTAAGTTACTGTAGAGTACTGTAATTATTCTTTCTATGCTGAATTAATTAAGTGCAAACTCCCTCTAATGACCTACTGAAATGTTTCTTGCTAATGTCATTAGCTCTTAAGGTGTAATTTGGGTATTATGGAATGGGCAGAAAAATGATCATCTACTTTCTCCCTGGCCAAAGACACAGGAATGTTCTGGAAAAAAATCTAGCATGAAGAAATTTAGGTTGGCTGGTTTCAAATGATAAGAGAACTCTGCTGAACCCTGCAGTCCTGCAAGGGTGGGATTTATGTGCAGATTACCAAGGCCAGACTGGAATCATGACGTCTGCAGCACTGACTGATACATTTGGTTGGCATAATAAAATATTTTATATTTTATCCACTACTAGAGTTTGTCAGACTCCATATAACCCATAGGAAAATTTAAATTTTTGTTAAATGGGCAAAAACTTATGTAACTGTAGAAAACATTAAGAAATATACAGGTAATTCTGTGAACTAAATGTAAAGGGGAAATAAATTGTCCAATGACTTTGCTTGCTCGAAGAAATCAAGTAATACCAGTTCTGATAGTATGTTTTCAGTAAAAGCACACAAAATTTACTGGCATCTGCACTGAATACTTGCAGAACAGAGTTAGCTGATTTATTATGTATAAACATTTCACTTAAATGTTGGGAGGGATTGTTTATTATAAATGTCCTCGTAGCACTCATAACATTATTGATTAACATATGTGAAATTGTTAATGAAATTGTTTGAGCTGACACTTTTTTGTATGGTTTTATTTGGCTGTTCTGGTATCATGTTAAACCTAACCCAAAGGAAATCTTTAAAAATTCTAAAATTCTGTCAGTTGTTTTTTTTTTTTTTTATTTTATTCTTGATTTAATGACAGAAAGTATTTTTAAGGTATTTGTAATAAATAGAAAGGATTTTATAGGAAATGACAAGGTTCAGAAATCTCATCATCTTTAGGGCTGAACTTGAGAAGCAATGCCATGAGGAAGCAGTGGCATTATTTCTACTCCCATCTCCCTGTAGCAGTTATTTCCTGTGTCAGGATTTATAGCCAGGAGAAGAAGCAATATGGAGAAGCTGAACAAGTAACAGTGTATCTCATTAACAGGCATGTGGTGAAAAGGTGCATTCTGCCCTACATCTGTAAAAACAAAACAGCTGCAACCACAGGCACACTTGTAAACATTTGTATTAAAGCCAGATGCAGACTAATTTGATTTGATCAATATTTCTGATGCAGTGTTAAATAGCACCGCTTTTGAAAGATTGCTCAAATTAGGGATGAGATTAAGAGCATTTTTATGTGCTTTGCTGAATAGCAAATGGTGTTGGCATCATCTTAAGTGTGCTGCCTGTGTACATGACTTCTAGATCTGAAATGAGCAAAACATGTACACAGACATTAATCTTTTTTGTTCCTTCTTCTCAGATGAACTTCGTCAAGCTATCGTGGCCATGATGAATAGAAAGGATGAACTGGAAGAGCAGAATAGGTAGTTACTTTTTTTAGTCAAGAGGGACTATAATTAAAAAAAATTCTGTTTTCTAATACAAGCTGTCCTTTCTGTAAAGCTATACATAATACTTATGTGACCTTTTTGATGTATATATTATTTTTTCTGTGAAAGGTTAACTTAATTCACTGTTTAGATGTTGATACTGAAGAATAGTGTTTTGAGGGCAACTTTTTGCTTTTAGTTTGAATCAGGTAACTCTTTGTACCTTGGGAGCTTTGCAGTTGTATTTTTTTCAAAACCAAACCTTATAGCCAGAAGAAACTGAAGCTTTGCAGTTTTATTTTTTTCAAAACCAAACCTTATAGCCAGAAGAATCTGAAGCTCTCTTAAGATAGCTTTTCAAATGAGCAAAAGTTTCTCCTGATGCAAATATTCAGAAAATTTCTGGTTTTTCCCTTCTGATGAAGAAGTGATGTAGGATGGCTGACAATGTAATGCTGGAAGTGACTTTCATTTCTGACTGTGTTTATGTTCACTTGGGGAAAAATGATGATGCACATGTAGAAGTGATCAGTTGATTATATAAAATGCCATCAAACATAGTTTGTATTTATTTAGTTTATTGAAACACATAGATAAATGAAAATCCAAATGTATTCAATGCTTTAGGAGGGCTATTTTGGTAATTCATATTTTCCTGTAGGTATTTTGGGTTTTTTAATGCTGAGCCTACCAACAGTTCCTATTTTCTTTCCTCCTGTTCTTCCCACTCCCGTAATTGCAAGTTATTGCCTCATTCAGCTTTGTGGGCTTTTTTGGCAGAAGGACCAGGATGCTTTGGGTTTTACCATTGTGCATCATGCTGACCTTTGCTATCTCATCAAGGGTTTTTACACAGAGGTCTGTGGCAGTGCACTTGGCAGAGACAAGAGCCCTGCCTGTCTTGCTATAAATATATTGCTCATAGATTATTCCCAAGATGTTTGGACTTGCACTGAAGTACTGAAAACAGCTTACAAGCTTTTTTAAAAAACAGATTCTTTCTGCATGCTGGTACACTAGATCCCATAATAGGTTGTGCTTTGGACAAGATAGTAATACAAATTAATAGTAAGCATTTGCAACTGCTTTTTCCTTGTAGCTTTTCATATCTTTGTATAATCAAATCAGGTGAATTTATTAAATTGAATAATGAAATTTTAGGATGACATCAGTGGTATCATTCAAGCAACCTCCTCTGTGATTCTTAGAGTATGTACACAGATTTACCAGGTAATTAATTACCAGGTAGAGTGTGCAGTGTTCTAAAGAGAGGCTGTTGCCTTCTTGCAGATCCCTGCGAAATCTGCTTGATGCAGAGATGGAGCATTCTGCAGCACTGAGGCAGGAGATGGAGAACTGCAGAAGGAAGGTGGCAGAACAGGAAGAGCGACATGCCACGAAAGTCCAAGCCTTGGCACGGTAAGAAGTGCTGAAAATGTCTTAAAAGTAACTGCAGGGTAAAAAGGGAATAAGAGACTTTGCATACAAAGGAAATAATTTTCAAGTGGCTAAGTTTGCAAAACAGAAATGATTTAGGACTAAAAATCCTATTGTAAGCAATACCTGTTGCTAAACATTATCAGCAAGCGTGTACCAAGTTCTGAAGCGGTGCAGCTGTTTTTCCCACAGCTCCAGGAAGATCAGCTGGGACAGATTTTCTGAGGACCATTTCCAGTCAGGTTTTGAATATCTGCACAAATGGAGACTCCCCAGCCCCTTTGGGCAGTAGTGTTGGCTGTGACTTGTTGGCAGTGCTGTTCCTAGTGGGGTCCAGGCTGCTCTTGGTTTGCTTTGCCACAGAGGGGGTGTTGAAGGCTTGTGCTCACCTGCTTGTCCCCAGGGCTCCCAGATCTTCCTCCACAGAGGTGTTTTCCAGCCCTCCAGCATTGCCTGGGTGTCCCAAGCTATTGCTCCACAAATGCAGGACTCTGCATTTAGCTTTGTTGTACTTCAGACATTTTCTGAGTCCAATTCTCCAGCCTGTCCCTGTCCCCCTGGATGGCAGCACAGCCACACAATGTCTCTGCTCCTCAGTTTTGTGTTTGTGACCTTGCTGAGGGTGTGCTCTGGCACAGCATCCAGGTGATGTTAAGGCTTAGTTAAACAGCATTGGGCATCAGTATTGAGTTGCCTACAGCTTGACTTTGTGCTACAGGGAAATTAAGAGAATTTTAACCCTCTCATTGTCGAGATGGGATTCAGCTTAAGAAAGACTTTTGAAGGTAAATGCTGCTGTAATAGTGTGATTTGCTTCTTAAAATTCAAAATAAGCTCTAGAGTAACCGTAATGTGTAAGATCTTGGGGGTGATTCACGTGTATAGTAAACAACAAACAATCCAAGAGTTAAATAATCTGCCTTACTCAGAGAGAAGTGTTTGTTTTCTGCATGCACAGGCAGAGTATGTTTCGTGTCAATCACAAAGTACCACAGCTGAGATTCCTTTAAGCTTTTTAGTGCCCATTTGAAAATTATAAATATAAAGCTTTCTTAAAAATAAAGATATTTAGGACACTTCTAATTCTGCTTTTGATGACACATCAAACCAAACTACTCGCTTTGAGGGAGGGAGAGATATGAATAAGTGGGTTTGACATTCATGTGCTGTAAGGCAATAGAGACAATGCAAATACTTCATCATTTAATATTCATGTTTCAGGTTATAGGAGTTGTATATTCATATTTCTTTGACTCACTTCCCCCACAGTTTTAGAATTTGCAGTGACATATGGGTGAATCAGATATTTGTCATGCACATACCTCTTTAGAGAATAGAGAAGGAGCTTTTATAATCAGACCTGAAAAGATGCTCACTTAGACTAACAAGATGTTTTTAAACAAGTCTGTGTAATTCCTCTTATTGCTGTATGGGTGTGTTGTGTTGATTGCTCTTCTGAAAGTCAGTTTGCCTTGTCATGTGATAAAAACATTGTTGGGAGCTGCTGAGGCATGATAAATTCATGTGTCACCAGTTACTTTGGACTTGTGAGGCATTTCTTTAATGATTCATTGCAACTCATTTTCTAACATCCGAACATAACAAACTTTGCACATCGGTTCTTTGGAATATAGGTTTCTCTTCTAAATTTTTTGTTGGTCCACTTTGTATGCTGTAGGTGATGCTGCTGCAATAATAAGAGTCATAAATTTTTAAAATAAATAGTGTTTTAAACCAAGAAGTTGAGCAAGCTGAATAATCTAAAGAATTTGAAGTAACAAAAAGTTTGGAATTGCTTTGTGAGTCCTAGGTGAGTAAGAGGAAACTAAGTTTCAGATACTTTGAAGCAGTGGAATCTCACTGTTTCCCTAGAATACAGCTGATCACATGACCAGAGTAGAAAATTTTCCTCAGTTGTAACGTTTAGAATATTTTAAGGCAAGGGAAATCATTCAGTAACAATCTGACTGTTGTGATTTGATGAATGAATATTTTTCAGATTATGAGAGCTGATATTTATGTGTATCCCCAAAGCTCTTTTGAAGAATTTGACATAAATAGCTTCCTGAAGGCTTTGAGAACACAAATTTCAGTGACACATCAGTCAGTACTGAAATGATGGCTTCTGGAAATCTGCAATTATTCAGCTGTTCTTCTGGACTCTCCCAAGAGTCTCTGGCCTCCCAGACAAAGTGCTAGTTTACTGAGAGACATTTTCCCAAGTTTCCAAGTTTCTCTTTGGAAAATGGAAGAAGTCTTAGGTCAACTTAGTTTCAAGTACTGATAATCCCATTGTTCCATGTGAAATATTCGAATAGCTCTTTCATAACAGTTGCTATATTGTTCCAAAAGGAGCAGGCTTGGGTTCAATCTATTTGCTAGCCTGATAGAATACAATCAGTAGTCCCTCTAGTATAATGTTGTCAGCTGTTCTTTAATTTTATTTTTTAATTTTTTTTTTGGTTGTTATGATTTTGCCCTCGTCAATGAATCCTTCTCAAATTGCATGGACATATTGTGCCAGTGGCTTCTTGGCAATACTAAAGTTTTTAAATTGAGATTCCTTTTTTCTCTGTGGAATACTATTACATCCCTTTGCAAGGCAAAGGAATTTATTGAAGTTGACTGTGAAATTGGATAATCTCAGATTGCATATTCTTAGACTATATTCAGCAATGTTGGAGGAAAGCATATTACAAAGGACAGTCTTTGTAGCGAGAAAAGCAGATAGAGAAGTTGAAAATGCACTGTGTGGGGAAATGGGGGATGAGAATTTGGCTCTACTTTCTTACACTTCTACAAACCTCCTGTTTACTGTAGATTCTGGAACCTAATACGCCTCCCTAGCTACTGTCTGTATTGCTTAAAACACATTGCTTTTGGATTTGGCATTTTCTGTTATTGTGTTTTACAACACTTCTTTCACAGCCATAGCCCTTCAGTGATGGGTGAGATGTTTGGTACATCTTGAAATGATTCCATCACTTCCCTTAAGCAGCTTCTTAGAGAGAGGAAAAAATATCTCTTGTTTCTGCTTGTGAAAACTAATTTGAATATTCCTACATTAAATGACTTTTGCTTCCTGCTTTGTTAGTTGGTGACATGTCGCACGTCATCAGTAGCTCCTATACATGAGAAAAAGTACTGGAAGTGGAAGTCAGTCCATTAAGTAAGGGACAGAGGAGCTTCCAAGAGGAAGCAGGAGAAAGAAGTGGATGAGGAAGAATATTTGACAGCAGGGCATCAGTGAGGGCAGGAGGAGAAGCAGCAGTAGCATGAGGGGGAGGAAGGGGGAGCACTAAACAAGGTGAAAACCACCCAGCCTCCATCTCTGAGTGAGCCCCCAGCCAGGGAGAAGGTTTCAGTGATGGCCCTGCTTCAGCTGCAGCCCCAGCCATGACAAGCAGTTGTGTTTAACACATTATTCCTTGTTACAGTTTTTTTCTGGAGATTGGTTTTATTCTATAATCTCATCATATTGTATATACATTTCAACTTCCACTTCTACAAGTAACAGTTCTCATTTTCCTTATTTAATTGTATTTGATGCAATTGACTGTGATCTTACATCTCCTATTATTAGAATCATTTAGGCTAGAAGGTATCTCTGAAAGTTCTCTAGCTCAGCCTCTGCTTTACATTCTACATATTGTTACAGGACATTATTTCAATTAATTCTTAGTTCCTGCAGGTTCTTTTATTTTTTGGATATTTGTTTGGATATTTGGTACCTTTGTAGTATCTTCTAAAAACCTTAATTTTTTAATCAAAACATAGACAACTGTTGGATTCCTGCAGTTTGTTTGTTTGTTTGTTTTTGTTTTATTTCATTTTTCCCAATGATGAATTTAGGAATGAGACACTTCTCTGCAGTAAGCTTCACAGAAAGCACTTGCTAGAATCTGATATTTGTGCCAAAAATTAATTACATTCAGGCCACTATACTTGAGATATGTGAGAAATTAAAAATTCTTTTTTTAAAAAATTCTTTTCTTACCATGCTCATTTTACAGAAGCCCTAGAGAATTTCTATGTAGTTTTCAAGAAGCAGATGTGTGTTGGAGATCTGTTTGGATTTGTTTCTTTCTTTTTTCTATTAAGGTGTAAGAAAATAAATCCTGTAAGGCCTCTTTGTCTGCAACAAAAACTGTATTTTCTATGTTCATTCACTGGATGCAAAACAGGCAAATATTGCTTCCTAAACACAAGCTTGTTTTATGCTGCTAAAAAAATTACCATTTTAACTGAAGTTTTGATTTTCTTTCAGACAGGGTTTCCTTAAATACTAATTTTAAAATAATAAATAGAGAGGAAGTGTCATTATTTTTGATTCAAAATTAGACAGGGAACTGAAGGTATTTGACAACTTACATTTATGATATAATTGATCATTCCTATATATGTGCTATAAAGCCTAATCAACAACACTCCCTAGACCTGTGCTATTTGAGCAAAAAGAGTAATTTGTAGGAATACTACATTGTCATCCTCTATTATTGTCATTTTCTTCTATATACCATCTGTCTTTCAGCTTAATAAATGGAAGAAGTGTTCAGGCAGGGAAATTTGGTATAATTGAGGTTTTGGAGAAGGATGTGCTTTTAGTGGTGCAGTTCTGCTTTTGTTTTCCTGGCTATTTCAGCCTGGGTTTTTTCAGTTTTTTTTTCATTTTTCCTCTCTATCCCCTTCAACTTGTACTTACAGTCTTGTTGCTCATTCTTCAGCACTAAATGTAGAACTATTTGGAGCACTTTAAAGATGCTGAAAATATTGTGCTGACCTCTGGGCTCAAAACAGGTGAACAGTTCTGCTTCAGGTTAGGTGTTGTAGTTTGGATACATTGCAGAAGTACAGCAGGGCCTGCAAATAGAAGCCTTTAACATCCTTCAGTCTGCAAATCTGACCCATAACTCCTGAACAGGAACTCATCTTCCTGGGAAATACTTGTTAGAAATATATCTGATAAAATACCTCTTGTAGTCATTAAAGACTTTTCAGTAAATGCTTACTAATTTTTTTTAAAATTATGCTCTGGTTGAAAGAACTATGTAAATTCATATACATCAGGATGGGCCCTCTTTGAAATCCAGCTAAATAGTAGTAATGAGAAAGAGATGTCAAAGAATGAGAAGTAAGAACCTGATAAAAAGGCATATTAGAAAATTGTGATTGGGCCATAGTATCCTGCTTTGAATTTCAGTCTTGTATCAAAAACTTTAAATTAATTAAAGTCTTTTTCAACTTCATCTGTACTGTATCAACTTTAAGTCCATTTTAAGACAAAGTAGTAAAAATGGATTTTTAAAAATGCTATCACAGAACTGACAGAAGGCACTGAGTCTATTCTCATATGTAGAAATGAGGTGATATAGAGTTATTTTATGATAATCCTTAATACTCCCTATGTTTTAACTGTACACAGTTATTTTCATTCTTACAATTCTGGTGAGAAACCTTTTTGTTTCGTTGTCATTGAAATTTTTTTCATTAATGAATTATTTAAGTTTGTTTTAATATAGTATATAGGATGAAACTGTGTTTTTTATGCTTTTTCCCTTAACCTGAATATCAGTGTCTGGTGGATATCTATCTCTGGTGGAAAAACTGATTTGTTCTTTGTAGTCTCAGAAATGAAAAATATCATCAAATGCATAAAATCATCAAGGACTCTTAAAATCCGACTGCCAAGCGATCAATAGCTTCTCAATTATTTAGCAACCTCCCGCTAAAATGCTGAATAAAATTGAGGTTACAAAGTTCAGCAAGCTGACTTGAAATGCATAGGAATGGGAATATAGTGCCCATCAAGGCTTCTTATAGGAGCAGAATAGCATTGCTTGCAGCAGCAGTTTGTATGTGTATATATAATGTATGTATATTTTATGTGTGTGTATATCTAGTGTGATAAGGACCATCAAACATACTTGTGTGTTTTTTTGAGTATTTCTAATTCTTCAATAAATTCACATTAATAAAATGCCATTTTTTGGGGTGTATCATCTGTTTACAGCTTTCTGTGCTGTGTTCCACATCCAGGTTCCATAGTGCCTGGAGCATGGCCTTGGCCAGCCCAAATTTCCTCCTCATCTAAAGGCTTCTGGGGTTCTCTGTGTGTTGTGCTGCATTTGTGTCTCCTACATATTTCTACCTCTATATTTTCATAAACAAGAATAAAAGTTGTTTGAATTCACAGTCTTGGAAGCACATTTTTGTTATGTTTCTTTAGTATAAACATTTCTGTTGTACTCACTTAACTGAATGGGCTTAGACAGATAACTGAATTTTCAGATATGTAATTTGTCAGCTTTATTTAAAATCAATCAGTAGCAGCCCTTTTTTACTTCCCCCCAGAAATAAGCTAGGGTGCTTAATGTTGTTAAGTGGAGCCATGGTAGTACCTGGTTTGAATACTTGTACACTGCAAAGAGGAGTGACACAGGCACATGTACTGAAATATAACAGCTTCAGGGATTACCTAGATTTCCTGTCTTATGGTTTTCATTTAGAAATGGTTTGTGGAAACATTAGCCTTGAATATTTTTACTGAAGTGTTGCCCTTTTCTTACAATACTAAAGCCTGTTTCTAAAGCTGAATTATTATTTGTTTGCAATTAGATGCAAACTAGTAAAATAGTGATACCATTTTACATTGCCATTCTGAATTTATTTATGTAACATCCCATCCTTATGTTTTAGTTGATTGTTGATTTAGATAGACTGTGTAGTTTGTTTGCCATCAATATATCTTAGTATAGAAAATCTAAACTAAACAATGATTGGAAGGTTTTTGATATGAGATAATCTGTTTTGCTGATGTGTTTATGTGGTCCTGGAAAAGTAATTTTCCTGCTACTCTGCTTTTGATGTATTATTTAATGTGTAAATATTTTTTTTCCTTGCATCATGGTGACACAACTTAGGTAAAACAGAGAGTCTGTTTGTTTCCATTGAAATGGACTTTTCATCTATTTTGATAAAACTATAATATTTCTTTATTCTGTTTTTTCATCCATAGAGAAAATGAGGTGCTAAAAGTGCAGCTTAAGAAATATGTAGGAGCTGTCCAGATGCTCAGAAGAGAAGGTCAAACAGTGGAAGGTAAGGATAAAATGAAGAAGGGAAGAGAATCCAGGGTTTGTCTTTCTGTATGCTGCCATTGAGGGAGTAGTATCTCCCAAATAGGAAAATAACATATTTGATATATTTTCCTTTTTAGAAAAATACTGATGTAGATTTTTTTACTCATTTTTACAAAGCATTTTCTGGTAAATGAGGTCGTCTTACTTTTTTTTCAATAAGAAATTTTCTAGAAAAAGCTGTCAGATGAAAATTTAACTTAAATAAAAATCTGTGAATTAATGTGGTATTGGAATATAAAAATAAATGCAATATCTCTAGATTATACTGTTGTTTTGGAAATCAGTATTTGCAGACTGTTTGAAATAGACTCTGCACTGTGTAGTAATGAGCAGATTTTATATCTGAAAGAAAATGAGTAAAGTTATCAGCAGTTTCACCTGTTTGTCTTCTGTGGTCTGTGATAGAAGCATCCATGAGGGGCTGAATTGATTCTGAATCCTCTCCTGGTGGGACCTGGATTTCCATTGGTTACAAAAGGTGTTCAGAGAGCTGAGAGGGGTTTGCAGAAATTGGCACCATCTGTCTAGTTTTTTTAAATTGTGAATATTTTGGTCGTATAAGTGACTGTATGAATGAATACTACTGTTCTTAAGGGTTATCCACTGTACTTACCTGGAGTTTCAAAGCTTCATTCATCCCTAAAAAGATATTTGTTAGTGAGAACACATAGTTTTACTTCTGACTTTGCTGGAGTGTAGTGATTCATTTTAAGAATTATTCACAAAAACCATGGCTTAGACTTCCTATAATAGCAGAAATTATCCTTCATTAGGTAGTGACAGTTTCCATGATGAGTATAATTATAGGAAAAGAAAAAAATTATTCCTAGGCTAGCTATATTCCACCATGTTAAAATTATGCAGATTAGTGAGTGATAAGAATAGAAACTGAGTAGGACGGTCAGATTTTATAGATGAAAAAGGGGGATGGAACAGTACCAACATTTCTAAAAATGAACACATGCATGCTTTATGCTGGAAAGATATTTAATCAGTCCACAGTAATTTTCTATAGTATTTATCACTAGTGACCAGGATAAATTTCAGCTACATGCAATATATGTAATAAATTTTTCATACATTCTAACTTCACATGTTGAATTTTTATAAAATTTTTCCTTAGCTGCCATTGAAAATTTAGGTGAAATTTTAGTAGTACTGGGGTCCCTGACTCAAAGTACATCAGCTTGTAAATAATCCCTGAGAACTAGCTGCAAAAAAAGAGTGAAACAAAAGGAGTTTTTTCTTTTACAAGATTTATAGAAACTATTGCACCTATGGTTTATATACATAATGAGTAATTTTAATTATAATTACTCTTCTGAATGGTATGAAAACAAAAGTCTTAAATGCATTGTAGATTTTAGAATACAGATTTTCTGTGACTGTTTTGAAAGAGTCAGAATAAATTTGACTTCTGCTGTTATTTTTATCACTATAAATAATGAAGACTCTACATGTTTGCTGCAATAATCAGATCAAATGCTATTGAGTATGGCTTTTAAATAGTTTCCTAAAATAATAAATGAAGCTCAGCTTGATACTTTGCCTTGTGGAGACTTAAAAAGGCCAAAATCCCCACTCAGCAAATGTGATTATAAATAAATTACCCAAAAGTCAGAACTATCAGCTTTCAAAATGAGTGATCACTGCTGTAGCCTGAGCAGTTGGATATTGGTATTTAAATATTTAATAAATGAGCATCTTGATTTCTCAGCCATCCACAGAAGTTGGCTCTGTACCCTATATTCAAACCTGCTTAGACAGAGTATTTATATAAAAATGCTGATCTTAGAAGTTTGGCTGAAGAACTTGAAGCAACACTTACCAGAAAAAGATGTTAAAATAGCTTTCAAATTCACTTAAATAATAATAAACTTCTAAATTCTTCCACAAACCAAAAATCAGTTCCTAGGCTCAAGAATATTTAGCCAGATAAATTATGGTCTCTCCTATCTACTTACAGTGGTTGTATATATAGTTCAGATTTTGAAGAAAGGTGAAAACATTTGTTCAACTTCTATTAGGGCTTCAGTTTTATGTGTCAATTTGTTTTCTTAGAAATTCATGAGCTATAAGGAAAAGTTGAATTGGATTTTGTGTAACTTGGAGGAGATTTACTTAGAATAGGCCTTAAAGTGATCTTCAAATACGTAAATGATAGCTGGGAACAGGAATAGAATAATCTGTAGTTTTCATTCACTACAGATAAAAGAAGTAGTAATGGGCTGACATGGCAGGTGAAGGAAGTTTGATTAGCTATCAGGAAAACCTTTGTGTGAAGAATACTTAAATTTAAATAGGTTGTGCAGGGAAGGATGATAACTCCCTTCTTGGAAGTTTTTAGGAAGAAATTAGATAATTAACTGTCAGGAATGGTATAACTCCAGCTGATTCTGCGTGATGCAAAATCACGAAATACTGGATGAAGTGTGGAATGTTCATTCTCAGCCTTATTTTCTGTAATTTCTATGATAAGTAAACAGTCTGTGCAAGTAATATGAAATGATATTTTGGAAGCCCAGTAAAAAAAAAGGCTTAAAAGAGAAGAGTAAGCTCAGTTTTAGAAGACTTTGGGCAGGAATTGCAGGTACTACATACATTAGGCAGTTGTAGTCACAGAACTACAAATGCTTTTGGTTTATATTTTTTTCTGTTAAGACTCCAGCCTAGATATTTCTACCAAAAAAAGGTCTCTGCAGAATCTGTATTTCAGTACTTGTAATAGTGTTTAGTATTATGGTCTGTTCTGATGTTTTTAGTAACTGATTCTTATAGAGCTATTATTTCTAAACAGGATGTCCTGGATGTTTATGGAATCAAACTTTTTAATTTGAGATATCTCTTTGTTACAGTTCTGCCAAACATTTGGGGCACTGATGGTGAATTTACAATTCCAGAGCAAAAGCAAGTAGAAAACAATGAGGAACTGGCCAGCTCTTATGAAAGGAAATTGATTGAGGTAAAGTTTGTACTGCACAGATTTTATTGAATTGTAATTGTAACACGAGATTTGAAGCTAAAATAGTTTCTTTGCTTAATTGTTATTTTATTTCCTCAGGAATGTAAAAGATAAATCTGATCTTTTTCTTCAAAAATACAAAATCTCAGATAATTAAAAGTGCTGTTCCTAACAGGGGTATGCTTTTATACACGGTTTTAAATAGAAGATTTTTATAAATAAACAAGTTCCTTCAGGTTTTACCTGCAGGTGGTGAAGTTGAAACCATCACAGACAAAAGACTTGAGGTTTTGTGTAAGTTACAGTACATACTTACAGGCATAGCTGTGTTGACTGTTGAACTTTATTTAATATGAGGGCATAGTAAATCTGTAGCTTTTTCTGTGTTTTCATGCTGGTTTCTGATTGCAAACCATGTTTCATTTTTGTATTGCTTATTGAATACTGCAGTAAGGAAATGGCTGATAGAAGCTACTACTTCTGTTTTGATATGACCATGTTAGAAAAAGTTCCCAAGGCAAGATTTACTTTTAAGATTAATGTAAAATTCATTAAAGGAAAAAAAAAAAAGATAGATTAGTGTTTCATCCTAAATTTGAATAAAATTATTTTTAAGTCAAAAGTGTAATGAATTTTAGTATCTAATAACCCATATCTACTATTACATATTAAAAGAACACTTTTCTAAAAAGTAAAACAATTCTCTATGTCTTTCTCTTGCCCTAAATACCCTGAAATTGGATACCCACATTAACTGATTAACATGAAGATGACTGAAAATGCAGGTCATGGATCAAAGAGCTTCATGCAGTTCCTCTAAAACATTCATGCTTGGTTATCCTCTTCTCATAGGACCATGTGAAAGTAACTCTCTCCCTAATGTTTACCTTTGGTTGAGTTCTTCTGACTCCTTTGTTCTGTACCTATCAAGAGAATATTTTAATTAAGAGCACAGGTAAAACCTCTGCTGTGGAAGCCTGCTTAGTTGTACCAAGTTTGTTCTGTGCTTAGGAGTTTTTGCTGCTGACACTTTGAGTTTGTGGCAGTGTCAGTGGTGACACAGCTCTGGATGTGACCGCAGGAAAAGCTTTCTTGCCCGTGATGTTGGGAGGAAGGGGGCTGCATCTGTTTCACTTATTAATCTCCAACAGTATCTTCACATACTCCAAACAGGATATAACCCCTGTGACAGCCCTTCTTTAAGGCTCTGAGCATGGCAAGCAGTGTCTGTTTCAGTAAACACTGGTAGGACTGGAACAACTGACAAAGATTGGGAATTATTGCAAAGATAAGTAAGAATTTCATTAAATGTGTACAGCTCCTAGTTTATTTTGGGATGAAAGCTTCAGCTTATTTTTCACTTGTTTGTTTTGAGGAAGCCTGACTTGTGCTTACCTTGTGTAGTGAGGGTAAAAAGCCAACCAAGTAAAAATCCACACAACAAAACAAAACTAGGCTGTCCTGGTTTAGGGCAAATTTTGGGAGGAAACTTCTGAAGTGGTCCTTTCTAGAAAGCAAATTCAAGCGGCCCCCTCTCCCAAGCAGTTCAGGAGGCAAACCTCTTTCGAGGCAAAAAACCTGTTTATTTAATAAGCAAAGTATTCACAAGCATTAAAAAATGAATAATATTAAACAAAGGAACCTCTCGTTCTTTAGAGAGTCCTTTTCATTGGGTGTGGCTCAGTTTGCTCCGTCTCTATCAGTCCCTCCAGTGTTGGAATATGCTGTGTCCTGGGCCCTGGTGGGCCACACCTGTGGGCTCCTGATGTTCTTCTGGTCCAGAGCAGGTTTGGACAGTTCCAAGAAAAAGAAAAGCCACAGTCCAGGGAACTTCTCAGCCTCAGCTAGCTAAAAACTAACTAAAAGCAAAGGAGAGCTCTGTCCCACTGTCTGTCTGTGTGAGAAGGATGCAGGGGAGCACAGGCAGCTTCTGAAAACAGACTGTGCTCTTCTTCTGCCCCCTTCACTCTCAGAACCAGCCTTGAAGCTGCACAACTTAGTATCCAGCATAAACAGAGCACCACTGGGGATACAAGCATCCTATAGGCACCCTAGGACACAAGCCCAAACCAAAGCAGCTCAATGCCAACCCTATTCCTAAGTGGTCTTTCAGTGTGTCTTGGACCAAATTGTTTGTAGATGGAAATACTGAGAATAGAAAATGGAAGTTTTGAAACAGAAAGCAAAATTACTAATTTTTTTTATTTTATTTTTTTTAATATTTTATTATTTTATTGTTGCATTGTTGTTAAATGTCTTTTTCTCTATCTAGAAGTGTGTCCTTCCAAAATAGATTGTATTGTTAGATACTTAGTGAAACATTTCTAGCCTCTTTGAAGTTAACTGCTTGGTCCTTTGCTGTGAAACATGAAGTGATGTTTTCTTTATCATTTCTCTGGAGACTGCTCTCAAGTGTGGGCATGCTGGGCAGTGTAACTGCAGTGCTCTCAGACACTTAGGTTTTCTTTTGAAAACTCCAAAGAGTTCTCTTGGTGTGGAGCCTCAAGTGTTTACTTTAGCCTCACTTCACCTTCATGAGAAGGATTTGGGTACTTTAAACTTTTTTCTCATATAGGAAGGAGCAAATCTAAATGATCCTCTGTCCAAGGGAAACTTAGCATATTTAGAGTTTATTTTTTTGCTTCAAGCGTATTGTTATAAAGAAAAACAACAGCGAATATGATTGAAGTCCCAGCAGGGAAATTTATTTCTTAAGCTTCATTGTGGATCGAGTAAAGGAAGATGTGATGACATAAAATGTAACTGAAATATAATTTTAAGGAGTCCACTTTATTGTTTTAGAAGACTTTGATGCAGGAAAAATTAAAGGAACTTAAATTAATATTGTTATTTACTGATCCTTTTGATTTGCTGTGATTTAATGCATTTTTCTTTGACAAGGAAAAGTATTGAAGTTAATTGCTAATAAGTGATACTTGCCAGTTGTCCTTTTGATAATATAGAACAAGTGATTTGGTCTTTTATTTGCTGTTAAATTTCCTTTTTGTTATTTAACTTTGCTAGTGGCACTTATAATTTTTTGCATTACTTGTAGTATTTTGAGAGAGTAGTTGAATTTACATATTAATTGAGTCTGCAAGTAGAAAGTTATGTCAAAGATATCTGAATTAGAGGTAGAGAAGATAGTCTGGACTTTGTTCTTCTGATAGACAGGCAGTGAAAAATCAAATATGATTTCAACTATGTAAACTAATGAGCTTTGTATCCACTCATAAATTTTGTATTGCTTTTGATAACCAGCAGCTTTTCTTTGTGAATTTGCAACTAGTTGTGTGCTATATCGCTGTACCTGAAATGCAAGGAAGTTCTACCTTCCAGCCCAGGCTCTGTGGAATTAACAGTGAGCTGTTAATATTAACCTGGTATTCTTAAATGTTACCTATTTTAAATTGGAATTAGTGGTTAAGCTAGTATGGAAAATTATTTATCTAGAGTTAATAGCATTATGTTAATGTTTTCTCTAGCATCTCATTGGCATTTAGCTCTTTTTTGCATATATGTAACAGTGATAAATACTGGATTTGAAGGACTCCCTCTAATATAAAAAGAAATTGGAAAAGAAAGCTTGAAGTTCACCTTGAGAAAATTATTTTTATTTTTGATTTATAATCAATGATGTCAGATCCTGGCATGTCATATTGAAGCTGTTTTTTTCTGTTTGCTTTGATTCTGTGAAGGACACAGGTTTGTGTGTAACAAAGCACAAAATTAAAAGCAGACACTAAACGAAATTGAATTCAACTGCTTTATTTTGGGGAACTTCCCTGGGGAAGAAGGAGAAGGCAGAGTAATTCAAGAAAAGGAAATAATGAAATTCACAGATAGTAATGAGCTTCTTCCAGAAGGGACACTGTACTCTTAGGAGATTTGACCAGTAGTTTGAGTTCCTGAGCTATGGTCGAGGTGCCTGGATTGAAATTCACGTTGTTCAGCTGTGCTTTCGTGCTGTTACCCCTCTGCCTCTGCTGTTCTCTGGCTCTGGATGGGGTGTGAGGAGGAGGAGGCGTTCCAGGAGTTGCTGTAACTCAGGAACAGGTTTAACCATGCTGCTGGGGCAGCCCACTGAAAGGGGCCCAGCAGTACCACTGACTTCTTCTGACTGCTGGAACTTTCCATGCTGCTCACTCCTCCAGCCCCTGGCACTCTCAGAACATCCTGCATCACTTGCTGCTCTCTTGACTTAAAATGCAGAGCACAAGCACAGCCACACTTGGTGTCCAAAGAGGCCACTCTGTTTACCTAGGAGAGCAACCTGTGCCACAGCCTCACTCTGGTATTTAGACTCCTCTGACCTCTCACGGATTTGCTTGGAGTGATTCACTTCTAGCTCCAATCCTGTTAAAGCTCCAAGTAAGAGTGAAGGATACATCACTTATGAATTATTGACAAAATTTAATGCAGTTTATGCATTTTTCAGTATTCCCAGTTCAAAATACTGTGATTAGTTTGTATCTGTTGAGTGCTGTGTTCATCAAAGAATTAAACCCAGAACAGAAATCACTGAGTGTTTTATTAGATTCAGTTGTCATATGATTTCAAGTGATAGGAATAAAATTTGACATGAAGTTGTATTTTGGCCTATTCAATTCAATATCAAAACTACATTTCAAGGTATGAGTAAAAATTATAGCAATATCTGTTCTTAATGATCAGTTCAAACTAATGCAGTAGCAGTACTTGGAGATTATGGTGAAAAGAAATTGATACAGATGTAAGAAATTGCATAGTGGGATTTTTTTTTTCTAATTCAGAAGACAGTTATCCTTTGGCTTTGCTTTTCAGGTGGCTGAAATGCATGGGGAGCTGATTGAATTCAATGAGAGGCTGCACCGTGCTCTGATGGCCAAGGAAGCTCTGGTGTTCCAGATGAGACAAGAACTGATTGATCTGAGAGGGCCGGTGAGTGTTTGTTTGTTGCACTGTAGAATATCCCTCTGGAGAAGGCTCAAACGTGCTAGTTACAATGAAATATCTATTGGCTTGTAAGAAGTAACACATCTGTGAAGAATTGGCTTTGCACAATTCCTTTCCTCTTAACTATTCTAGATCGTGCTTTACATTTTACGTAGGTTTTTGTGTTTATTCTACCTATAAAGTGAGGTAAAGATCTATTTCTATTTCTGTTCTAAATGCTCTTGCAATCTGGTTTTCTAACAACTGCTACTTCCTTTGATTCTGCAGGTATTAGTTCATCATTGCATCGTTAGGAACATTTGTACTTATATAATGTTTTGCAAGAGCACAGCTGAAATAAAATGCTCATGTGTCCTTCCCTTAATGGAATATTGGTTGTAAAAGAAAGTAATCAGTAGGTTTTATGTGCTTTGTATTTCCCCTAAGTTGCTTATACACACAAAGTACTTTGTTTAGCATCCTTTGCTCATAAAGACTTAATAACAATGCAATTTCCTGCGTTTTCTGTATCTTTCAAAATTACATGCTTTTACAAACCCCAGCTTGTTTCTTTACAAAATTCTAGCAAATTCTAACGTAAAGGACTCACAAGGGTGATATGTTCACAATCCTTTTGCAGGATTTTATTTTTCTTTTATTACTTGTCAGTAATAGTTTTTATTGGCATTTATAAAATTGAATGTTGAATTGTAATTTCCTTATAATATTATATTTTCTTAATTGAAAACATAATAGCCACTGTATGGAAATTATTTCTGTTTTGTAAATACAGGTCCCTGGAGATTTGAGTCAAACATCAGAAGATCAGAGTTTATCAGATTTTGAAATGTAAGTTTCAAAATTCACAAATTTTTCTCTTCATACAGTCTCTGGGTATGTATTATGAATAATTTGCTTTTCCTATATTATTTCCAATAACTGCATTCTTAGCTGTGGTGTTCTTCTATTAAAAAGTATGGAGAGCTGCACAGTCCATGCCCCAGTGTAGTTAATAGTGCTGAACTCAGGGAGTTTAGACTTAGGAAGATTCCCTTGGAGTGCTTTTTAAGTGCCTTAGGTCTTGGTATTCTGCCAAAGCACCAAGAAATTACTGGTTTTAGTGCTTTGGGTTTGATGGGTGCTGGTTGCTGTTCATCATGTGATGGACTTCCTAATTTTCACAGAATCACTCCTAATCAATGCTTACAAAAAACCCTAAACTCCCAACAAACAACCCACTCCTGACCATTTTAGAGTGTTGTGGTTTGGAATTTTGCCTTTAATAGTCAAACTAATGAATCTTGCTTTTGTGGATGAGGGGTTGAAAATGTAAATGATGTATTTGAATCATAGAAATTTGGAGATGGATGATAGAGTGGATGGAAATGGCTTCTACATAATTGTACACTGCTCTTTTGTTATTTAATGAACTTTATCTAAGGTTTGTGGCTGAAAATGTTGAATTTGTTGAAGTGAATAATTTTTGCTTCATGTGTATAATCAAATATTGTCAAATGCATGCTATGAAAAAAACCCCAAACCCCAGAAAACCTGCAGAGGGAATTGTTTCAGTTGGGTTAATTTTAGGGAGCTTTTTTAGATTCAAAACATATAAAAAGTTCAGGCAGAACTCCAATCTTTCTGTTACTTCATTTGAAATGTTAAGTTGCTTTGTTGATAACTTTGATTATTATCTAAATCATTCCATGTAGTTGCTTTGCAATTCTTATACATAAATATGATTCCCTATTTTAAGTCTTTCTCTCTCCTCCTCAGATCAAATCGTGCTCTTATTAATGTTTGGATTCCCTCAGTTTTTCTGCGGGGAAAAGCTGCCAATGCATTCCATGTTTATCAGGTAAGTGAGCCAGTTTAACAGGGATTTTGTGTATGAGTTTCTGACTGAAATAGCACATTTTAATAATTTAAAGCTCTCTGTATAATTTCATTAGAGATCAGCTAATGAGCAGCAGCAGTAAGTTCATATATATTCATCCATAGGATTGTGTTGATTATTCAAATAGCATATTTTGAGGGTTGACTTGTAGTAGTTTCATACTTTAAAAGCATGCTAATAAGATGACTCCATTGGTCAGGGAGTGTAACAATTCAATATTAACCAGTAAAGCCTTCTTCAGTGTGCCTGTACATGTTCTGCTTCAATTTTGGGGGTAACAATGACCAGAAACGTTGCTTGACAGACAGACTGTGGTTTGCTGTAGTAGCTCACTTGAAAACATCTTGAATAATGAAACAATTCTTCACTGTGTGTTATTGAACATGTTCACACTGTGTTCTGATTCAGGCAGGTCTGAATTTAGGGGTTTGTGCTCCAGCCTGACTTGCAGTTGAAGCATTGAAATTTTATACTGTTCCTTGATTTCTGTATTCTTGGTTTCAGAGGAGTGACACCCTCTGCAGATAGAATGGCAGGGTGAACTTCAAACACTCACTAATGTGCTGTCCTAGGCTGTTGTATTTCTTTATTTGTGGATTGTTAGCAGCTGCAAAATTTCTCCACTTTTATTTCAGCCACATGTACTTCTGAACAAGATTGCTGAAGCTTGTTAACATTCCTCTCACTCCGAATGATGTTTTTTGTAGAATTTTGAATCATTTATGAAGTGTTGGCAGGTAGTTGAAAAATACAGGAAAGTACCCACCTTTAGGCCGGTAAAAGACAATGAAAAATAAGACTTGAGGTAGTGGAAAGAAAAGCCAGCAGGATGGAGACAGTTAGTAATTTGTTCAAAAACATTGTATAATCAATTGAGATGCACAGGTGTGTGAAAACCTAACTTGCTGACAAGTGTAATTATTTTTGTCTTTCTGGCTTTCACATATTTCTCCACTCTGCTGTCACTGGCTATAGATTCTCAAACCCAGACACAAATCTGCCAACACAGAAATTCTTAAAAGCATTGGTATCTCAACCCACCTGTTACTCAAATGATGTTGCAGTTCCTTGTCCACTAGAGGAGCTCTGATTTCTACTCTTCCCTAAGTTGCTCTGTGCTGTTTTTGATCTGGCTTGAGCAGGAGGGTGGACCAAATGGCCCACTGTGCTCCCTTCCAACCTTACCCATTCTGTGAATTCTTTGAAGAATTTAATGTATTTTTAATTTTACTTGTAACTTGGTATCAAATTAGGTTACTGAAGAGTTCAGTATTTGTCATGTGGTTTGACTGGATATCACTGTACAAGTGGGGTTGTGGAAGCCTGAAAAGTATGCAGAATTCACATATACTGTAGGTGTTCTGCACATTCAAAAGGAAAAAATGTTGAGATAAATTAAGCTTCCCAGTTTGTAAGAGGTTTAGAACTTTACCCAAAAATCTGCTGAAGTGAATAGAGAGTTAGATGTCACTTGTCTTTAATGGAGGAAAAAAACTTGTAATTAAAGGCTAAGCCTCTTGAGAACAGGAAAAAAGGAAGCAAAATATGTCCAAAAGGTTGAAAATTTTGAATCTAGAAAAAGACAATTTTGAGAATTTTATTAGGTTTTTATGTCAACTCTGTAAATTGGTGATGTTGGGCATTCATAGTGTGCAAAGTTCTGTTTATTGGTATATTTGAAAAATGTACAACTTCTTCTGAATATGTTCCATTCATTATCTTTTCACACAATCAGTTTACAGGTTTTTTTTAAAGTTAAAAGTTAAGTATAGCTGTCTAGAGCATAGAATGTAGTCAGACTAGTTGTCTTCAGTTACAAAACAGCACAGGATATTATAGAATTTTTCCAGTCAACAATTGAACTTTGTCTTTTAATAGTAGGAGAAAAAGCAAGCAGGAATTACCTGTAGAAGTGACTTAAAACTTCTATAATTCTTGTTAAACTTTGATCATGACACCTGCTGAGCTCTTTCCTTATGGAAGAATACACAAATATAATTCCTGCCAGTTTTTGGTCTCAGTAACAGGAGTGTCACTGCCTCATGCATGTGAAAAAGAAGTATTTTCCCAAATAAACTTACACAACTGTGATGAAATATTTGAAGTGAGTGCCACCTCTCTGATCAATTATATAATCATGTGCTTGCTGAATATATATTTTACATTTTTTAGTGACCAGGAAAGCATTAATTTAGGAACCTTCAGAATAGCTTCAATAACAGAACTGTTCATTTATCTTATTAAATCTCTGCCAAAATGTGCTCCTGATTACAGAGAATTTGATTGTGTTGAAGGTGTGGAAGAGGATATTTACCACGCTACTAGTATGTCCTAAACAGATCCAGACTGGGAGTCCAATTAGGATAAACGACTGAGCTCATTTCTGAGAGTCCTAATAAACATTATTTTTTCTGCCTTATCATTTATTTCTCCAGAAAATGATTGTGCATGTATAACTCTTTGTATCAGCTACATGAGAAAGGTCTTGTGGTATATCAATATAAGGGAAAGTAGCAATATTGGAGAATGTTAGTGTGAGTGAGATTATTATTCCAATAGCTTTTGGAGTTCACATTTCTCTGGGAGAACTTGAGTGAAGAGATGTAAAAACTGACTCTTGGTTGTGCTAGTTAATGCTGAGAAAAAGACATCAAATGAACTTTGGAGAAAGCTAAAATGTACCAGCTGGAACGGGCAAAGTTTGAAATTTTGCTTTGGTTAAGCAGGATTTTTAGATATGCTAAATACTTATGACTGTACTTTAGGCTAATTAAAATTAGTCCTTAGGTGCTTAACCCAGCTGAAAATCAGATCATACATTGATAATATCAAGATAAGACGTTGCTACTAAATGAGGGTACTGCAAAGGGGCATGAGCCTTGGCCATTGCCAAAGGCAGTTCATGTGAGTGTAGTTCTGACATGGCTTGATCTCTTCTGCATTTTCTATTATTAGAAAGCTAAAGAGATTGTCCTTCTCTCCCCTCCTCTGATGAGCCACCTTGTTAACCTTTGCTGATTTGGAATTGTGTGTCTCTGGAGCACTTCACTTGATGGAGAGAGCAGGACTGTGCCAGGGGAGACTTGCTATGGCACATTTATTGTTGATGCACTTTAGAATTGTTGTGCCTCTTCTGTCCCTTTTTGCTTATAAATAGGTATTTTGTAGCAGAAAATAAACTACTGTGTACATATAATTTGGCTTGGAAATGTCCAGAAGAAGGTGGAAACAATTGCAAAACATCTCAAGTAGTTTGGAAAACTATGAACCCATCAGTTCTGCAGTATCTGTTATCTGTTTTCATATAAAAAAAGCTTCTGAGGAATTAGGAGAAATAATTATGGGTTGCTGTACCTCTTCAAAATCAATGCCAATTTTGCACTTCTGCTTCTTAAACCAGGAAAAGAAATCAATTACATGTTAATTTGCATATCAGGAGGGCCTGACCTGGACAGGATAAGAATAGACTCCTGCAGGAGTTTTCTTATTGTGCTTGCTTTTTAAAATTTAATTTTATGTTTTTAAATTTAATGTAGATTTGTAATGCTGTTTTGAAGAGCATTTCAAAGAATTTCTTTTTGTGTCACATTAACATCTGTTTTGGATGTGGAAAAAAAGTGAATTTTTTGTCCTTAAAAAAACCCAGATGTTACTCTTCAGTAAATATAGCAGGAAAAGTTTTCAGCACCAGCATACTTGTCACATAGTTTCAACCATCAAATAGTTTGTTTAATTTCTGTTAAGGATTAAGGATTCTGGACAGGCTCAGAAGTAAGACTGTGGACTCTGAAAGCAAGCAGCATTTTATAATGAATCCTATTAGATGTGGAAATTTCAATCAGACCTCTGTATTTGTAGAGTTACACTGCACTCTTGCAGTAATGTTTAACTGGCAGAATTAACTGGTTACGAATCTTAAGGATTTCAAAACGAGCTCTGGAAACATAGCCAAATTTTATGCTCAGTTGAAATGGCTGAGTTCAAGTTGTGAGCAGCAGATAATTCAGTGCCCCAGTTTAGCGCTATCTCCTACTGTCTTAAAAATAACAGAGCTGTGAAGCTGTATCATTAAACTGAGGATGTTACAACAATTAGAGGGTGCATAAATTTTAGGGGAAAAGCCATTTAGAATTGGATGTGCACTTCTGTGCAGTTATTGAGTTCAATTAAAAATATTTTTTCACTTGTTTTCTCAGAATATAAAATAGTAACACAAAAATGCATATTTTATAATCTCTGTTCACCATGGAGTTGTTATGGGTTATTCTCATTCTGGATTATTCCTTGTGGAGAATAGCAGACTGTCTGTTTTAAATGAAATGCCAGTAGCAGATCTTATTGAATAAATAAAACATAAATCTCCACATGCAGTGCACCAGGAATTCAAAGGTGAAATAGCTGAAAAGTGACTGATTAATAGCTTCTGGCTTGCATACCACAGATTTTAAAGTAGCTAATCTGACATAATTTTTAAAAGGATTTAAGGAGGTCTAAAACCCAGATTGTTACAAATTATTAGGAAAGGGATAGACAAATAGAAAACACTATTATGCTGTGTATAATCTCTGGTTTATCTGTGTGCAATTCTACTCCTCTCCAAAGAAATATATCAACTACAAATAATATGGGCGAAAAAAAATATTTTTCACTGGAGGAGTGTATTAGAAATTCTCAGACTGCATGAGAAGCAGCTGAGAGGGGAATACAATAGCAATCTTTCAAATCAGGAAGGAAATTGAGACATTTTTAACTGTTTCAAAATGCAAATTGGAGCATCCACTGAAATTATTGCCTTGCAATTTCAAAACGAGTGCATGACACTGTTTCTCTCCACAATGTATAATTGGGGGTAATAGTGGAAGTTTTTGTGGGTCTAGAAAATAATTGAGTTAATTAAATTGAAGAAAAGTCAATCCAGACACAAAGATGTGACTTCTTTCTAAGGAAATCCTTGGATAGTGATATTTTGAAATAGTAAATACCACTACACCTTTTGTTGATATTTAAGTGTTCTGGATAAAATACATTTCATAATTCTCCAAGGAACTTTCTGAACCATTGAGATCAGTGTGCCTTGCTGTAAGAGTGCAAGAAACTTGGAGGTCATTTAATCTAAACATGAGTTGCCTTTGTAATGTTATGCTAATAATGACGAATTTAGTTCTAAAATGGAAATATTAGGTATGATGACAAAATATCTTTTCTTCCAGCTAATGCTTATCTTCTGTGCATGACAACATTCTAAATGTTTTCAGAGCACATCCTCTCTCTTTGTACTTGCTCAGGTTTGTTTTGCTTCAGGTTTAGATCTTGACTCCTGTCTTGCCATGCATTAGCACTGACAGATTACTAGTACAATTAATTTTGCACCTGAGTAGAAAAATTAATTAGATGACAAATTGATGTCTTTATCACCAGTCAACAAATCATAAGGATTGTTTGGACTTCACTGGATGAAATTATCCAGGCTGTGGCAGGAGCTCAGACTAGACACTCATAACCATGTCTTGCAGCAAGAACATTAGGCTGTTATCCAAAAGAAGGTTCAGAGGTTCATTCTCTTACAAAGTTCCTGATGGCTATTACTGAGTGGCAGACTGATCAGTTGTAAACATTAAAGGACACAGCCATATATGGAGAAATTAATTTGTTTTGTATGAAGTCACATTTAAGGAAAACTAGTCTGTTGAGCAGCCAATTTAAATATTAGGTGACTTTTTAAAGCCAGGGTCATGGTGGCAAAAGTCTTCTCTTCCAAACAACCTGTTTTCTCTAATGGAGAGAAACAACCTAGTTTCTCTAGGTTGCTTTCTGATGACTGCTATATGTGATCTGTGCAGTTTGATGCCCATCTCTTTAGTGTTGCAGACGTTGCTTAGTCAGGCTACCATTAGAAAATAATTTCTTGTCTAGTATATTTATGGGGATACAGACAGAATCCAGATCAGAATTAAAAAAAAAAATTCATTTTCATTTTACCTCTAGATGGTGATAGATAGATGCAGTTTCTTTAGTGTGTGAAGCAAGTTGATATTGCAGTAATATTATTTTGTCATATTTCTCAACTGTAGAGTATCTTGTTTTCTGTACAAATGTGGATTCCACTTTTCTGTGTAGTGTACAGCAAATGCCATTAGTCATGCCTTTTGTTGCTATAATTACCAATGCCTGACACTTAAGATAATGAAACTGAGATTTTATGATTCCTAAAACGATATCAATATTTAAATGGCTTCTTGCAAATCCACCTTGTTTGCAGAGCAGTGAACACTTTACATTACAAACCAAATAAGTTTAAAGATTAATATGCTAATCAGACAAGACTTACAATTTGCATATGAATAGGACACCCTAAGACTATAATCAATAAACATTTCTTAAATTTTTTTATTCCTTTGACTATCTTCAGTCTTGCTATTTAGTATTGACTGACATATTTGCTTGTAATATTTCTTTTTATATTACTTTAAGTGATATTTTAAAACTTGATATTTTCCTCTGCACTTTCTCTGTGAAGAAAGAGCAATACACTTTCCTATGAAAGGGCTTTTATCACAGGATTATTCAGGTTGGAAAACCACTCTAAGATCATTGAGTTCAGCTGTTCCCCAGCACTGCTAAGGCCATCACTAACTCGTCCCCAGAAGCCACATCCTCATGACTTTTAAATTCCTCCAGGTATGGTGAATCCATGCAGGTGTGGGCAGCCTGTGCTGGACAGCTCTTCCCATGAAGAAGTTTTCCCTGTTCAATGTAAAGCTCCCCTGGCCCAGCCTGAGGCTGTTTCCCCTTGTCCTGTCCCTGTCCCTGGGAGCAGAGCCCAACCCCACCTGGCTCCAGGCTCCTGTCAGGGAGTTGTGCAGAGCCACAAGGTCCCCCCTGAGCCTCCTTTTCTCCAGACTGAGCCCCTTTCCAGCTCCCTCAGCCCCTTCCCCAGCTCCACTCCCTTCTCTGGACATGCTCCAGCCCCTCAGTGTCCTTGCAGTGGAGGGGGAAGAATTTTCAGAGAAACACAACATAAAAGATGGAGGAGAACAGTACCTGATACCCAAAAATGTTTGAGGAGGACAGTGCCCAGAAAATACTTTGTGTGAAAGATGAAACAGGGAAAGCACAGTCCAGGATCTGCCACCTGGACCTGTGGACCTTGAATTTAATCACAAGCCAGCATGGACTTCGTATTTCCTCAGAGGTTGAAAATGGAAGGCAATTAAAGAGTTGAAAGGTAAGCAACAAACTAAACCCAAAAAATTAAACTCAAAGTTGCATTTTATTTTCCTGGTTCGTGATGAATTGGATGACTTCAGCAGCTGCAGCACTAAGCAGGCAAAAAGGAGAAATAAATAGTCTTCTAATCATATTCCATTTCTGTGCAGCTCAGGGCAAGTAGAGAAGAAAATGAACTGGAATGATTGGGAGAATTTGAAAGAAAGATGTGGCTCATAGCATTCTCAGAGTGATTTGAGAGTGCATGAGCCAGAAAGGTTGAATATCCCACTTTTTCTGCAGTGGGTCTCAAGGATGTATCAAAGAAGCATAAGAGGAGGCATAAAGCAGCAAAATTTTTAAATAACTGGGATGAAGGCAGTATACAAAGATGAGATCAGTCCTTGGAGACTTCTGTAATTATTTCTTTTTCTAAAGGAAACAGAATTACAGCTTACTACATTGATCTGTTTATTGAAGTGCTGGATGCAAAAAATCCTAGGAAAGTAAAAGTAGAATTTCTATTTTCAGATTATTTTATATCTACTGCAGAAAGAAGCAAATTATATCTATTCAATAAATATCTAAAATAAATATTAGTTGTGTTATGTATTTTAAAAACTGATTGATGAGACAGCCTCCTTTCCCTTGCCTGAGCACTCACCATATTCTGTGTGGAGAAAAAGGCAGCACTTTTGTAGTTTTACCTATTTTCTCTTCTGTAGTTTTACCTATTTTCTCTTCTGTAGAAACTTCTTTCCCTCAGTGGTTGTCATGCATTGCAATGACTGTATGGTTCAAAGTGCATGTTTGTGAAAGGATGTTAATTATCTTGGGTTATTTAAAGCCATATTTCACTGTCAAAAGGAGCTTATTATGCTATTGAGTGATTTTTTTTGTTTTGGGGGTTGATTTGATTTGCATATAAAAAGACAAAAAATATTGATTCCATGCAAC
The DNA here is from genome assembly GCA_013397375.1 of Toxostoma redivivum. NCBI lineage: Eukaryota > Metazoa > Chordata > Aves > Passeriformes > Mimidae > Toxostoma > Toxostoma redivivum. Next base: position 658,070 of record VXBI01009565.1, read on the forward strand.
AAAAGTGGAGGTAGTGCTGCCTTTGTTCTCTAGTGGCCAGTCACTTTAGTGCTGTTTTGGTGAATAGAAGCAGAACTGTGACTGCAGAAACACAGTGATCATTACACTGCATGTCTGTAATTGAGTGGATAAGCCTAAAATGCATGACATTTTTCTCTTTAGTGGAACAATATTGGCTGTTTTTAAGGTTCATGCTTTGATATGTGTTGTGTCATATGTTTGACACTGTATTGTTCATTTTTGTGAACCAAATAACAGAAACTTGAAGATTTAACATAAATTATATTCAAGTATCTGTAGTCTTTGTGCAAGTGGATAAAATGGTCATATTGAAATAAAAGCATATTCACTCTAATTCCTGTTATGTCTCTATGGCACACAAAAAGCTGCTACTATCACAGCTGAAAAGTTTCATTGTTCCATTTGTTTTTCATTATGCAGAAAATTCTTAAATTGGATCATTTTCAAAGGGGGAACTTAACCATAAATGCAGGCCTGCAGCTGTCTCAAAATATAACTTGCATTTGTATTCATTTCTCACACTTCAGAGGTAACTTTGTAGAGTTGAGCTTGAATTTACATTCTTAACAGAATCCCATTGTCCTGAAGTAAAATGAAACTGGTTCTTATTTTATTTTCATTAATACTTTTTACTTCTTTATGTTTTGAGTGCAGAAATACATAATTTTGATAAAAGCTAAGTAGATTGAAATACATTACTCCCATTTCATTGTGTGCTTTTCTAACAGGAAAAAAGATATTTCCAATCCTCTGAAAACAATTACTTCTTAAATGGTAAACTTTGATCGAAATCTCTTTAACATCATGGTCCTGAATAATTGAGATGTCCATTAAAGTTGAACCAGAATTTTAGGAGTTAAAAAAACTTTATTATCCAAAGTGTAAAACTACAGACCAGTGGTACTCCAAGATTTGTAGTGTTATTTAAAAGCAAATGTAAGGGAAACATTCACCAGTCAAGCTTAGCTGAGTTAACATAAAAAAATAATGGTGCCAATTAACATGTTCTGGTTTTGTGTTCATGCTGATTGGCTTGTCCCTACCAAACCAGTTGCTGATTTTCCTTTTTGTTATCACATGCTTGGGCATTGATTTGAAAGTATGTAACAAACAAGGGGATCTCCAGAAAACCCTTTTTTATTAGTGAGGGAAAAGAAGTTAGAAATATAGTAATACAGAGAATTACAGTAATTCAGAAGTAGCAGTGTTTCTCTCACCCTTTTTTTATCCCCTTGTAATGGCTACTTAGCTGGTAAATATCACAGGAGCTTCCTTAGTGCAGATCAGTCTCTTTTGCATTCCTTATGATGTCCATCATTTTTTTCCACGCTCAAACTATGATCTTGTCCAGCCTAGGACTGATTCTTTACAAATATTCTCAGTGTTCTCTTTGTCCTTTGAAGTGTTCTGCTGCTGAGTTCTCTGGGATCTTGTGCCATTTTTGTATGTGGTTTAGTAGAGTTTTCACTGCTCACCTTCCCTTAGCGTTATTCCCTTCCCCTGGAACAGGTCATGGACTCACAAGGACTTAGACTTCAGCACTTTTGTATTTGTGAAGCTCCCATCAATAGAGTTCTCTGTCTTAGAATTTATTTTTCATTATGTATTATTCCTTCCAGGAAATGTGAACCATGTTTGCAGGCAAGATTCAGGAGTAACTTTGTCTAGGGAATATCCTTCCTGATGCTTAGTCTGGAATTCTACAGCCATGGATGTCATTGTAACAGGAGAAGGTTCTATAATATCTCAGTCAGTATCTCTTGCTGCTGTACTGGAGAGAGACACAAAAGTGAATCCTCAATATACCAATCTATATTTTGCATCAGAAGAGAGAAGCACACCCATGGGACTTCTGCAGATCAGAAGGACGAGTGTTGATTACAGGCATTTGGGCTGTGTACACTAGAGCTGGAACAAGTTGGAATTTTGGCATTTGTCCTTTATTTTCCTCAGGCTTTTATATGTAAATGATGATAAACTGTGTCCATTAGTACCAGTCTGTTAGCTGGACTTGCTAACATTTTTGATTCAACTGCTTAAAGATTCTTAACCTGTTGTGGTAGTCTGTATTAATTTATTTTTTGGTGAGGAAGGAAAAGAACCAATTATAAAAATAATTCCCTATAAAGACCTTAACAACTTCCCTTAGACCTGACAAAAACCAATCAATGGCTGATTTTTAATATTGACACATTGTTGCACCAATAAAGAAGTTAGATATGTCTTTGTGAACACCCATCTTGAAACAAACAAACACCAAAAATCTCTTTTTTTTCCTTCTGCCTAAGTACACGTACCAAGCCGGCTGGGCGGGGGTTGCTGCAGTTTGGCTCAGACTCCAGTACCAGGAGCAGGATTTTTATTTCAGTATGCAGTCATTAAACTCGTGCTTTCACATTGATTCTCTGAAGATTTTTGGCATTTCAGTAATATTAAGTTAGCAGGTAGTAGACTGATAAACACTATTAAATTACTACTGTTATTGCTATTGCTTTCCAAATCTCTGACTTCAGACATGTTTGTGATGAGAAAATAACAGAGTAATTCATTAAACATACTTATTAACTGAAACTTTTCCTTAGAGCTGTTGTAGCTCATAGCTACAGAAAAGTTACCAATCAGTCTTTACATGGGAGACCCAAGTGGAAAGTGCTCCTAAATTACAAACAGAAACTAATTAATTAATTAATTTTTATATATTCAAGACAATATTAAAGTGAAATCTTTTGTCTACATGTAAATATTCTAGCAGTGATTCTGATTTAGTCTGTATGTTTTCATCACTCTGAAAATTATTTAAGTGGGTTAGGAATTAGATGATATCAGGAAGAAAATTAAATTATTTAGAATTTATTTTTTAAATTGATCTGAGAATAAGACTGAGAGTAGTCATTTCAACCCTCTATAACATGGCCCTAAGATAACTGCCTTCAGTGACAAGACTAGAATAAGTTGATCCAAATAATTTTATATTTAGTATTTACTTGTTTGATTTCCCAACTGAATTTGCTTTAAGTGTGTAGCAATCCCTTGGCTTGGGAATAGTATTCCCCTCTGAGATCATAAAAGTTTAAATGTGGGCTGCATCATGAGCTTTATACCTTTCATAGTCTATTAGTTGATTGTAAATAAATTCAATATGGCACAGGGCTCCAAATGTTGCATTTTCATTTCTTGCTATCTAAATGAAATCATTATCTATGTACATAGAAGAACAGTAAGATATTTTTCAATAGTTTTATCTAAGAAATCAATCTATGTTTTTGCAGTCCTGAAAAATTTCAGTTCCAGTGTACAGGATTCCTTAGTTAGTTACCTATGGGTTACAGCTTAACAGGTAATGTTGAACTGCATGATTCACCAAATCACATGTGCAAAGATAAGTGCTTAGTTAAATTAGCATTTCCATATTAAATAACTTTGTTAAAAATAAGCTTTTTTTTTTGGTCATCCCTGCCCCCCACAGAAATTGAAACATGAATCTTGGGAATGTATACAGAATTCCAAACAATATACTGGTTGAAGTGAGAATAGGCAGAGAGAGGGCTTAGAGCTGGGTGAATAAAGATTTAATATAGTTTTTACTACATTAAATAAATTTGATGAGAGTTATGCAAAATAGTTGCATTTTATATATTCCTGCATTTGCCTTCAAAGTTGTACTCAATTGTTAAAACAGATGGTTCTGTAGGTGTTTAATTATCCTGGCTTTATTTTCAATGTGAAAAAGAAATCTGAATACTTCTTGCAGACTTACTATTGTGGTTCCATCATGACACTATCTGAATTCTTGTTACCAAAACTAGTTGAATTCTTGTTTACATATGCATTTGGAATTCACAGTACTCTGAAACTTTTCAACTTTTCACGTATTAATTTTGGAATTATAGTATTACTTTTTTTTGAATGATAGTCTTCCTGTAGAAAATGTATTAGTATTTTTTACACTGAAATATTCTAATTTGACAGAACTTGCATGGTATCTGCATAATATATTGTATTTTGTTGCAAAGAAGCCTCCTATAAGTTAGAGAAACTAGGTGTCTGAAGAGAGAACTTTACAAAGACCAAAGCATGGGTATCTTTTGTGGGACGAGACATTCACTTTCATCTCTGAAATACCACCAGTCTTTAGAAAAATTGAATTTTTTCTCCTAAGGACTTGTAGTATCTCAGGGAGAAAGAAAGACCATGCTTCAGTCACCAGGAAAAGCTGCCGTTCAGTATTGAAACTGGCCACATCAAAACCCAAATTTCATTTTTATCTAGTTTCCACAGAAATACAGTTGTTACTGCCCACTCTTTGTGTGGTTTGTGTTGTTTTTTTTTCATAAGTGTTCTCCTGATATTAGCCTTACAGGCAAATTACTACTTACTGCTAAATTACTGGGGGTTTGGGAGCTGCAAGGCAAGGTAGTATCATCAGTACTGTTCCAGCTTAATTCCTGATGTAAAATATTGAGATTATTACACACACAAGAATTAATAAACTACAGATTCCATTGAAGGAGCAAAGGGAAAGGTCACTCTGGATCTTAAGTTCTGATGCTTGGTTTATCACTTCTGACTTGTGATGTTTCAGCATTCTTTTAGACTGTGTCATTGCCTAGGAAAGAGTGAAATCTCAGTTTTCTGTAACTATATTTCACTTCTGCATAACATTTTCCTAGAGAAAGCGAATATTTAGCATGTAATTGGTAATAGGCTCATGAAATAATGAGCAGCAAACAAAAACAGAATCACAAAAACTACAGCTGTGTTAAATTATACTTAATGTCCTATACAACCAGAAAGAATGAACTGTGTTTATTTTCCAAACAATAAAATTTCTAGTTTAGTTTTCAATGTAATTTTGTTAGGAAGTAAATTAAGTTTCATACTTCGGATAAAATTGGGTTTTGCAATTCTGATGCTACAAAGCTAATTTACAAAGTTGAAAAACTCTGTTGAGGACATAGAAATCAATTTCATAGTGGTATTAAATGATTTTTTCCTTTGGTCACTGGGTAGTAGAATATGCTGGAAACCATGGTAACGAGAAGTGCTGGCATGGTTGCCCCAGAGTCATGTTAAAATGAGCAAGCTGTGTTGATTAAAATAGGAGAAAGAGAGAGGAAAAGGGAGAAGGGAGAGAATGGGGTTAATGACCTGTACAACAGCAAAAGCAAATGCAGTCAGACATGGATCTATGGCTGTGGGATCCTGGAGCTTGTGGCACTTCCCATGAAGATGCTGCGCCAGGATTTAAAAAGAGTGAAGGACACACATGAGCCCTGTTTGTCTTTACCTTATTCCCTTCCCTGTGTGTATTCTGCAGGTTTATATCAGGATAAAGGACGATGAGTGGAATGTTTATCGAAGGTATGCGGAGTTCAGAAGCTTGCATCATAAATTACAGAATAAGTACCAGCAAGTGAGGACTTTCAGCTTCCCACCGAAAAAGGCCATTGGAAACAAGGTACTTGAAAGAACTCACAGTATCAGTAAAAGCTGGGGAAAAACCACTCTTATCTATACACAAAAAATGAGGTGACTCAAATATTTTCACACCTGCTTGTACCTGCTATTTTTATAGATTTTCCCCCTACCAGCTGGAGATTCACTGATGTAGGTAATGCATTGGTTTTTCCACTTACTGAGAAATTTTATTGAATGAAATATTGATGATGTACACAAATTCACAAACCCTCAAAAACTGTACTGGACAGATCCATATGTAAAATGAAGTCTCTTCTCCATTTCTCTGAAAAAAAAAAAAAGCCAGCAATTATCACTGGTGAGTAATTCATTCAATATTTCTGTAAATTTCAGGAAGTATCAATCTAGATTCCTTAAATTTCCTGCACTCTTCATCTACACTTTTGAGTTCTTTAAACCAGGTTTTTAAAGACATTTATGTATTTAATCCCTGTAATCTGTATCTTTGTGTCTTAGCCCTGCCATTTTAAAATGTGAATTTGTGTTTTCCTATCTATAGGGGTTTTGAAGTAAAACAGTAAATATTGTAGTATGTATGTAGTAAATATATAGTACCATGTAATTAAAATCTTAGTCATCAAAACTTTAAACTGATCAAGAGCATAAATACACATTGCAATGTACACTAGAAGTCCAGTAAGGATTGAGGAGTAATTGAAGCAATTTTTCTTTGCAGCATTGGATTTATCTGAAATTTTTATTTAGCTATCACAAGTAAAATCGCCAATATATTGGAGATTTAAATTGTGCCTATGACTAAAAACATATTTACTGAACTGCTGGGTTCTTAAATTAGAGTTTTTAAGGTTAATCAATTTCTTAGCTTTTACACAGGCTTTTTTTATATTTTTTGCCTTTGTATCACTGAGTTCTTGTATTAAATATTTAAGAAGCTCCAACCATAGCGATTCATGTAGTCATCAAAAGACAGCTGACATAATAACTGCAAAACTCAGATCTTCATGACATTGTGTTTGGTTTAAGACCACAGTAATGCATATATTATTAAAATGCCACGATTGTCCTTTTTCTCTGTTAAAAAATGATCTTTACTAATTTATATGAAGTAATACAAATTTTCAAAAAGAAATAGAAAAATGGTAGAAATTTCTTACTAGTGTTCAGATGTCGGTGAATGTGGATTATGAATGTTTAAAGATAGTAACTTTGACCTCCAGTGATTGCCCAGGTAATTTGTAGAATGAGTAGGTAAGTTTGGCACTTGTGAAATGGCAGTGGTGCACATAATCTGGGATGGGTGGTATGATAAAAATATAGATGAAATTTATCAGTAAAATCCATAGGTCTGTTTGCTTGGCATAAGGTCCAGTTAATGTAGTTCATTGCCTGCTGACTGCTGAAATGGAAGTACTTTAGAGAGCTCTTCTGCTTTTTTTTCATCTGCTAGAAGAGCATGCATTTTTCATTTAAGTTTTAGTGGACGATTTTGTCATGGAAACCAGGCATTTTCTTCTTTGTTACATAACTAATTCTCCTTTTTTGAAGTGGTGGAGGATCAGCCACTTCAGTAAATTACAAAAGACGCCTTTTAAGCTTTTTTTGATACTCTTTCATCCTTAATTACTTTAAATACTAATTGAGTTACAACTTCAGTTGCACAATTGATGCATACAAAATTATCAGTAGAGCAACTAATGAAAAAATTTGCATTGCTTATTCTTTCAGTGCTTTAGCTTTGAGCCAAACTTCTACCTTAATCTTGCATAAACCCACAACCACTTATCAGATCTCAGACAAAGGGTTTGTCTTTACAGTAAGAAGTGAATGCCATCCCTTGCACTCCTGAAAGACTCCTGTGATGAGACATGGGGCAGTGGTGTGGTTGTGACCTGGCAAGTCACAGAGTGACACTTTCACCTCAGCTGAGCAAGGCTCAGTTTGTCACACCGGAGTTTATTTGCACAGCACATTGTACATGCAGATTTTTGTCCTTTTAGTGGGGCTGTTTTCTGTGTGTGTCACAGAATGTATTGTCCTTTGGAATTTGTACCATTTTGTGTAGTAGTCCTTGGAAAATAATTGTGCTATGTGACTGACTGAGATGGGTTAAAGGCCCTGAGATGGCCCTGCTTTCCACAGCCAGTTGAAGGTTTAAAAGCAAGGTTAAAAATTTAGTATAAAAATAATTAATTCATGTGGGAATGTCTGTCTTGGAATTCTGCAGAACTTTTAGTTTAGGATGAGGATTTGTGCAGGATGTTTCACATAGAAGTGTTTGGTAATAATCATTAGAAGAAATACTGCCAGTATTACCTTTTTCAATATTGCTTTTTAAAGTTAGTGGCTACCAAAGCACATTTACCTTTAAATATGCAGTTAGATGTCAATGGATATTTTTTCTTTCTGATACTACTTTTGCTGGTTTTGATAGAATTGGAGTTTCTTTGCATTTCTAGAGTAATCAATACAGTCTTAAATCAGTGCCTAAAGAACAGTTTCAGTAGCTGAACTCTGCTGACAAAAGTATCTCTTACATTAATCTATGGTTTTCATATTCTTTGCAACTCCTCAGTGTTATTAGATGCCCAAATAACATGTTGGTAAAACCAGTCCTCCATGTGTAAATGGCTAAAAATGACCATTTTACAGCTTTTGGAGAAGCATTGATACTTTTATATCCTTCAGGTCAGTACCTGGATGAGTTTATTCACTGCACTCTGTACTGTGGGGTTAATGAAGGTGATGTGCTTATTGTAAATGTCAGAGGCATCCAAAGGTCTTGCTGTAATTGAAACCAGCACTGAATTTCGTGTTCAGTTACATGTCCCAGATTTAGGGAACCTCCAGGATCACAAGAGGACACCATATTCTGCAGAATGACCTGGAATCACTCCTGCAGAGTGACAAAATACTGTCCAGTGCTTTGCTATGCAAAATATTGGAACTCAGAGGAGGGCACTGAACTCGAAGAGAGTAATGTAGAATAAAATACAGAGAAGTATTAATTTTCATGCATATTTTTCCTGTTTACTGCAGTAGAAGTCAGGGAGGTCAGGTTCAAATGCAAAGTTGCAGAGTTTGACATTGGGAAAATGCAAAAAGAAAGCTGAATGAGGATTTTAAAAAGTTGGAAAATCAAATATTATTTTATATATTCATCAAGTAGCAATGAAATTTGAAAATATTTAACAATTATAACCATTATTATTAATAATAATATAAATGTTGATAATTATGTTTGTAATGTATTTTTGATTTTCATTTGTTTGCCTTCAGTTGGGACAATTAATCTTAAAAGTTCATGGTATTTTAACAAATTATGTATGTAAGATTAAAAACTAGCTTTAATGCTTGAGGAAGCCTAAATTTAATATACAGAAAACCAATTAGTTGAAAAATAACTGAAAAGAGGAAAGACTACTGCTTTGTACAAGTAACCTTTTTCACAATTACAAAGAGGAGTGTGTATTTGCCTTTCAGCTTGTAACCTCATTTTCAGCATATTAGTTTAACATTTGAATTTAGTAAGTTAGAACCAAAATAAAGCAGGGAAGAGAATAATTTGTTTTATAAATGTTGGTTTGTATCAAGTTAGATATTTACCGAAGGAAAATAATAATTCTTGCAAGAGTCCATATATTAATTTTCATATATACTAGTCCCCATGCTGTGTATCTTCTACTAAACATCTTTCAGTGCTGGTAGCAAATAGTTGTCAAAATCTTTGAGTAATCCTGGCAAGAATAAGAGTTCTTTATTCAATTCATCAATGCTTTGTTTGAGTAAAGGAAGAAATACATTTGTTCCCTCAATGTTGTGTGTATAAGAGAAGTGTCTTTACTTAGCATATATTTTAATTATTTTTTAACCCACAGGTCAATTTCTTTAAAACCTACAAATTTCAACTGTATTGTTAACATTTGAACTGTTCAGGTTCTGTAATTTTAAAACATATTCCACATATATCATCCTGGTTTGTGATTTGCTCAGTATTTTCTGTGTAGCTGTATATACCAAGACTTGTAATTTCAGTCTGATTTTTCTTGCGTGAGATAGATTTTTTTTTTTCCTTTTGCAAGCCTTCAGGTACTTTGTATCTTTTGAACTCATCCATCCATTCTCCCTGTTAGTGTTTGTGGCTGCTGCCTTGCTGTCAGGAGTGCCCAGGACAGGCTGGGTTCCATGGGGCTGCTCTCCAGGTCTGCAGTGTGCCCACTTCTGGGAAGCTCATGAGGAGCACCTTTATACAGTCACAGCACTTGATTGGAAAAGCTTCCCTTTAGGTTTTTGCATGCAAATATAATTTTTTTTTTCCACTTAACATAACATTCAGCTTACATTTGGCTTCTGAACCTTTGCTGGTGTTGTGTTGGTGTCTGTCAAAATAAAGATTAAATGTTAGTACATGAATATTTAGTGGACTGACTAGTCTAATTTTTAAAATATTGCAGCATCCTTAAAATCCCAGTTGCTGCTTCTACATTGGGCAGATTATAGTAAATGAGTAAAGATCTAATTAAGAATGCTCTTGCAAGAGTGTTGTCCCAATAGAGGGCATATCAAAATAGAAATGGTTCTTTAGTTCCACCAAAGACCCGAATTCAGTGATTGTCTAAGTGAGGAGAAATTGAATCAGGTAGCTTTGCACTGAGTGCTGACTTGACTGCGTGATATCCTCTGCTTTCATTTAAAACACTGGATACCCTGTATGGAAAGAATACACAGCACTTTGCTGAGATCAGAAGAGTGACTTTGCTGTGCCTTCTCAATTGCATTGGGGGAACAATACAGAACTCTAAAATAAGTTTCTGTCTTGGAGAAAATGTTGAGAGCAACATAATTCATCATTTTAAACCCATGCAACTGAAGCCTGTGAGCTGTATCTCCAGCCATAGCTTGTTTCATGCTCAAATGTTAGTTCAATAAAATGAATATTTTCACCTGTCAGTGGCTAACCTAAATTGTAGATTAATTTTTATATGTCCCTATTTTAAAAGTTCAAGAATATTATGTGCATGTATTTGAAAAGATTCTATTTGTATATACATGTATACATGAACGTGCATATGACAACATCAGACAGCATTGGGGATGTATATGAAGTTGGCTTCTGGAATGTATCCTCTGATTCTGCAAGTTCTGCTCCCCAGGAGCTCTATCTTTCTCCCATTTATGTCAGTGGAAACTTGCCTTTGCTCACAGAGTGCAGATGGATTCCTTTTCTTTTGTTCCCAACAGCAAAGCTGCCTTTTATCAGTGTTTGGTCTGTTTGCCTGTTGCTGAAGGTAGTGAAGAGTTGAAGAAACGCTGCAGGATAACTATTTTAGGATTCAAAAGCAGAGAAATAAAGATTTTATTGCAAGTAAAAGAAAACAATAGAACTTGCTCTTGTTCTTACAATGTTTATTGGTTTTTAAAGAAGTTTGCCAAGTAAAGAGTTCTCTGGCCCAGTATGTGTATCTGTATACACACACATGTATACATATATATGAAGAAATTTGAAGCCATTCAAATTAGAGTTTGAGTTTTAATATTTTTGCTGTTAAGGGTATAACATGTTGCTATTGCTGTGTAACCCCTGTCATGCATTTCCCTCCTGTAAAAGTTGATAGCCATTTTTGGCAAGCCTGACCTGTCTATTCACAGACAGTACCCCCTTAAAGCTGCTTTTAGACCAGATGATGGAGGAACTAAAGTCCCTTTGGAAAGGGATGCAAGGAGAAGCAACATGATAGGAACAAGGTTTTTTAAGGAACACACACACCCCTCCCACGTAAAATATGTATTTGAAAATGGGAAGTATAACAATTCCTGTTTAACTAGTACATAGACAATAACAGAAGACATATGGAATGTTTGAAAGAGGAGAAATCTTAGGAGAGGAAGTAATTTTATTTTAGATTGGGTGTTTTTCTGTCCAAATTCAGCAAAGCAATTCAGGGCATCCTAAAATTTAAATATGTGTTTGGCTTGCATTAAAATCAGAAGTACAGATATATGGGCTTTTGTCCTCTATGGGATTTAGGAGCTCAGAGAAACTATCTTTCATCAAATTAGTTTGTCAAAGTCTGTCAGGAGGAACTGAGAAGAAAGCAAAACTTGTGGCTAATGCACTTGGGACAGGGGGTAAATAATCTTTCTTGGTATTAAGCTTTGATATCAAATGTCTTTGAGTAGAATTGGTAGAAAATTATGACTCTGATGTTTCAGAATTGGCATACATTTATTAAAGGAGAAAAGCTTTGAAAATATAAACCCTCAAGTTATATATTAAAAATTTGAAGTTAAAGATTGCTTTCATTAATGTACTTAGGTTGATTTTTGGATGTTGTAATATAGAAGCTTAAATTCTGTATTATTCTTGATTTTCAAAGTAAGTAGATTTTAATTTTCAACCCTCTTAGTGGACTTAACTAGTGTATTGAGTTATTTTCATACAGACTTTTGCCTTGTGGGTTATAGGAAAAACTGTAGCTTATATATATTTGACAGATATGCTTGTGCTATTCTGTGGGTAAAAGGAAAAGAAATTGATCCATTTGTATTGTGTTCAAACGAGGAAAGGAAATCAAATTAATCTCATATATAGCTGTATGTGATAATTCTATAATATAACACAGTTTTTGTGTTCTAAAGCCACAAAAGAAACTTTGTCCTATAAGTTTGCCATGTTACTTGGTAGCTGAAAAGTTAAATTCTCTAAGAATCTTTAAATTAACCAGTGGGATTGAATGAATACTGTCTGGTTTTCAAATATGTAACTTAATTGTAGTGCCATACAAATATAACTAAAAATAATGTGACTCCTGGAATAGTCATTAAGATATCTACTCACAGCCCACCTGTTTCCTGGCACAGTCACCTGCACACTAAGGGGGAATACAGAGTATTTCAGATTTTGAATCCAGATCCTCTGGGTTTTCTACTGCATAAGACTGCAGTTGATATTTTATGTATACAGCACTTAGAAAAGAGCATTCAGTTCTTCATTTCCATTTTTTTTGTCATATCAGTATCCAAGAGAAGAGAAATAAGTCAGCAGGAAATGGTTGGCTTTTATATGACAAATCCTTTATAGTAAATGCTTCCCATTGTGTGGTATGAAATCTCTGGGTTACCTGAAACTGCATGAAGGTTAAATCGAGCAGAGTGCAGAGCAGCATCTTTCATTTCCAGGGGTTTCATTTCAAAGGTAAACAGTTCTTCAGCTCATGCTTCTCCATCTCCATCAGAATGTCTCACTGAATTAATCTGTTCATTTGGTGCTCAAGGGCACCATTTCAATGAAATAGTGAATTGAGTAGTTTTCTTTTCAAGTTACAAAAGTTTCCTGCTAATTGCTGTTGAAGTTTAGGAAGAAGGAATACAGACAAAACAAAACTTTGCCTGTCAAGAGATGTTTTTATTCTTGCTGTCTTGTAATGCTATAATCAAGAGAAACAATTTATTCTAACAAATTATTGAATATAGAGCCCATGGAAACAGTTCAGATGGTGTTGCTTTGCATCATGACATTATGGGGAAAAAAAGGAAAGTAATTTACATGCTGCTTGGACAACTGCTAGATAAAAATATGGCAGTTTTATAACAACTCATGCGTCATTTAGATATTCTAGTAGCCTCCTGGTATAAAATGAAAATATAAAAATAAGTTCTCTATATTTGTTTCTTATTTTGATGGTGATGCTAAATTACCAAGTTACTTGGATTAATAAACTTCCTTTCAGAGAAATCTTAAGAGGGACACCTAATTACAAAAATAAAAGTAAGCCGTTCTTTTTTAGAATTTGAAATTTTACCCACACTTTTCCCTTTCCTTACATATCAATGTGCTTGATTTCGCCTCTATTCTCCTTCCAAAAATGTATTGTTTTATAAATATTGGCAAATTTTAATCTTACTTGCTCCATAGCTTTTTGTGTAATTGCTAGTACTAAAGATATTCAGTGTTAATTTTTTAAAAAGAAAATGAAATATTGAATACTTCAGATCATGTGAAAAGCTGAAGGCACTTCCTGCATGAAAAATCTGGTTTTCTTCATTGTATCATGTAAAATTTCTTTGCATGAAGGCACAATAAATTATGGACACTTAATATCGATATTCCTCATTAATTCAATTTACATTTTAGAAAACAGAATCATCCCATCAATATATTTGAAGAAAAGTTTTTGTTAAAGAAGAATGTAGACTTCTACATGAGAGTAAAGTTTTTATTTCATTATTGATTTTTTAAGGGAAAGCATCTCTGTAAGCTTACTGTATATATAAGCTTGTACATTGTAAGCACTATGTATGTACCATGTTTCTAAGGGGTTTTGAGGTGGGTTATTTTGTTGTTATTTTAAATTTAGAGTCTGTCTTTATTGGTCTTCAGGGCATTTTCAACCAGATTATGGAATGAAATTAAGAAAGAAAACCGCAGTGTTGGAGAGAAGCACTGAACTGAGACACATTTTAACTAATATTGTTGATAGTTATTACTGTAATATAGGCTAGTGAAAAAATGGATCTCAATTTCATGAACTGTTGTGGTGTAGTTTGCAGAATCTCCTGAATAAAATTATAGGGCAGACTGCTAATACTTTATCTGAGGAGAAGACATAAATAGTGTTTCCCTATTCAATAGCTGAGCAAGAGATAAGCCCTAGGGGTCTTGCTGCAGTTTTTTATTGATGCTTTTTAATTAACAGTGGATTCCTGACCAGTTGACAAATTAACACAGGGTTGGCATATGTCTTTAAATAACAAAATATTTAGATGACACTGGATTTTATTAGCGTAACATTACCGAGCTCTTTTTTAACAGTGACATTAAGCACAACGCTAAAAAGAGATCAGTTTTAGATTTATCCTCAAGCTTTCTTTTTTTCTGTTGGCGTATTTACTGATTAAAATGTCTCTGATTAAATTGGTGCTTGACTGAGGACATTGCAGGACTGTAGCTCACCCTCAACACATCTGTTACTGGATGGGTTTGCAGCAATGCCTTTTTCGAACTACTTTATCTAAAAGCACTTTTCTGGTACCATTGAAATGAACCCAGAGCTGGAGATGGAAATGCATCAGCTATTTTAGTAGAGAAACGCAGAGTAATAATTACAATTGTGTAGTAAATCTCTGTTTAAAGGAAAATAAATTTCTTTTCAAATCTAACAGTTCCTTGATTTCCTCTTTGTATCTCATCCTCTTAAATTCCTGTTTGTTCCACTGAACAGTAAATGTATAAAAAATGGCATGCTGGGATGGGGGAAATGGCAATTTCATGTATTGTATATCCTTGTTATGTTGTATAGCACTGGCCTGGTTTTGCCATACAGAAACTGGCAATACAAGTAACATTGAAATTTTAAGCTTATGTAGTTTCAATAATTTTCAGATGATTTTTTGTGTAATACAATGGCATCTGGCATATTTAGGATTGAGAACTGTAGCTTCCTAAAAGTTTTATGATGCAGTAGTTACTGAAGGACAGATGTACTGAAGTTGTATTTTACTGTGACCTGTGCAAAGGTGTCAGCCTGTAAAGTGAATATTTGCTATATACCTTTTAATTACAAACTAGTGAGAATGACTCAGCAATTGAATATTTAATTAGCTCCCACCCCAGCTTCATTTTGAGGTTAGCATTTGGTGCCTCATAAATAGATAAAAACTGATGCGATAATTTTGCTAAGACTGGTTGGCCAAGATGGTGGAAAATATTAGGCTACATTAGAATAACCTGAATTTATTTCTGCATTTGCAGGTTCAACTTTGAATAGCACAATTGTCAGCTTAATTTCGGATGGGATGCATTGTGTGGTATCAGAGGCTGATTAAAGTCCTAAAGCTGTATTTCCTTTTATTTCATGTTTCCTTTTATCGTAATTGAGTTGAATTGAGCCTTCAGCTGTTTTGATGTTTGGTTTTGTTTGGGTTATTTTTTCCCCTAGTGCTACCAGCAGGAGGTTGGTTAAATGCTAAGTAATGGTTAGGACCTTAGGAGCAGTGAGTTTGATGTTGATTGCAACAGCACCAAGCCCAGAATCTAAAAGTGTTTTATCTGTCCCTAAATTATGGCAGGTAACCATGGCAATCATAGCATTTCCAAAAGCTCCTGGAAAATATTTGAAACATCTTAAGTGAGCTGTCCCATTAATAATGAAGCACACCAATGTTTCACCATCTGTTCCATACAGTGTGTATAAAAGACCAGCAGTTGTGTGAAACAATTTAAACTGCAAGTGGGAATGAACTTGGCTTGTAATGAAAAACTGCAAAGCAGCATGGCATAAAATATGTTACATCAAGACTCTGCTTCTTAGTTTTACACCTTAACATCATCTTCTAATATATGTTGAGACTCTATAACTTTTCCATTATCTATTACAATTTTTAGAGATTTGTAATTTGCTGCTAGCATTTTGCCGTGGGCAGAAGAAATGTGGCAAATTATCAGTCAAAAAGAATCTCATATAACATTTTGGGAGACATGAATTGAAAATTAAAATATTTTCCTAGATGTGTTTTGATGTTTCTGTAATCTGAATGAGTTTTGCTTTTTAACTGAAATTTTGTGGTCTCTTAATCAAAACTGTGTGCTCTTGAACTGTGGGCTAGTAAATTACTTTCACTGTAGTTAGTGCAGAAACAGGAGCGGTTTTATTTTTTAGAAAACATGCCTAAAAAACTTCTGTGAAATCTTAAAAGTGGGTCTTTATTTAAGTATATAAGTGTTACTTTATCTTTCTGTGTATTTATTTATTTCCTTAAAAGTGAAACTATGAAATCTAACCTTTAGTAATGCGAAAATGCAAAGGTTTTTTGCAAAGTGTGTATATTTGTAACTTTAACAAAATTACTTTGTCCTCAAAGTACATTCACATCAAGTGTACATAAATATGTATATTGAACCTTAGGGGAAGATCTTTGCTGTTTTCTGTGTGAGTACATATGCAAATGTAGGCTTGTATCGACTCATACAATCACCAAAGACATCTACTAAAAGTAGGAGGTGGGTGTCATTGATACAAACCCAAATCAAAAAAATTCCCTTTATTTTCTGCTTGCAAATAAAAGTAGGTGTTTGTTTACGAGTTGGAATGTAAAGTACTACCTAGATTTCTGCTGTGGATAATTAGGCCCAATGAAAGGAAGGTTATAGGTACCTTTTATGATTTAAGACTGAAAAAATTGGCCAGGCTTTGAGCCAGTTGTGTTTTTCTGTTACCAATTGTTCTGTTTACTATATTGTGACAAAAACTCTTTATTACTGCAACAGCTTGGCAGTAACAACTCTGTGCTAAAATCATTGCTCTGAGTAGCCAACCTGCTGTTGCAAAATGCACATTTAATGATAAAGTGCAGACCTGGAGCTGAATCATTTTGACCTTGGTTTACATTGCTTCTGGTGAGGACAACGAGCCTTAGTACATGGTACAGAATTTCATGGTAGATTGCTTGGTGTTTGTTTTACAGATCAAATTAATGTCAGAGTAAAAGAACATTTTAAACTATTTTAGGCTGGGTTTTTATTTCTGAGATGTTCTGCCTTTTTCTTGGACAAATGGCCGAAAAATAGCCACATTATAAGCACTAATTTGATAACCTGTGAACAGCAAAAAGTGCATTCCCTAAGCGTCTTCTGGCATCTTAATTAGGAGAGTCCTTTGTGCCATTGTTTTCTGTAGTCAAGGAGACTTTAGAGTAACATAAGGGATAGAAAGTACCTACATTCACCATTTGGCTCCTGTATCCATAAGAGAAGACCTTCCTGTGAAAGATGCTTTTATAGTTAAATACATTTGCAGTACAAAAGTCATTTTAAGGGAATGCAGCTTCTGCTTAAGAGAAAACTTAAACATAATTAAAATTATTTCCCTGAAAACACTGTTGTCGGAGATTTGTGACCAAAAAAACTTTAGAACTGAAAAAGTTGCTGAATGTAGTATTTAAAAATGGGGGTTTTCTTGTGAGCTTGAAAACATAACTGACAGAAGCTGAAAGAAGAATGAAGGAGTGCAGAGAGGGTGAGGCAGTTCTTGGGAAGGGCTCTGAGCTGTGGCTGGACCTGCACTGGAAGTGGCTCATGGGGCAAAGCAGGATTATCCTGCCCCCATGGCACAGCCTGGCAGCACCTGGGGGAGGAAGACTCCAACTGAAACAGGCTCAGGTGCCAAACATCACCTCTGCTCATGAGGTTAAATCTTCCAGAACCAAAGCTCTTCCACAAACATTTTCTTCTTCCCAGACATCTCCCTGCATCCCTGGCTTGTCTTCTGCCTCACACAGCTGGTGGCAGCAAGTAAGTGTCCCTCCAAGGGGATGATGTGATACTTCAAATCCTCAGAGAGGAAAGAGGAGAACACAAGGCTGTTCCTTGAGCCTCACCAAAGAATCCAGTGGGAACAAAAATCTTAGTGAAAAGAAAAAAAATAATAACATAGGCGTCAATTGTTTAATTAGCACTGAACAGCATGTTTATTTATTATGATAGTTCCATTTCATGGTAATATTATGTGTCACCATAAAATAAAATGTTTGCTTTAGTGTTCCCAACAGCTTGTATTGGCTTCAGTTCCACACATTTGTCCTCTTGAAGCAGGGCAGGGAGCGAGCTCTGCTGTGCTCTGTCCCAGCAGCAGTTGCTGTCAGGTGTGGGAACTGAGCAGGTGACCCTGCAGAGGGGTCTGGGGGGAGTTCCAACGCTGCAGCTTTGATGGTTTAATGAAGGATGAGTTTCAAATAATTTGCAACACAAGTGGTGTGTGGAGCCGTGTGTATGTTGATGAAAAAACGTGTAACTGGTAAAAATGAAATAGCAAAGAATATAACATGTAGGGGTTTTTACATTTTCATGTAAATCTTGATTGCATTAACTTATTTGATTAATGAATACATTAATTAAATAATTTTTGCATTACGTTACTACATTGAATGAAATGTATTAATGTGGAACTGGAATGTTGAAACTGGACTGGACATCTATGTAAGTTCATATGTAGAAAACAAAAATCAATCTATATATTTTGGAATTTCATTAATTTAATTAAACAATGTAAGCAGCACTGAAGTTTTTGAAGTCTGTAAGTGTGGATGTCTTCAGTGATTTCATACATCTTACTCTATTTTGTCCCCACAATTATGTTTGATTTGTTATTCCTAAAAATATTCCTGTTCCTGGTAACTTCTAATGAGACAGAAGAACAGAACAAAATGTCAGTGAAGGTCCTAGGAATGCTACAGCAAATTCCTCCTGAACTCAAAGGAGCATCCCTGCTTTGATGGTGTTGTTCTGTTCTAGCTAGGAAAGCAATAACCTTCAGATTTGCATCCCATGCATAGCAGCATGGGCTGAACCTTTTCCATACAATGAATTTATTCAGTGTTGTCAAGTGTATTTATGGCTTTTTGTTGGTGGGTTGGATTTTTTTTTTCCAAGAAACAAGAATTAATTTCAGTGCATTTTCTTACAGACATAAATAATACAGATTGGATAGACACATCTTTTATATAATGGTTGTTTTTGAGAGCTCTAGTTGTCTAATAATAGGTTTGGCTTCGTGCCTAAAGAACATACTGTGACATTTAAACCAGGTGAGCAGTGCCAGCACTCCTGAGACAGAACACTCTGGCTGGAACATAAAGCATCCAGCACCTGATGTCACTGCAAACCTGTTAGAGCTCCCTGTTCCTGGGAAATGGGTCACCTTTAGATTATAGTTCACTGTAATTGTGATCCCTCATGGGGAAAAGGTTTAAACTACATGTAAGTTATGGGATGCATGGCATCTTGCTGGTTGTGATAAACTTTTAACTTCTAAGTCTGTCAGCAGAATGTGGAGTTAATAGAACTATTCTATTTATTTCAGTCAACATAGTATAAAATTCTGGAACTAAAATGCTGCAGAAACTTCAGTAAAACATTTTAATGAGAGTTGTGATGTAATATTTTAAAAAATCTACTATATGAAGAAATCATCACAAAATAATAATTTAATAACATAAAAAATGCTAGACAAACACCCATTCTGGTGTTTGTGTACCCAACATCTGAAAAGTATGGAGAGTCAGTGGGAAGTGACACTAAAATGTCACTGGGGAGACATTGTGGGAGTAAGTCACAAAGACTGGTAATTCTGGATCTTTTTATGCAACAAAAAAACGCATAAATTGTTATGCCACAGCCTCTGTGCTGCTGTTCTGTTCTGCCTAAGATTGCAGTGGTTTATGGTCCAGAGAAGACAGATTCTGCCAGAGAGAGGATCTGACATCCTGTCAGTGAATGTTTCTGTGAAACAGGTTTTATTTGGATTAATGATTTTCCTTTATCTCTAAGGACAGAGTCAAGGGGTTTTTTGCATATTGCCAACGTATTTATATAGCCATAATAACAGACATCATCAAAAGGTCGATTTTTATGCTTACTTGGACTGTTTAGTTACATTATGAAGTTTTGAAACATGTTCTTTGTGCCATTTATATTTTTTCTTCTCTATTTTTAGGATGCAAAGTTTGTAGAAGAGCGACGCAAGCAGCTACAAAATTACCTAAGGAATGTAATGAACAAAATTATTCAAACAGTGCCAGAATTCGCAGCCAATCCCAAAAAAGAGACACTTATTCAGCTGATGCCCTTTTTTCTGTAAGTATCTGTCAAGTACTCAAGAAGATATTAAAGTTTTTTATCACAGATTAATTTAAAATATAATGCCAGCATCTCCAAAATCTTTAAAACAGTGCTTTTTTTTTTTTTTTTAAATAGAAGACTCCTGTTCAGATTGCAGCTGCTTTTGTTATATTTAAAGGAATATATGACGTGTAGAGTATTTTTTGGTTATTTAAATGGTGGTTTTGAATGAAAATCACAGTATAAAGGTTTCAGAAATATTTAAGTGACTTTAAAATCTGCATCCATACATGCTCTTCAAACATTAGGTATTTTCAATTTCTTTTATTTGGTCTTCTTTAATTTTGTTTTGTTTTTGCTTGCGTGGGGTTTGTATTATTTTTTAATCTTTGTTTTGAAGGATGAGAGTAGAGCACTGTTAGGGTCCTTACTAACCAAATACAAAAGTCAAGCTGTTGAACTCTTTTTTAGCTGAATTTTTCAGTCTGCTGATGCATGTTTTGATTTCATTAATGTTAAAGTTGAATATGTCCAGAAATAACAGCTGTTTGTTAAGCATCTCAAACCCTTTGATATACCATCACATAAGGGGTGTAATGTAGTAAAGCTGTCCCTTTCCCCTTTAAACTTATTTCTTTATGCATTTGTAAATATTTAGAAGTATTTAGGAAATAATGTTAATGAAAATTTGTTTTTGAAAGTCATGTTCTTTCACTAGTAATTTTTCAGTGTAATGGTTTGTCAGTACTACATCTGTACAAATTATGTATAGATTGAACACTTACTTACAGTAAATCCTCATGTGACATTTGCTGTCCGTGACCCTCTGCACAGGGATTGTGCATCCATGGCTGTGAATCCATGGATGGATTCATTTGCAGCTTCAAGACCAATTTCAAATGAATATGTTTCATCATAGCACACATATTTAGTTGTATTATTGCCTGGTCTTTTGCAGAGTGTGTCAGATTTTCAAGTTGAAATTGCATTTCAAGAAAGCTCTATTTATTAGAAAATGTAATAGATGAGTGGAAGAATGCCAAGATGCATTTCGTGGCATTCATGAGTTTCCAATTTTTCTGTGGATTTGAAATCAATTTAATGAGACATCTTGCTGATGGTGTTATAAATGGTGAAGTGATGTTTGTGGGAAAAACTTCTTAAGAGACTTGCCCTTTGCTTCCTAAGAACTTATTGTCTAGAATTTGACTGAGGGCTGTAGAGATGGAAATGGTTTAAAGTTGAGGGTCCATGTGTAGCTTTATGTTCAGTCATTTTAAAGAAGTTATCCTTTACACTGTACTTAGTTTTGTTTTTTAAAGAAGAGGGGGAAAATACAAAATGCATTTGCAATTTTAAAATGTAATTGTAAATGCAATTATACTCCTTTTCCTGTGGTTTATTTTTTAATCTTAATACACTGTTATTACAGAAGTAATTTATTACACTATCTTTTGGTTCTGAGAAATTATATTTCAAGAACAGTATATTTATAATCTCCTGGCCACTTATGTCTAAAACAGGAAGGGAAAAAAATTGTCCTCTTATTCCTCAGCCCTAAATAATTGCTTTCTGATACTTAGTCTTAACTCTTTTCTAAGTGTATAAGTAGAATTTAGATCTCATGTTTCTGTTTGTTAAAAGAAGTGCCAGGTCTGGGGGCCTGCCCAGGACAAGATTAAATCACAATCCATGTAATGGGTTCTACCACTGCTGCACAAATCTGAGTGAAACCATTTCACTGTTACAAAACCCTCCAACTCTATTTCTTCTAATAAATGTAATGTAGGGAGAGATTCAATTAATTTCACAGAAAGAGCCAAGTTTTATTGAGAAGGCAGCACGTTTAAGTTTCAATATTCTAGCGGTACAATTTAGTTAGTGAAGTGTTGTGGTACAAAACAATGCAGTTTTCTCTAAGGAGAGAGAAGGAAATTGGCCAACACCATTTATCACCCATTACTAAACACTTCTGTGATGCACTGTGCTGGTGCTAACCCTGGTGTGGGTGTGCCCCAGGTGAGAAAAAAATCTGTTTATTTTTACAGTTTTTTTTTTTAATTTGGCAATGTCATAATTCTTAACACATTGCCTGAGACAATGGACTGGAATCTTCTGTGATTATGGCAGAGATTTCTGTTCCTACATGTATCTGTGAATTATTTCCTGATAACTTTTTGTTATATAACAAATGTATCAGCATTCTCTCTTGGCTAGAGTAGATAGTTATCTCTGGGAATACTAGTGGGATTCTGGAAAAATTCAGCTGTTGAGCAAAATAACTACATTCCTCATCTACAGCAGCCGACAAAATAGCTTTTTAATGCATTTTACTACTGAGATATCAGACTCTTCTGCAGCTACAGCAGCAGCATTAAATTAATAAAAAGAACTTTTCTAGAATGTATTCCTTCTATCAGTGTCTGAAAGTGCCATCCTTTCTAGGCTATCGCTTGAACTCTTTATGCCCTTTATTATCTGAGAGTCTTGACCTGGCACTGCTGGGAGTTTAAAAAGCATCTGAAATAAAATGCATTTCAGTTCCACTTCAGATTGCCAACTTCTCCAGTATTATCCTTCTGTAATGGCTTTTGAGCTTTATCAACAGGAGACCTTAAATATCTTGGAGTCTGTGAATTGTTTATTACATTAATTATTGGTAACCTTTGTACTGTTCCTGCAATTTTCTATTCTATTAAGATTCTATTCTATTAATTCTTCTTAATTCTTGTATGTGAATACATACAAAATTTCGGATATATTTAATTTTTCCTCTGTAGCACAAATGTATGTATAGTTAGTTGCATCTTTATCAATGAAGGAGTAATTGCAAAACATTGAGGTATTAATCCTAGGACTGTGCTGTAGTGTTACCTCAGTCTGGGGAAAAAATTACAGTCTTGGTATGCATAAACAATCTCCAGAGCATTAGATCTGTGTTAGGAAGCAACGAAATAGAAAATTAAAAGAAATTATCTGATCTTAAAGAGTTCCTTCTCACTGCAAAATTACGTGGACAGTCTTCAGTGTGCAAATGAAAAATCGTATAGAGGCTATGTCTGATTAGGCATCTTAGAGGTAGAAATTACAGGGTCAGTTTTAATTAATCACTTTTAAAACCTGATTGTGGTCCTAGAATATGATTATGATGAACAGAACATAATATTAATATCTCTAAGACTGAATCCACTGTTAATTTAATGCCAGAATGAATATTGCCTAAAATTTTTATTGTGAGTTTGTTCCTTTGGGAATTCTTCCCTTTCAAGTGCAGTGGTTCCATACAATCAGGCACAGATCTGACAAGGAAAAACATTTTAATTGATCTGATGGAATAGCCTGGCACTCTTACAGAGGAAGGAATTGCTTTTATTTTGAAACTCAGGTAACAGTTTACAGTACGATAATGTGAATGAATTTGCTACATTCCTTCCCATTATGGTATTAAATGCTCATGGTGACTCCTGGAAGTGTATCTTATTATGAATCCTTGTGCTGTGAACTGTCATTGATGTATTTTTTCTTTCATCAGTCTCTACCATTTGTCATCTCAGTTTGTGTCTTTTTCAGTTTTGATACTGCATTGGCTCAGTCACAGGATCGGTCAAAGAATTTCCTTTATAATCCACTTTCTTGTCTTAATGTGAAAAATAGATTCTGGCTCTGCTAATTTGTCTGTTTACAAGCTGAATAAAAAATTTTTGCAGTGATAAAATTGACATCACAAGATACATTTTCCAGTCCATGTGGAGCAAAACCTAAATCAAGAATTGGCACTGCTGAATTAGATTGCTACATCTGCTAGCTAGTGAAGGTTTTTCTGCTAATACTTACTAAAATGAACATTTATTTGCACTTATGATTGGTTCATTGTAGGTAAACAAAGCTGGTTATAACAAGTACATTTGTGTTTTAATCACATTTTTATCAATGTGAAAAATTATCTCACACACTTGGCTCTTTGTAAATATATATAAAACCAGGATAGATCTTTGGCAACAAGAATCACAATTCTTTGGACCATATAATTGAGTCTTTCAATACAAGTAATCATATAGACTATGATTTCAAGTATGATTTCAAGTATGTAAAAAGCTAAAAACTGTAAAAAGTTGGGAAAAGGAATTCTAAAGTGCTGTGATGGTCCAGTTTTCTATCTCTGTGGTTTCTGTATCAATTGTCCTCATTTTTTAAAGAGAGATTTTCTTTCCATTGTCCTCATAATGGGCACAAACTGAAATGGAGGAAAAATGATAAAAATCCCTTTATTTTGCGCTGTGAGGGAGATGGAACCCTGCAGCAGTTTGCCCAGAGGTTGCTGACACTCCATGCTTGGATTTGACAGGACACAGCCCTGGGCAGCCTTGTGGGGATTGGCTTAGTGATCTCCATGGGTGCCTTCCAACCTCAAATCATCTGTAAAACTGGAATATAATCTTAACTCGAGTTGTGTTTTACACCCACCCTGCACACAGAAGTGTTGGCTAAATTGCAGCTGCTCACACAACATTTGTTACCTGTGAGCAAAGCAAAGTCCGAACATGGGAAGCTCCTACAGCATGGACTCCACTTGAGTAGCTGTGCAAAGCTATGCAGTAGGAATAGTGCCACTTTGCTGGTTTTTTTGCATTGGCAGTGCAAATATTTGGATTAAAATGCATGCAAGAATGGAATAAACACAATTTGGTGAATAGTTTCACAGAATGTGAAATTTCATTGCTGTGCTAAGTACTTTTTAATCTCATATTGTAGGCCACAGGTACGTGCTGCACTGGTTTCTAAATAACAGTTTTATGTTCTGCTGAGCTGTAAAGCTGGACATTTATTCCCTTGTGGGAGCTGTTCAAATAGATGCTTTAAAAAAGCAGGGAACCTGCTCAGTAAATCATCAGCAGGTTCTGTTGTCTGAGGGATGTGTTTGAACACCAAAGAAGTCATCAGTACTTAATGATGGTTAGGGGATTGTAATTTTCAAAAATTTGTTGTCTCCATTTCCCCTGGGTAACATTACTGGCAGCATATTTGATAGCAGAAGTTGTGTTCTTAGTTGTGTTTTGTGTCAGTTGTCTTTGAGTCACCAAGTTAAATTGTAGTAAAAAAAAAAATAAATCACAATTTCTACCTCTTTCTCATTTTGTAAAATGCTTCCACCCTCTTAGAAGGTAAAGTTATAAGAAATGTGATAGAAAGACTGGTAGGCAAATTTCAGTGCCAATAAATCAGTGACTCAAAAAAGAACGTCATCCAGGGAATACTCCTCTCAGATTTATTTAGCACTAAACAGTGTTTAAAGCCAAGTATCTGTTTTTGGTCTTGCAGACAACAAAGTTAAAATATTCTGGAGGAATAGATGTTTGCTCTGAAAGAATTGAAGGATTTTGGTTTGGTTTGGATTTGGCAGTTTTCTCATCTCTTATTTCAGTTGCTGTCTTGGTTTGCAATACAGGATGTAATAAAAAGTATGTATTCTATCACCATCTGTTAAAATCAGGTGGGGTAGTGTTCTTTATCTTTTCCACAACTCATCCTTCCTCCAGGAAGTATCTGCTGTTAATGGGCCATGGAGTGCCACTGTATGACTGATAAAATTCCATCATCCCATTGGGAGATGCTCCAGCCAGGGGGAGGAGCCAAGCATTTCCTACCTAGATAAAATCTGATATTTGGAACATCAGAGCAGCCTTTTCCCACTGGATTCCACAGGAAAACCAGACCCTTCTATATCATCACCAGACCTTCAGAGGAAAACTGCACCTTCTCCAGGAGCACTGCTCCAACAGAACCATGTCTGTCACTGCAGGAGGATGCAGCCACCATTTAATGGGACTGCCACCAGCACCCTGACTGACTGACAGAGTGACAGGCTGTATTCTGACTCTGTCTGTGTTTTAGTTTTTTATCACTGTATTTTTATTTTAATTTTCCTAGTAAAGAACTGTTATTCCTATTCCCGTATCTTTGCCTGAGAGCCCCTAATTTCAAAATTATAATAATTTGGAGGGAGGGAGGTTACATTTTCCATTTCAAGAGAGGCTCCTGCTTTCCTTAGCAGACACCTGTCTTTCAAACCAAGACAGATTTTGGCGCCCAATGTGGTGCACAAGGGCATTGAGAGAAAAAGGAATAACAGTGCTTGAGTAATCTAATTTTTTATGTGCTGGATATAGGAACCTCATTAGGTGGCACCATGTGGTCTAGCTTACCCTGGCTCAGGCTCCACATGGTCACAGCTATATTTCTCCCATTTGCAGGCCCTTATCTAAACATGGGTCCTGTAACTAAGGCTACTGTGGCTGTTATCCAGTTTGCTTTATGAGTTAATAAGGTGAGGAATTAATGGATCTTTAACTTCCTCTGGAAGGTGGGCACATGGATTCAGGGCTATCATACACTACTTGTGTGGTTTTGGGGTTACTTTAATAACGGTACCTACTGTGAGGAAATGATACCAGGAGAAATTTTCTCCCAACCCTTCACCCAGCTTTTTGGGTCTATCCCGCCAGTTTTTGCAGGGTTCAAATCTTCTCAAAATGTCAGTGATATCATACAATGGCTGGTGTTGCTGATAGGCCTGTTCTATTTAGCATTCAGATAGAAGAGGAGGTTGGCTGGATAACCACCCTGATACCTACCCCAGAGACTAGGGATGCTGCCCCACAGCCTGACCCTGCCCCACAGCCCACCTCAGTAATGGACCACCCAGACAGGGTGGGGGTTTTGGTGAAGGAGATCCATGAGAGGAGCCAGATGCTGAAGGAGTACACCTCCCCAGCTAGTGAGAGAGCCTCCCCCTGCCTTAAAGAGGGAGTGTCTGGTGGTGCAGCAGTGGAACCCACAAACATTACAACTGTCCAGGTTCCAGCTGAACCACAAGGGCAGTCACGGCCAGCAGCAGTCGCCCCTGTGGAAACAAAGAAGTCTAAGATGAAATCAGGCACCCAGTTAATAAGGATAAGAAAGGAAGGCCCTTACAACCAGCAGGGAAGCCAAAGTTTGAGATCATCACTGAGTCCCTGTCGTATGAAAGTCTCCATAATTTGTGAAATGGCATTGGGGCTGTGAGGCTTATACAGCCCAGCTACTTTGAGTCTGGGATCTTATGGGTACAGGCGTGCAGCTGGATGGTACTGAGGCAAGGAATTTGGGACCCTTGACCCAAGACTCAGGTGTGGCCTCAGTTTGCTGTCAGCTGGAGGGGTGTGCAGTACACCTGGAACCGACTGCCCCAGGGGTGGAAGCACAGTCCCACCATCTGCCATGGACTGATCCAGGCTGCACTGGAAAAGGGTGAAGCTCTACAACACCTACAATACATCGATGACATCATTGTGTGGGGGGACACGGCAATGAAGGTATTTGAGAGAGGAAAGGAGATCATCCAGATTCAGGAGCTGGCTTTGCCATCAAGAAGAACAAAGTCAAAGGGCCTGCCTGAGAAATTCAGTTCCTGGGAGTAAAGTGTCGTGATGGACAGCATCAGATCCCAGTGAGATCATCAATAAGATCACGGCGATGTCTCCACTGACCAGCAAGAAGGAAACACAAACTTTCCTAGGTGCCATAGGCTTTTGGAGAATGCACAGCCAGATTGTGAGCCCTCTCTACCTATTTTGCTCAAAGTTAACTACAGATTAGTGCAACAATTATATTTCATTGAATAACTTCATCCCCACAACGGATAGGTCATGTACAGCATATGTGGCACCGTTTTAATGTAAAGAATGAACCTCAACCTCACAGAAACATGAATATTGTTTAAAATAAGATTTTTGAATAAACAGACATAAATGTATTTGCATATGAAGTTAGAGGTGTGCCTGTTCTGCTGTTACTGCATCTTCAGATAAACAATAAGATGAAAAGCAAACAAGCAATCCCTGAAATGCTGTAAAACAATATTGAAGCAAAGTAAGGAAGTTTTAAATACAATTTTGAATTGGTTGATTTCTCAAAAACTGAGTTGGTGATGGCATGACATTTCTTAAAGCTATCAGAGTGCATATCTGTGCCTTGTACTAGAATGAATGGCAGCACTCAGCTAAAGCATCCTCCAGTGTTGTGGCCAGATTGGTGCTGGGTTGCACCCCTGAGGGGGCAGCCTGTGTTACCAACTGGGCCCTGCGTGGCTTCAGTGCCTCCTCACCACATCCCACGTATGTTGTGCAGCAGGAATAAGCTCTCTGATAGAATATAGTAAGCACTCTGGAACAAAATTTACATGAACAAACTGGAAATAGCATTTGCTTAAATATGGGACTTTTAATTAGCAAAACACCTTCTAATGCCTGAAACATGCTAATGAAACTAATTTATTGCTATGTTAATTGATTGATATAGCGTAGAGACATTACACAATATTTATCTTCTAGTTGTACTGTGTTTCCAAGCACTGATGATGATGTAAAAATATCTTAGATATCTAAAGTTTGATTTTCATGTTCAGATAATGCAGGAAGTTTCAGTGCAAAAATGTGATATTTTTCTGTGGAATTTTTGTTGATGGTCGAATTAAAATACTTGAATTTGAGTGGATTGTTTTTAACAAACATAGAGTTGTCTCACTGTTATTCTTGGGTTCTGCATTCCTCACTTTGTAACTGACAGTTTTGGTTTTAGTCTTTTATAACCTATGATGCTTGACATCAAACTTAAAAAAAGCATCATGCTTGTTTTGATCTAAGTGAAATGTGAAGAAGTAGGGCAAAAATTGTTTGGTCAAACTACATGAAAATCAAACTTTTCTCTCTTTTTTTTCCTGCCAGAATTGCCTGTTACATTGTGTTTTGTGGTTTTGCACGTATTGACATTGAAGATGTTTATTACATGGCATTTTTCAAATGTCTTAATTTTTTTCTTTCCCTGCTCTGGGTAATTGAGAGGGTTTATGAATGTTAGAGAGAAAAGAGGAAAGAAAAAAATATATCAGCAGAAAAAAAACAGTGATAAAGTGGACAAGAAAATGCAGGAAGAAGGAGATATGGGATGCTTGATGTTAAAAGCAAGAGGGGTTGAATATAGTAAGGAATTGTGGATAAACACTGGTACTTTAGGCTTACTAGAAGCATTTGGCTTTACACAGCTGGTTTTATCCGAACTTATGAAGATGATATGATTGTAGGTTTTCATTTTACAATGGATCTATCTGGGCTTTGACAGTGATTCGTGAAATAATTAAAGCTTTGTGTAGGACATGAAAAACTGACACACATTCCCATTGATTATTCAAGTCTTTCAGGGAGCATTTATTGCAACTCTGCTGCTCCTTTGCACAGGGTAAAGAGCTGTCCTGCATCCTCTGATTTCATTCAGACCGAAGGTTGGCAAAATCATTCCGTACCAGTGGTTTGTCTTTCTAAATGGTTGGAATAGGTTCTAAAATCTCTGACCTGAGCTAGGGAAGGGGGCTTTTCACAGCAATACCATTAACAGCAGTCACAGTCTTCAGACAGTTGCTGTAGATGGAAATATATTCCAAATACCCATCAGCACTTAAGATATTTGCTGATTTCAACTTGGTTCTGCTTTATAGAAGTTAGCAGTCAAGTAACTGCTCATTGGAGTTTAAATGACATTTTTTAATCAGGAAGAATATTTTGCATAGTCCCTAATGATTTACATGAGGCATTTAAAATAACCAACAAAATATGCCTTTTGTAGAAAAACATTGTAATTCTTTGCATGTCGGATAAAAATTTTAAAAAGTCAAAATTAGGAGTCAGAATATAGGTTTTGATACATTTAAAACTATTTTTGTAGTTGTAGATTTTCTTCTCAATTGTTAAAGTAAAAAGGACTAGGAAATCTATTGTTTTCTTAGTTCTTTATTTCTCTCAGCTGCATTTGTATAGGTTGTTTCTTTTCCAGCAGTTGGTCTTATTAAATTTGCCAGCAGTCCCCAATGAAAATAAATTTTATTCAGGTGGAAGAATCTGTTTATGTCTTTTAACTACAGTGTTCTTCCTTTTGCCTCAAATTTCTCTCTGTCACTTGCATTTTCTCAGTCTTGCAGTTTTAAGACACCACTGAGTCTGAAGTGTTTGAGTATTCAGAATTACATTGAAAGGACTTTGTCCTGCAGGGATGGGTAATAGTGAAAGTATTACAGAAACACATCCCTCTAAGCTCACCCTAATGAAACACCTCAGTGTTGCAGTGTTCCAGGACTGAGACACCTCAAAGAAAAGGTGTCATTTTTGTCTTGGTGTGATGCTCAGTAAAGCTGGGGTGCTATTCAGCAGCTCCATAATGCTGAAGGGTTTTATGTATTGTATTTATCGCCCCACTATTGAGCCTTCCCATTAAAAAAAAGGAATCAACTTCACTTTGAAATAGTGTGACTTACACCAATTACCATCTCAATAAAGACAGTGAGACTTACTTTGCTGAGTTAATTGCTATGAATTGTTCCACAGGCCTCACAAATAGGTGTTTATGAGTGTATTTCCATCAATTAGATTTTTATCATGCTTCTTTATATTCAGAGTGACCTTTACAGTGCTTATGAGAAGAATAATTTAGTGCATACTGTACAAGGATGAAATACTCCAGTCACCATTGGAAACATTTGATGGCTTGAGATCTTTACAGTTGCCTTGGAATAAATTCTTGTTTAATGCTGCCTGAGAAAATAAGAGTTATGTTTAAAATTACTGAAACAAATGGCAGAGAGGCTATGCTATGATATTTATTTTGCTTGTGTAGAAATGTACAGGAAATGCTCTCCATTGCATTGGTTGAAAAAATGGGTCAAAAATAGAAAGCAAGTAGATTGACAACAACAGATATAAAGCACTTTGTGTGTTGCTTACTGGTGTATATTGGTTTCCTTTATAATCACACAATTTATCAAGCTCTGGAACAAATAGAAGTTATGTTGAAAACAGCCATGGTCAGTGTGAGAGCAAACTTCAGTTCTGTACAAAAGGAGCTTTTAACTGTGCTGTGTATTTTGTGATGTTCGATTCCCATCTGTCTTTTGCAAGGAACTGGCTGGATCAGAATGCTTTTGAATGTTTGATTTTGTTGTGGTTTTTTTTATTATTTTTTTATTTGGCCCCATGAATTCTATCATCACTTTCTATCCTTTTTTTTTTCTCTGAGTTAACTACAGGCTTTGTAATGAAAGATCATTCCAAGGGACAAGTTGTGATTCTCAGCTGCACATTCTTCTTCCTTGCTCCTTTGCTGCTTGCCGCCAACAAACTCAGCAAGTCCTTAGCAAAAGAGAGGATTTCTAAATTCTGGGGTTTGTGTCTCTAATACACTGAACTTTTAGCAGTGCAAGAAGAGGTTAAGATTTTTCTGAGAAAAGAACACAGAGCCAGTTAAAGTTTTGTGTCATTACAGCAGTGGTCCTGTTTCCTTGGTTACAAGTCACATGCACTCCCTTGTTAAAAAGTGAATTCTTTATATATTCAGGCATTTCTGTACTGAGCAGGTGTTTCTGAAATTGTTAGCAAAAAATGGGCTCTAGAGCCAGGAAAGAAAGTTTCAGTTTGGAGGTTGGGCACACCATTCCTGTCAGCATATTTACTGCATACTCATGTCTGGCAGGGAGTTGCCAAGGTGGATTTGGTTAGTTAAATCAGAAACTGTTTCTAATTTAAAACACACAGAAAAATCCTGCTTCTATTTTGTCCATACCTAACTCATAAACAATGGATCCAACATTTTTTAAAGCTCCTTATGGCATTTCTGGAGCTGGAACTAATTTTTGCATATGGACTATGAAAAGTGGAATGCTAGAAATGCTAATGTACTGAAGTGTGCAGAACTTCAAAGTCCTGTCCTCATTCTTGATAGCATGAAAGCACTTTACTGTGGGATAATGTATGGAACAATCAGTTTACTTTTATTTTTTGCTTTCAGCTATGTTGACAGCCATCTTGAGACTTTTCTTTGTAGTGTGGTGTGGTTGTCCTAAGTGAGTAAAAAAACGAAGATGTTCTTGTCAGATGAGCTGTGTGACAGCTGTACCTGACATTCAAATACAGAATTGCTGCACCTTTCTTGTAAGCACTGTGGTTTCTACCAATACTCTCCCTTCATTCCTTTCTAATTATCAGCACTGGTTAATATATTGAATTAATGACATACAGGAATAGAATTTAACCCAAGAAGATATCATTATCATAACATGTTAAAGTGCACAGCTCAGTGTCAGGATGTTAGTTTAAATTAATTTAACAGCAATGCATAAAACCAGAAAAGTCTAGAATTCAACAGTATGCAGTTGTTCACCAGAGTCATTCTTTTAACTGGAGAGACTTGATTAGTAGAAACTTTTGAGTGAGTTTTTCAGCCTGGAGGAGTGTACTGAAAATACTGTAATTTTTCACAAAATATATTTGGGAAGGTAGAGCAACAAAATAAAAATTTGTCAGTTACTCAGTAGGATTTGCTCACTGAGCTTGGCAGTGTCACACTGTGATTGAGGTCTGGGTGGCTGAAAACCAGAGTGAGTCAACAGGGACTTGAGGCCTATATTGTAATAAAGGAAATGTGAAATGAGGGCAGGCTGAAACATGAACGGGTGAATTGCTTTGAAAGAGATAACTTGATGTTGTTAATGCAGGAGGGAATTGATTTCCATGGGGAGCTGTGGGAATGATGGTTTCTGGACACCAGAGGTTTGACTCACCAAGGTAGAATCAACTTAGCACAGAAGGTTGTTGAGAGGAGAATTGGGCATGAACAGGAGCAAACAATAGCTGGGTTTTATGGGTAACAGTGTTGTGGCTGTCAGTGTGAATTATTATAGAAAGAACACTGGAGAAGGTAGGGAATACAAGAATAAATGAGTTGAATAAGAGTAGAGGAGTGCTGTAAAAAGTAATAGCAAGACTGAATGAGACAGTTTGGATTGATTGAAGAGAATGTACGTTAAAATGAAGTGAAAAAGGGAAAATGGTGGAAAAGAATGTAAAAAAAGAGAGCACTTACACAGGATTTATTTTCCTTTACTGCATATTATACACACATAGGACAAGCCATTTCGTTAGAAGAGTGTTGGTATTTTCTTTCATTTTTTGAAATGGTAATGGGAGCTGCACTTGCAACCAAAGGTGTTTACAGAATTTTTATTTAAACATTACATGGAACATATTTTATCTTCTGAAAGCAAGCCTTGAAAAAAAATCTACATGGATGATTCTGGTGTTTTAGAATATTCTTGCTGTGTATAAAGATTCAGCTCCATGCAGGACCTTGAGGTGAGAAGGTCTGGTGCAATGAGCATTCTGCATTCAGTATTACTTCATGTAGAGAGCAATGGAAATGCCTGGCAAGAGGAGATCCCTCTGCTTTGGTTGCCTGACCAGGTTGGTGGGCATTCAGTGGACCTGTTCTCTGTGTGCTGGGACAAAACTGCCTCTCATCCTTTAATCTTCAGCTCTGTAAGCTTCCATTCTCTCCATTTCATACCCTGAATATATTTTTGTGAAGTGCCTTCAGCATCATTCTGAATGATTTTCTTTTAAGTACTGGAAACTTGGAAAATGCACAAGCAATCATCTTCTGTCTTCAGCTTCATTGTCTGCATACTTTAAAACCAATTTTTGCTCATATAAACATCTAGTAGATTCTGAGGTAATTTATGTGTTGATCCTCTCCATTCAGCCATATATGCACTCTACTCATCCTGAAACCCTAGAATCTCGATTTCCTCAGTAGGAAACAATTTCTTTGTGCAGTTCTAAAACTGTCACTGTTCATTGGTATCAAGATACTGTTAGTGGATGTATGAAATTATGAAATGTGCATGTGTGTGGCATATGCAAATACTCACAAAATTAAATCCAGGGGGCAATTTTAATAATACTTAACATGCAGGTACTTGTGATATCCTCTGTGCCAGTTTACTGTGCTCATTCTCCAGGCCTAAGGGATGAACTCTATGGAAGGATACAGGAAGGAGATCCATGTGCCTTGGAGAGCCAACCCCAAGGGACAGGGACCCTCTTGGGCACCTTGGGCTCATTGTGGTTTTGCTTTTTAGCTGTAGCTGTTTCTCAGTCTGTACCAGACCAGCTCAGCCAGGCCTGCCCAGAGCCCCAGCCTGTCTGTGTGACATTCAGTGTCCCTGAAGGCTGGGATGGGCTCTGCTCTGCAGCTCTGTGCTGGGTTAATGGGCTCTTTGTGGTGTATTTGTCTCCAGAAGCAATGCCATGGTGTTGTACCTAAATCTTGGATAAAACAAAGGCATGTTTTAGTTCTCATGCAAAATAATGAATCAAGAGCTGCAAAGCATAACCATGAAAACAGTCACATACAAACAAATGTCTGTAAATTTGCTCTCCATTACCCTCCTGGTCTGCACCTGGTTACTGATAACTGTAAAACATTGACATCGAAATTTTCATGTTTGAAAGAGTTTGACCTCTCTACAAGATTGATAAAAACTTTCCTAGTGAGCACATAGAACACATTTCTACTTGAATAGCTAAGAAACATAATGGGGCATTTTGTTTCTTCTTCCCTTCAAATAATAGTAATTATCAAAGATTCAGATTCTTTTTTGCTCATTAACAAGTATATATAATTTGCACAGGAAGCTACATCTAGTTATTTCTTTTTACTGTCTTTGCAATTGTCTAGTTATTTCTTTTTACTAGGTAAACCAGTTTCTGGCATGATTGTCTGAGTATAATAATTTTTTTAAAATTGTTTCAATGATACACCTAATTTAATGAAAAAAGAGTTTTATTTTCTATGTGTTACCCTGCTTTTTCTATAAAATGGGACTAGACATGTCAGGACAGTTTATTTCCTAGTTATCCTCTCTGTCTGTAACAATTTGCTCCATTATTCTGCTGGAATTGACTTTTTCAGAGGAGGAGAGCACAGAGGAGTTTGCAACTCAGTCAGTCAATAGCTGAGAATGTGCTAAAATGCTGGGAGTGCAAGCAAGTGCAGATGCCTCTGTGTTCTTGCTGTTCTTGCTGTATGGGTGTCTACCTTCCAGCATGTGGGAGCTCTCATACCCTGAACTACCAAAGCTGTGTCTTTTTGTCCTTTTTCAGTCAAAGCTCCCAAAATTATTACAATGTTTTAAAATGTGCACAGAATTTTCAATTTAAAAATCCCACAAAGAGATAGAATTATGTTGTATCCTAATGCATGTTTTTATGTAGCATCCAGGTCATCAAGGAGCACTAGCCTAGCCAAAAAAATATATCCAAGTGAATATTTAATTTGGTGTGAAGATAATATTCTTCTCAGTATAATTTTTTAAGCTTCTGAGCAGGTGAGAGTACACTAAATTGCCTCTATAGTGACTGCATAATGGGACGTGGATGGTAGGAGCCATTTACTGCATAGCTGTTTAGGACTGGATCAGGTGTCTCACTGTGACACGTGCACACACCACAGACACCTCTGATGGAGCTGTATAATGTTATTTTCACAAAATTTTCCCTTCTTGAGCCAATTTCCAGGCCTTACCCAAATCTACATGAGTTCCCTGTAATGAATTTGTGATTTTTAAAGCTTACTTTTTGGCCTACTAAATCCTGCAAAACAGTTTGTAATGTTTATTCTACAGCTGCACTTAAACTAGCTGATCTATAATTGCTTGTTAAGTTTCTCTTTCTGGAGCTTATTTTAAGAAAATTGCCAGCTTTAGATATTCACAGTCAAATCTCAGCATATGAAGATTGCATAACAGCCAGTTCAGGAGATGAATTTTGGAGAACTTACAGGTAAGGGAAGGGAACCATCTGCAGGTCCCTGACAGAAAACAAGTTTCCAGCAGAAAGTGTTTCGAACACTGTTGATGTGAACATGTTGTTTTGTAAGAAGCCATCTGGTCAGTCAGAGCAGTCTGTGTGTGAGTGCAGATGGATCTGGGAGCTCAGGGATCCAGAACCTCCAGTTCCTCTTCTCACAGGACTCCTGCTGTGAGGATGTGCTGATCCACTGCATCCAGCAAGTCTGGATCCCACAGCTGAGCTCTTTGTGGTGATGGCACAATGCTGGAAGGGCAGGAATTCCCCAGGCTCCATTCTCCATCCAGCTGAAGGCAGGGTGCAGGTAGGTGGGATGGCAGGAGGGTTTGGAAGCAGATGGGATGGTGAGCTTCCCTTATTGATAAGTTCTCATAGCCCACAACTCTTCTAGTTAAGTTTTTTGAAATTAGAATTTGAAATATACAACTGAAGAGGGAATTATTTCTTTAAATATGTGTTCACAGAATGAATAGAAACTGATTAATGGGACTGAAAGAAACCAAACAAAATAATACCATATTTATAATATATATTGTATTTATAATATTTTTAGAAGTTGCATAGCATGCAACTGTGGCACTTAAAGATGTTTTTGAAGTTTTTTTGTATTCTCGCAAAGAGTGAAATTATTTCTACTCCTGATTTTCTCTGATGTGTTGAAAGGAATTTAGAGGCTTCTTACTCACTTTAATCAGTCTGCATGGCTAAATATACTACTTAAACTATTCTAGTGTGGCCTGGGGGATGTGACCTGCACAAAACCCAGTCTGGAGATTCGTGAGTTTAATTCTCTACTTAAAATCTTACATAGAGTCACGAAATGGATAGACACAGTTTATAACAGATGACTCTTGGTACAAGCCAGTTGCTGAAATTCAGTGAATGTTCAAGTGAAAGACTTTAATTTGACATTTGTAGCTTGAATTCTATTAGCAGGATGAGCTTAATAGGGATACTTGCCAACAACACAGATCATCAAAAAATCACTTTTCTTCTACCAGTTTCTAAAATGTGGGAGAATAGAAGAACTCCCAGACCAGCATATGTGCATTGGATGTACAAAGGCAGCACCTCCAGTGAGAACAGGATTTAGGGGATTTCTTGGCCTACCAGGTTGTCTATCTCCTGGTCAGGGCATAGAGCACTGCTCTCTCTTCAGTTCCCAAGCACCTGTTGTCATGCCACCAAACTGCCTTTCTGGTAGTCTCTGAAATGGAAAATGGCATTTCCAAGGTATCTGGTGCAAAAAAAACCCAATGAATGGCACCTGCAAATCCCTGCCTGCTTTCATTCCTGCCTGGTGACCATCCCAGAGGGCACTGCTGGTGTTTGCACCCTGCACATCAGGCTTTGGTGCACAAGGAGCTGCTCTACATTCAGCCAAGGGCCTTTTCTACATTGGGTGGTTCTCTGTGACATCTGCACACACTTTTGGTGCAGTATGGCATTTGCAAACAGTTTTGGCCTGGTGGATTTCTGTAATGCATTGTCAGAGATATTGCAAGCTGAGCCCTCAGACATGAGTTTATGATGTTTGCTCCAGATCCCCTGAAATGTCAATATCTCAGAGCAATTGCCCTTGAGAAATCTGTTATGCAGAGGAAAAAAGGAGAATAATTATTGAAAATACACTGTTCTTTAAATCAGAATGAGTGTGTGCAAGTGTATTCCCATATGTAAATTTTACATAATTGCTTGAATGGCAGAATTAGTAGAATGATTTTTTAAAAAATAATTTGCTAATGAAACAACATGATTTTTTTCCTCTTCATCTAGCTGTTAGATTTGGAGTATTGCAAGAAAAACTATTCAGTAATGCTTATTTCACTGGGAATAAAACCAAAGATTAAGTTTAATTACTTTTCCATGGTGGAAGAGATTTTGAGGAATGAAAGAGGCTATGGTGAGGATGGAAAATAAACTTTATTCCTTTCTCTTAGCATATGAAGCAGTAAGGAATACTCATGGAACTGTGGTTTAGAACAATCTGTCTATGCATCTTATATTGCAGTTTTCCAGTGCTTATTCATCTCCTTTCTGTGCAACACTGACAGTAATGGATAAATGGATGCATCCATTCAAATACATAAAGCAAATAATCTTCATAAGGGAGATATCTTTGTACTTGTGCATGTACTTGGCTTTAATCCAGACCATAACAAGCCCAACTTGTTTATGCCCAACTGCAGAGTTTTTTAAAAGGAGGAGGTGGGTTATTTCTTTTTCTCATTTGAACTTGTATTGAAAAACATTGTAGCAGCCATCCGTTTTTCCTGTGAAAACAGCAGGAATTAGCTACAGGCCATCACTGAAATTCAAAACATCCTACAGAAGCTTTGTTCCTTGGTTTTGTTTATCTGCCAGCTGTAAACATAATCCATTCAATTCTGTTTTATTACAGATCCTATTTTTGTGGTGTATTTTTAATATGTTTGGTACTTGTATGGTGGCAGCAGAATCCATGAACAGTTAGCTGAAGTATCCCAGAATAACTTAATGTAATTATAGGTACTTGTCTATTAATAACAAAAAAAATCATAGTATGCAGTCTTCCTTCCCTGCCAAAGCCTTTTACATCATTAACCAGTGAGTAAAGGAAGTGATTTTTTGGCTGTGGTGTCTTTTTTTTTTTTTTTTTTTTTTTTTTTTTTTTTTTTACTTTAGGCTCCTTAAGAGGTCTCCAGATACATCTTCTGTAGATACAAATGAGGCCAAATGTCAGTTCAGAAATGCCAAGTGACCTGGACTCTTGAGGTCTGTGCAGAAATAACAGTGGCAGCTTCCTCAGCCAGTGCTGGTCCATGTGCAGCAGCAGGATGGCACAGATTTCATCTTCTCTGTACTTTCACTCCTGTTCCTGCACAGCCCAGGGACAACACCCAGCAAGAACTTTGCATATTTACAGCACCAGTCTGACATCAGGCTCTGCTGCTCTGGGAGGATGGAGCCAGAACAGCTGCACATTTCCTAATGCAGATCTGCTTTATAGCTAAACAGGCTTCTTCAATTTACTCTTGCTCAAATAACCTGATTTTAACAGACATTCAAGGGAGAATTTGTACTGGGATGTCTGGGGTCACCATCTCCAAGAGCAGACCAAAGTAATTTTTCTTCAAATCTTTACATATTAATTACACAGTGCTCCACAGTTTGATTACCAACAGCAGTATGAAGGTTTATTTTTAGATTAAGATTTTAGAGGTGTAACACAATTACACTTAAGAGTTTAGTAAAACTCATTATATGTGGTTAAAAAGACACCTGCTAATCTTTGGGTCTGAAAGTTAGAAATATGGGCCTTGCAAACAGCAGAATCCATTTCTTACTATTCCATGTCTATCTGACTTCTGAAATCTTGTTTCTCAAATTTTATTCTTATCTTTAAGAACTCATAAATTAATTTTTTATGATTTAACTTATTAGTTTAATACAGTAAATCTGGTAAATCATCTATATACACTGAACAGCTCTAAATGTCTGACTCTGTTAGAAATCTTTCAGTAGAAGACTCCTACATAATAAAAGAGATAAATCCTAAAGTATCAGCTATTGAGAATAGCCAGATATGACCATAGGGAAAGAAAATGGCTTTGGCTTGCATTGTCAGGTAGACAGAATATTTTATCATATTTTTACTGTTAGTGCTACA
Organism: Toxostoma redivivum; assembly: GCA_013397375.1. NCBI lineage: Eukaryota > Metazoa > Chordata > Aves > Passeriformes > Mimidae > Toxostoma > Toxostoma redivivum. The sequence continues at coordinate 697,515 of VXBI01009565.1, forward strand.
GCTGAGTCAAAATGCATCTAAATCCTGAAGGCTCCAAGAAAATCCAGCGTTGCTGAGCACAGGTCAGGAGTAAGATGAAAAGGCTTCCTGTGCCTGTGGAGCTGTCACTGCAGCCAGGTTCTGTGTGTCACCTGTGCTGGGCACAGCCTCTCCTCGCTGCTGCTCAGGCCAGCACTGCAGGGGAGCTGCAGGCACACACTTCCCTCCTGTCTGCTGGGGCTGTGCTGCTGCTGGCAAAGCACAGCGACCCCAGCAAAGAGAAAATCCTGCACCGTTTCACAGCCTGGTACTGTGCATGGGCACGTGTAATACTGACCAGTGACAGGTGCTTTACTGAGCTTCTAACCCAGGGAAAGGGAGTTACTGTTTAGTTCAACATTTACTTGGAGCCAGAAAATGGCCTCTATCAAAGTTGACTATTGTTCCTAACAGCAAAATCCTCATGTGGCCAAAAGCCATAAAATTCAAAGAAACGAGGGGGATTTCATAGGTAAATGAGGAAAGTGCCTGTCTTGTCATGCCATGATCCTGTGATAGCTCCTTCTGGGACAAAACTCTGGCTTCCAGAAGCAGATTCTTTGGGCAGCAGCAGCCATTTCCAGGCTTTCCAGGAGCTGGAATGGAGAAGGTTCAGCAGATCCCAGCTGCCAGGAATGTCATTCCAGCCCTGGAGCTGCACTGCAGTGGCTGCCAGCAGTGGGACAGTCACAGCTACTCATTGGTGTCCTAAGTTGATTCTTCTCTAATATTGTGGCAAAGGAGCAAGCTTATTGCAAATCTGATTTTTTTTTTTTAAATTTTGAACTCATTGGCAAAGTTCTGAGTTACAGAGGGACCAAGATGATACACTTTTTAAAGGCTCTGAGTCTGATGATACCTGGAGAGCTGACCCCAAATTTCAGGAGCTCCTGGCCAGCAATGCACCATGCATTTAACTCCCACTGGAGTCAGTAGCAAATTTTGCTGCCTGTTAACCTAATTTGGAGTCATAATGAAAAAAGGGATGAACTGCATTTATCACAGACATTTTCTTTTTGCAGAGAAAATAATTAAAATATGATTAAACAGAAAATGTGATTTTGATTGCTGATTACTGTGGTCGTTTTTTTGCTGGCCAGCCTGATCTTGTTTAGTTCCTGTCTAATCCATCAAGATTCTTGTATCCCAGGCTGGCTCCCGTAGTCATTTACTAGGCAGTGTCATTCTTCCATGAGCTTGCTTTTCTGTCTTGGATTAAATGTAAACATTAGTCTCTGTCTTCATTACCAAGAACAAAGTCAGCATTTCCCTTGTTATTCTGTTGATGGTACTCATTTATTTACATATTTCCCCATCTTGATTACTTTTGTTTATTTAGAGAGTACAGATCTAATTCCACTATGCTAAGTCTCAACCCTCTCCCTGTGATTATGTTGCCAGGTGCAGATATGTACTATTTTCTACGGGCTTATCCAACTCAGTGGGAATTTCTTTTTTATCTTAGGAGAACTAAATAATGGGCTAAAATGAAGAATAATTAAAAAGCTCCCAGGGGTTGAGATTATGGCCTGTATTTTTGAGGTTTTTAGGTCATGGATCACTATTACTGTCAAACTTATGGCTGGAATGCAATAACATGCCCTTAGTATTTAAAAAAACAAAGCCCAGAAAGAGTGTTTGCTGTAGAGCAGTGTTCTTCATGTTATTGTTGCCCCATATTTTCCAGGAAAGTTAGGGTTATGATTCCTGTTTTTAAGTTTATTCATTTCTTTATATTCATAGCTGTTATTTTTAATGTGACATTGATACAAATCTGGATCTATCACTGAGAATAGGCACATCAGCTCTCTCCTGCCTTTTGCACATGTTAATATCATGTGTAATCTTCATGAGAAGATAACTTCAGAGAAGCAGCTGATACCTCTTAACTTGATGGAGCAATTAAAACTGAAGCACTTCCTTGGAAAATCAAAACAACATGTTTTGATCACAACTTTTCTCTGTCGTTCCATTTGCTGCCGTGGTAATTTTAAAAGAAGGGGCTTGTCCTTAAAAATAAAAGAATGATGGTAATTGTATGTGCAGGTTTTTATGGTGGGCACTTTACTGGCAAAACCCAAAGCTAAGTTGCATTATTCCTTTGGAGACTATTTAAAGTCACTGAAACTGCACCTGCCAGTGCTTTGGGGCACATATTCCTACCTGGCTGAATTGGAATCAAAGAAGAGTCAGGGAGCATGGAGGGGACAGAGCCCCTCAGCAGGGACACAGCAGCTGGCCCCACCAGGCCATTGCCCAGCTCAGAGCTGAAGCACCAGGAGCTTGTTTGCTCCTAAGGCCATGGAAAAACAGAAGGCTGGAAACTGCTGCTCTTCCCAGGTGCTGGATTTAGGTGGTGTGGAGGGCTGAAAGTCTGATGTGGTAAAGTAAGGCAGGAATATGCACCAAGTTTTTTACTGCCATTAGCCTCAGTACATTAGTGAGCTCAGGATCAGGTAAATGATAGGGATAAACAGATAGGAAGAAATATTTTAAGCTTACAGATTTTTCCTCTCTGTGATACTGGCAAAGTTAAGCAAATTGGGGGAGATGATAAATCTTTCCTTCTTTTCTTTTTTCTTCCTTTTTCCAAGTGCTTGGCATGAAACATAATTAATGATTTGCATTTTGTGTTCTGTATAAACTAGAGGTGGAGAGCTCAGGGGTGTTAATACTTAACTCCTTTTACTGGCTTCATGTCTCCTGGTGGCTGAGAAGGCATTTGCTCTAAACTGTTTTTATGCCCAATGCCAATTGTATTGATTATGTGATGTTTAAAAGCTAATTTGGTAATTAAAATTGTCTGCCTTCCATGTCAAAATTGTTGTGTGCAAACAGTTTGTGAATATGGAGGAGGAGGAAGTGCCTGGCTGGTCCCTGTAGTGCACTGCTGCCACAGCACGTGGAAATTGCTACTTGCCAAACAAAAATTTTAGTTTCTTTTCATGTATATGATGCATTGTGAGTGCTAATGCACATCTTCAGTATTCAGTTATCTGAATATTTTCAATAAAAATGTATTCTAGCTGTCTGTGCTTTCCTTAAAGATAATTACTTACTAGCAGGAAAACCCAAATTTAGGTATTCACTGAACACTGTTCTTCTGAAAGCAAATCCAACCTTTTGTTATTACATAAACAACCTTGGATCATGTTCTGCTTCTGAACCACTTGTTCATCCCCTCTCAGTGAGTGTGGTGGATGGTGCTGCTCACAGAGTCACTCCTGACAGGAGGAGAATGAGTAGAGCTGAATGCTGGTGATTCCCAGATGGAACAACCAAACTTCCTGCCTTTCAACTAAGCACAGGAATACAAAAAACAAAGTTATAAATAAATGTAAATCTGTGTATAGTAGTTTCTGTTTTCCTAGTAAGCTGGGCAGGGTCATTTGTCAGAGCACAGTGTTCATGCATTCTGTTATTCTGTCTGGGGCATCACAAAACATGGAGAGTAACCACTCCCAGATGGAGAGGTCATTGTGCAGGGGAAAGCCAAGGAAGGAGAGTGTTAAGTAGAAGTATTGCTTAGATGGAAACTGATGAAAGGTCACCTTTGCAGGGTTCTGAGCATTTCCTGAGTGAGTGTATAACACAGATACTATTCAGTTATAGAACTATCTTGTTATGCCAACTTCAAAATTAAGTTAGTGGGGGAAAATGTTGTGTCATCAGAGTCACATAGTGTCATGGTTTACAGAAAAAATCAAATAACAATGCAGATAATGACAAAAGTCTTCATGCTTTTATGAATCGTAGCATGTGAATGTTCAAGTTAGGGTAATTTGAATCGTAACAAATGGAAACACGATTATGTGTCATTATTTCACTGCAAAAAGAGATCAAATACGTCATGAGTGCAGAAGTGTGTGTGTGTGGAAGTAGGAGCTGTACATTAACCAAATGATTGGACAGAGTATTAGAATTAATGATCTTCATTTCTTGAAATTTCATTTCAGATCTAATCTTGATGGGAAAAGATTATTCAGTGTGTAACCTGACAACTTTGCTCTAATAGTGTCTTCAGGATTTTCAGTGTTGAAGTGTACTGTAGAGGGATTCTCTTTCTCTCTTCTGTGTTAATAACTGACTCTTTAAACATCCAGATCAGACATTTGTATTAATAAATGGAGATCACAGTTTCTTATTAAAAATTATATTTAATTTCTACAGAATTGGGAGTGGTGGCAGGAAATGTGTCTCCAATTATTTTTATACTTCACCAACTGGAAACAAGGATTTTACCCAGTTGACTGCAAAGCAGGAATTAATACAGTATGTGAAATGATTTGATGAATTCAGAATCTTAGTTAATAATGCCACTCAGCAGGTGTCATCTGATTTGAACTGGCAGAAGGTGCTGAGATACGTTGCATTGTCAAGTCAGAATTAGTTCTCAATTGTCTAATACGGATCTCCTGATATGGTCTGGGCACTGCTTAACAGGACCTTTTTTAGAAGCTGCCTCCTGAGCACCACATTAAGTGTTGAGGTTATAACCAGAATTAGATTATTATAATGACTAACAAAGAATTAATAACACAAGAGGCTGGCAAAAGTCACCAGATTTATCTGGCAGTGAATGTCTTTTTTCATGAGGTGTGTTTAATATAACACAAGTAAAACTAGAATTATGAATGTCTCCAGAGAGGCATTTACGTGTGAGATAGATCTATAGATAGATACATGAAAAGCCTGATCCTGAGCTTTGCTACACTCCCAAGATGTGCTTATTACTTCTGTTCTCTGATCTCTGGCTGATACAAAAGTATTTCCAATTGCAGATAGGTTATACTATTTTTATCAGAAACTTCTCCCTCTAATTTTATCCTGAGGAATAGGCAGTGAGATGGGAAATCAATTTCTTCATGTAAATGCTCACAAGAAAATACTGCAGTTCCATGTACTGTGTGTGTAAAGAAAATCCCACAAAATACAGTTTACATTTGGATACAGGGAGAGCAATAAATCAAAGGTATGAATAAACCAGCAGCTGATGAAAAGGACCGGTTATTTTAAGCTGTTTTCTATAGATGCACCTCAGGCAGAACTTGACACCAAGACAAAATCAATGAAACGGAATCGTTTGCCAAACAAACGCTGGGTAGATCAATCAGGAATGCTTAAAAGCTAAACTATGACCCGGTGGGAAGGAGGAATTGATTGCCTCAGCAGGTTGCTTTTTTTCTTCAGAATGGGCCAAGGTGAGAATGTAGAAAAGAACTTGAGCCTTTAATAGGTGGACATTCCACTGCTGAACAGGGCAGAGCCTGGCAAGCCTCTCTGCCTGGAAAACTGGACCCTGCTAAGGCTTCTGTGGCTCAGAAGGAAAAGAATGAAAAGCAGAATGTTTTGTTAAAGCCAAACAGGTACAGCTGGGACAGGTGTAGGCTTATACAAATTGCAAACTTACCTCAGGGACATGGAGGAGCTGGGTGAGTTACTGCAGCACAGCTACTCCTGATTTAGATATTTTAAATTTGTGTTTTAGTCTGAGTTAAACAATCAACTAGAGGTGGACCCTAACTCAGCTGCTACCAAAAGTAACCTAGGGACTAATTTTACTGAGTGTGACAAATGAGAGGATTTGCAAACCTTGTAGCTAATGGCTTTTTCTTCCTTCTCCATCCCAAACACTTGGTGGCAAAAAGATTTGTCTCAATTCCATCTTCATGTGGATTTGCCAGAAATACAGTCAGAATAATTTTAAGGTCTTATGCCTCTGCCCAAGAGTCTGTGGAATATTTGACCAGTTGAACTATCAGTACATTTAGAAAGTGTCTTGTTTAGTGCCAGAGACTGTATAGATATCATTCAACCTCTAGGCCAGAAATAAATTATTTAATCTAATAACAGGAGGGAGAAGAGATGGGAGATTAATCTTTTCCTCCTACCTGATTACCATGTGTTTTGGAGGGGGTTGGTCATTTTGGTAAAAAAGCCAGAGCCAAAGCAGGCAAGTGACATGGGTGGTTCTCCCATCAGGTTTGGAAAAAGGGAGGATGAAAAGGGACTGAAAGACTCTTAAATTTATGACTCTTTTTTAATACTTGAAACTTTTTCCCTCATAGAACATCTGTTTCCATGGAAGTTGATCAATTCAATTTCAGCTCCAGTTTTCTTTTCATGCTGGATGCATGAAGATGTAATTCCTCAGATATACATTGATTTCTGTAAACCTACATTAGATAATGATGTGTCTTAGATTGTCATTATAAAAATTAGCTAAGACATTTAAGATAAATTAATCTCTAATTTAGTTATTAGAATTATCATGTTGTGGAGTAGCATCATCTAAATTAGCAGAATTACTTGCCATTTCTGTCCTTTGCTCACAGACATCGGTGTTCATTTAATTACCCTAAACGACCTGATTACCTCAGCCCTGCCTGGTAGGGCAGACTGAAATTAATTAATCTCTCTTCATTTTAGGGGAACTCCTTCTGCCCCTTTTGCCCTTTTCCCTCTGAATAGCTTTGCTCCATTGGGCTGGCACTGGTGTCGTTTTGGGGACATGCCAGCAGGAGGAGCTTGTGCATTAAAATGTGCTTTCCATAAAGCAGTCACCAAATTACAGTAATTGCACCCTGCTCGTGCTCTCTGCTGCAGGGTAAACCACCTTGTACCTGCCAAGGATTCCTGTGTGCCTCAGACACCCAAACTCTGCCAGCAGTGGCCATTGTGCTGGTGAATTAACACATTTTACGTTGAGCAAAGCCCAATGAGGTGAACATTTAATTTTATTCCATTGTATATTTGATATTTAGATTATTTTGCGTTTACATATTCTGAAAAATACATATCTTAAAACAAAATCACAACCCTCTGAAGCCAATGTCACATGCTCTCTTTTACAAGCATTACATTATCAACACTGCATTGCTCAATTTTATAAATAGTATAAAAATTATGAGTAATAATATTCATGTTACTAAAAGAAATCCATGGTAATGAGCACAGCTGAATTTGGATTCACAGGATCAGAATTCTCTACAGCAACTTAGATAGCATTGCTGGGTTTTAGAATAGGAAATCGTAGGGCCACAGTTGGAAGTCCAATTATCCTTGGCTACCTAGAATAACATAGGCCAGATTAATTTTTAGACTTTATATTTTAGTGACAAGGAAAATAAGGAATTAAAGATCTAACTTGTTAATCTGGTTATTGAGGAAGAGGAGGATGAATGCCACAGGTATTTAATGCATTTTTTCACACAAAGGACTTCTTAGTTACCTTGGAAGTATAAATACTATAATAGGAATGTGGTGAATCTTGATTTAGGAAAATCCTTTATTATTTTAACTAAAGCTATTTCAGAGTTTTCTGCTTAGAAATTTAGACCAGTTAAATATTCTGCCATTAAAACCCCCCACAAAACTTTATTTTCTGTTGCTTAGCATCTGAATTGAACATAACTTTTCCATACTGTTTTTTTTCTCTTCTCTTTGTGGGGGTGGCTGTGCTTGCACTGTACTTCTGCAGCCAATGGCCAGGCAGGACAGGTGCCCTCTCCTGCAGATGTGCTCTGCTGCCTGCAAGTGAATTTCCCAGTCAATCCCAGGACTAGTTAAAGGCTTTTGCTTTGCTAACGTCTCTTCCATGTGGGTGCTCCAAACACCGTGGTGGGGCCTGAGTGTGCCTGTGGCTCTGGCAGGAGTGCCTGGCCTGTGTGTGAGGAAGGGCACTCTGCAGGAAAAGAAACTGCATGAAGGACTGTGGGGATTGTTTTCAAATATATCTTTGTTTGTTTAATATGGCCAGAAGTGCAGATGAGCTATTTGTCCTATCTGGACTTGTTATCGTATTCTGAAGATAAATATTATAAGGTTGGGATTTTTTACTTATGAAAATAAGCTTGGCTTTGTATGCTGTGGAATTATTGCTTAGTTGAGTTGCTAAATGCAAAACTTAGTTCTATTTATTGATCTCTGTGTAAGCAGTTTAATTAAAAACCATGTGGAGTCCTGTAAAAAAATGGCAAAAGTACAATGCTATCCCTTTATACTGTAGTTTTCCGAGGAGTCTATAGCCTGAATATCACCTAGGTAAGATGGAATTTTCTGTTACTGCTTGTTTTTGAATATAGTGTACTTCTCAGGGTCTTTTGCAAAAGACTCATTCATGTAAGACTGCAGTATGTTGTGGTTCAGGAGAGACTGAAGAATTCAGGGATGTATTACCAATGTACTTCATCATGTAATGATACATCCATCCATGACTAGAGGATTGTTAATTGAGCATCATCCAAGCTCTTGTCTATTTTGCTTGCACTTTTATCACTTCAAAATGCTTTTCCCACCATTTCTGAACTGCAACTCATAGAGATCTGCTTTTATCCTGTAACTTGCAATCTTCCATAAAGTATTGAAAGTTCTACTAGTTCTCATTTCTGAAAGAGCCCATTTTGTAATTCACACTTGAGACAGCAGTGGAAAGAATGCAATTCCGTGATGTTGAAGATATGTGTTGTACTTCACAGTCGTGTGCCAGGCTCTCATAACATCCGCTTTTTTCATGTTGGAAATAACTACACAACAATTTACATATAACATAAATTAGCTGTTCTGTGTTTATTTTTTGTCTCCCTAGTGATATCCCACCCTCTGGAGAACCAGTGAGCAAAAGCAGTCGCTCGAAAGTGACCACCCGCTTCCCCAAACTGTCCCGCGGCCACCCAAGGGAGCCCCGGAGCCTGGAGCCTCAGAGTGGCGACCTCTGACCCTTCTGAGTTCCCACTATGGGCAGCACACACTTCGAGTTGATCTGTGGTTCCTTCCTAGCCTATATTTATAATTTAAGCTCCTGAAGAGACTACAGCTGCATCAACTTAAATCCTGAAAAGAGACATTCATTACCAAGGGTCATATCCTGATTAACTACTTCGGAAGGCAGTAATCACTTTCTCAAAAAAATATGAAGCCTCTTCACGAGAGCTCAGCAAACTGATCGGCATTTCCTTTGTTTTGTAAAGCTGCACTGCACAAATTCTCCTTTGTTCCTATGAAGTCCTGTCACAATGAATTCCTTGTTTGTATTATGTTGTCCATTTTTTCATGTACAGTTTTCTGTTCCAGAGAGACATGAGGTCCATGTTAAGACAATTTTTTTTTCCTTAGAAGAGCCATTATGATTGTTACTTAATATATCAGAAGGATGTGCTTCAAAGAACCTCACTAATTTATTACCTTTTGTAAATAGAAAGACTGGGTTGTTTTGTTTTTCTTATTGTAAACCTCTGACACACAAAGGTTTTTTAAAAACTTGACAATGTAGATGATGAGAAAAATTACAGGTGGAAAAATAGCTTTTGTACATTTCTAGTTAGATATTCTCAATAGCATTCATTTGTGGGAAGTAATTCTTTAAAATCGGACAATGTAATAATTTTTTTTAGTGAAATTTCAGTCTTCTGTAAGGCAGGTGCAATATTATTCATTTCTACAAACCACCACATGGATATACAAAATTAGCATGATACAAAGCAGTGCTTTGAAGTCTTGGATTATATTGAGTTATTAATTTGTTGCTTATGTTACAGAGCAATCCATCATTAACAGAGAGTGGAATTAACAGAGTGGAATTCTTAATTTGATTTTGTAAAATCCTTCACATGGTGATACTTTAAAAATTGCCTGTAATGAAAGTGCCTGTTACCCATCACCTCTTGTTGAAAAGTAATTTGTAATGCTACAACTGTAAGAGTAACTAAAAAATTGTCAAGAATTGTTACAAGTGATGGAAGTCCTGACATGGATTAACTGGAATCCAGTTCAGTATCCATTAGCTGCACTGCCGTAGGCAGTTAATTATGGTTTAGCTATCTTCTTCTCTTCATTAAGTTTAAGCAGTGTATGTTCAAATTTTCTATCAATTGTGTTCTGGTTTGCCTTTATGTAAGAACATCTTTCCTCTCAGAAGTTTCTTTGGATAACGTTACTTAAATTGATGTATCTTGTAATTTTATTGTCCCTTCATTATATTAAATTTTCACATCTTATTCTCCAGGAAAAAACAAGCTGATGATGAATAGCAGACTTTGTACCTCAGTGCTTTACTAAAGTTCCAGCAAACTGGAACTTGTGTTCTGCATTCCTGTGAGCAGTGAGTGTTGTTCAGGCAGGTCAGTGGTCAGTCATTTTCAGTGGCACCTCTCAGGTGAGAAGGGCTTTGTTACCCACAGTGAGTAAGCAGCAAGCCTGAGCATGAGCCCCTCGTGCTGGATTCCCACCACTGAAATGTGGAGCTTTTAGATTGCACTCCAATGCAAAGTGCAGAGAGGAGTGGGATTCACTCTCCAGGTCAGAAATTTCAGTAGGTGAAATACCACGAAGTAAAATCATGTCACAGAAATGAAACAATACTTCCCAGTCAGTAAAAGACCTCAGTTAGGACACAGACAAAGAGAAAAGCCCAAAGGCCAGCCTGGGCGCTCGCTGCAGTGTGTTCATTAACAGATTAATTACTGTTGGTGTTTTGTGTTAGTTATAGTGAGACATGTACTTAAGAAGAAAGGAAAGTGAGTAGATTGGCAGTTAAGTAGCTTCTCCAAACTCTTCAACCTGATGCACTGCTGATGGTTTAATTTGTCTTTGTTGGAAAGAAAAGTAGCTATAATGATGGTCTCGCTTTGAAACAATTTTAACTCATTTTTCAGAAAGTGGAGACTTGGTTAGTAGAAATATGGCACATGTACTAACACTGAATTGCAAGTAAATTTGAAAGAAAACACTGTGTGGAAACCTTTGTGATGTATCTGTTACATGAAGCTGTATTCATTTTCAAGAAATAATTCACAGATTCAAGTACTTATTGAGCAAGCTGCAAATGGTAAGAAATTTCATTTACTGCAGACTGAATTTCTTTTTAGTTGTTTAAAAGGAATTTTTTGTATCTGCATTTGGCTCTTAAAATTATTTCATTCCTGATTATCTTGCTTCTTGTAATTTTTTAAAGTATGTATGTAGATCATGTAAAAATACTAAACTTGTTTACCGTGTACAAATTGCTCTTTGTTAACTATAGCTGAATTTAGCAGCTAAGATTACAGTCTGCAAACAATGTTCACTTGGTGATACAAGATACCATAATGGGTGCATTACTAATCCATTTAAAAGCTCAGCTGTGGTTTCTGTAAGATCCAGGAAATAATCAAATGAAGGCAATTCTTTGCAAGGTGGCATTCCCATTTTATACCCCCGGTTATGTTGAAGACTACAGAAGTACCTGCATGAGTGCCAGTAGGGGCCTGCTGACAGGAATACCCAAATTTTTACTGCCTCAAGAGATTCTGAAAGGCCCTGTCTTAGAATACTGTATCTCTTACAAATCCCACTTCTGTTCATTCACCAGAAGCAGCAAAGCCTCTTGAAGAAGGTTGACCAGTTGCTATTAAGAATCCCAAGTAGTTACATTGTTCATCTGAAGTCACTGTAACGATGACTGTGCCAGTGGAATGATTTTATCAGCTTGTCGTGTTCACCCAATTCCATGCAGTTACAAATTTTGTGCAGCTCTAAACTTCCTTTGGCTGACACACAGCTCTTAAACCCCTATCCATGCTCAGTGGGCAGCTCACAATGAGCTGCTGGGTTCATTACTAATGAATTAATAATTAATTCGTTACTGCCCATTCTGCACCACTGGCTAGTGCTGTAATCCCAGGACAGAGGACTTGGGACAGGCTGGGCCCTGGAGCTGTTCCTGGCTGGTAGAACCAGCCTAGAGCAATTTGTGGTCTTGTTTGCATTTCATTCCTTTGTCTTTAGATCCAGGGCTTCTCCTCTGCATCCTTTAGTGACTGTTCAAAATAAACTGTAAAAAAGTGGCACAGCTTCTACTGCAATGCTGTTGTCCAGTCACCTCCACCATGGACCCTTCCCTAAGAAACAGAGAGCAGGCAGAGCTCTTCCAGCTTTTGCAGATGTCTCCATCAGTATTCACAGATTGACTGTGGTTTTTCAGAATCTCATTTATTTAGAGATTCATTCATTATAGAGAACGCAATGTGTCGACTTGGCTTTTGCAAATTAAATCTAAGTTCTCAATAATAATAATAATAATAAATCTCCAAGGTTTATATGAACCAGGATATTGACATAGCTATAAAGGCTTAAATTGATATCTCCATTAACTCACATATTCTTAGGAAGATAATAATTTCAAAGCAGGTATTTTTAAATGGAATATATTGTTGATGTGATAGTTGTAATCAAATTATACTACCTTACAGAATCTACTGCAAGTCATAAGCCATTTTGATTGAATTAATACAAGCATTTAGAGAAAGAACAGAATAGTATTAAAGATTACTGGCTCAAAATTGTGACCTATTGCTAAGGTGGCTTTTTTTTTGGTTTGGTTTTTGGTTTTTGGTTTTTTTGTTTTTGTTTTTGTTTTTTTTTTGTAACAGTCATAGTTTATTGTACAGAATGATATCTACATGGTAGCTGTCTAATTAGTTAATACAAACCCACTAACAATGGGGTTGACCAACTCAGAGCAGCAAGCTAATAATAAATGAGACTTTGTGAACCCCCAATTAACTAATGATGCTTCTGCCAGGACATGTTAATGTTTAAGAACCTGGTATTTTGTTACCAAAATCAGTAATTGGTGCTTTCTGATATTGATGTCATTCTTTTTTCCTTCAAAGAATGCAGGGATCTCAGTTCTGCTAGAAGTTCTGTGCCATTTCAAAAGTTCAACCCCCCCATCCCAAAATATTTTTCATCTAATGTCTTGGAATTCTGAGAGCAGATAATACATACCTGTGGATAGAAATGCAGTGACCTGCTTGAAATTACAATGAGAAACCTGTGGAACAGCTGTTTAAAAGAAAAAACCCACAATTTTTTAACCAAATTCTGCTGCAATACACCCTTGCAAATCTTGGAATCAGCCTTGGACTCTTCCAACTGGAACTCTAGGATATATGAAAAGAAAACTGTTCCACACAAAACCACATTTTTCTCCTTAGAAACAACAGCAATGCTTCTGAATAGGATCTTAAGTCACTTCTGGAAGAGTGATTAAACAATTCAAGAAAGTAAAGGATTTCTCTCCTTCATTTTCTATAGCTTAGGGTATTTCAGTCAGCACCCTGCATCACATGAAATATTAACTTGATTATTATTTTGTAAGTTTGATAGTTTCATAGCATTCTGTATTCAAAGAAACACTTTACTACAGGAAAATATCTATATGAAATACAAAAGATATTTAAAACTGTCAATTAACCTGCTTTGTGTTTCACATATTGTATGGAAGATAAACCACTTGTTCTGCAGTGGTGTGACACTACATTTCATTTATTTCTCATTCTACACTAACTGTACTTTTATGATCCAGTTACAGAGAACTTAGATTATTTATAAATTCCTTCTACAAAAATAATGAGAGCATACTACTAATCAATATTAATGGCTTAGTTTTTCGTTTATAATGGCATGAATTTATTCTAGACAACAGCACTGAAATGTTAAGAAAGGAATGACTTTTACAAATTTACAAATTGCTGAAAATATCTGGACTTTAAAAAAATACTGTTTTTTATCACATCAAAACAGAATTTATTGCACTTCCCTGTAGGGGAATGAGTTCCTTTAACAAGATTTCAGAAATTATCTCCATGCCATGGCAGTAATTAATCTGTGATAAGTGGTTTTTTTTTGAGTATTAATCATTTAAGACACCAAACATTATAAAAATGTAAGTGTGGTTGAAAAGCCAGTTCTGTATTTCAAAGACTGTGCTTTCCTTCTTAGTTAACACTGACATGAAGAACTCAATGTCTTGCATGTGGGACCAAACCTGTTGGCAACTGAGGAAGCTGAATTTCCCTTTTGACTTAGGGGAGGGATTTTTTGTTGTTACTATTAAACTGTAGAAAAGATATTATTAATTAAACATATATATGTACAGTATTCACATAAGTATTAATAAACTAATATTATTTTAACTTGCTATGCTAATGTTTACATAATAGAATTTTTGAGCAAATGTATATATATAAAATTTTCTAAATACTTTCTTGTTTTTTTTTTTTTAATATCCTGTGGTAATTTTATTGTAACTGGATTAAAATATGCTACTTTACCAAGAAGAAAATAAAAAATAAAAAATTGAAGTAGAGTGTTTATACATCCTATTTGTCCTATTCAGCTGTTTTGTAATTGGTTCATTGATTTATGTTCATTTTTTCAATGTGTTTCTAGAATGATGTATGTACATAACAGACTGTTATAATCTTATTTCTTCACATGAGGAATAGTATTTATTGAAAGTCATTTTGAACATTTCAGTTTATAATCACATTAGATAAATCATTCAAAAGGGAAAGCAAACAACGCCAGGCAATGCCACCACATTTGTGGGGTTTGGCTTTTTTACATTTGTAGTCCACATCTGAATATTTTATTTCCTTTCATTGTGGTATGATACAGTTGGCAATTTCATATCCAGTTCATAACTGGAAGCTTCCTTATCATGTGAAAAAGGAAGTTTTAAAAGGGAGCCGTTATATGCATTTAATCTATTTCCACCAGACAAAGCTGTAGTTTAACAAAAATAAAGTGTTGGTAGATTCCTCATACTCACAGAACAACCTGCTGGTTAATTCAATTACAATTCCTCAAGTCACTAGCATTATAGAGCAATCTAATTAGTTGAACAGTTCATGTTATAAAAGACAGACACTTACTGTAAGAGTCACAGTGAAGTTTATCTCCATCTTTTAAAACCTGTAGCAGGTTAGGTGTCATTACAGAAGTTAGATGACAGAACTTTTAATTAGTCTTGGCAGTCCTTAGGATTTTGTTTTTGCTTTTTATATCTCAGTTACGATCATAAAGCAAAATTATGCTCTAAACTTTAAGCTAATAGTTTCAGACAAAGGATTTTTTTTTTTCTTTTTCTGCTTCAGGTACTAGAGCACACTGGGGGAAAGAGAAGCAGATTCCCAACCCTGGGCTGGCGAAGGCTGGAAAGCACAGGCTTTATGCTGTAACCCTTCATGTGCTGGATCCCACTGCCTTGCCCAGCTGCTGGCATGATGCTGCTTAGTTCCCACCTCTAAAATCCTGGGAAGAACAAGGTCATTTGAAGGGTCTACTGATCCTTCTGTGCAACCAGGCACAACTTCAGGTTGTGTTTGGAATATTGTAACAGCTTGGCATTTCTACATGGTCCTATAGAGTTTAAAGTTCTTCTTTCCAGGAAAGGACCTGTGGAGGATTTACTGGTTGTTTTTTTTTTTGTTTTGGTTTGGTTTTTTTGGGTTATTTGGTTTTTATTTAATTTATTTTTATTTCTTTTTAGGTTTTTTTAGTGTTTGTTTGTTTGTTTGTTT
This sequence comes from Toxostoma redivivum, assembly GCA_013397375.1. Taxonomy (NCBI): domain Eukaryota; kingdom Metazoa; phylum Chordata; class Aves; order Passeriformes; family Mimidae; genus Toxostoma; species Toxostoma redivivum. The sequence continues at coordinate 712,877 of VXBI01009565.1, forward strand.
GTTTTTGTTTGTTTTTGGTTTTGGTTTTTTATGTCCCTAAAAATTTAAGGAAATAAGGAAAAGGAAAGAGCAAAGATATTTTTAATATAATGTTTAGAGTAAGATTTTGCTACTGCACTTCAGTCTTTCTGAATGACCTTTTAAGTATTGTGAGTGAACTTACTGTATTCCCAAATTTAAAATAGATGGCTGACATTTTGATATATTGCAAGTTGTGCTTGATTTCATTCTAAAAAATCATCATGCAATTTGTGTGTGTGTGTGATGCCTATTTTCTGAATTATTCTTGCCATTTTTTGACCTGCACGGGGACAAGAGGCTTTTATTATGTGAGATTTCTAAGAACTATGGTAATAACTTTCTTTTTATTTCCAATTCAATAATATCCGTGCCAGTTCAAACATTTCTTAATTTCTCAGTATTTTAAAGATGCTCAGCAAGTGCATATACCTTATCCCATACCCTGTCATTGCTAAATGTCTTTATTTTTAATGTCACCTTCTAGCCTTACTCATATGCAGCTTGGAATTGGTTCAGTGACACGGGCCCCTCATTAACAGATGTCCTGCCTTCAGTGCTTTGTGCTGAGCAAACTTGTGCTCTGGCTGAGCCTCTGCAGTTGGATGTTGTTAAAAATACCGAGCCTATGGCACCTCAAGCTTGGTCTTTCTGTGGGAAGCTCTTTGTATGCTTAGAGAGTCACTTTTTACACCTGCTTGTGTTGAGTTTGTGATATTTTTGGGGTCTCCATTGGATCACTAAGATCCGCCCTTCCCCAGTTTTCCATAATTCATGTCTGAAAAATTCATCTTTGCATAGGGCTTCAGCTCTGATTTTAACTACTCCATTTTTCTCTTAAGAATATTTTCATGATTAATTTTATTCCTGGTGCTGCATGTTGTTCAGAATCAGCTGAGGTACATCAAGGGTTTGTTTTACTCTGTGTGACTTCTACGCCATCGACTTTTTGTGGGCTTGATCCCTGTCTGGGCCATTCACTTGAGTTAGATTCCATGATCCTTGTGGATTCCTTCCAACTCAGAATATTCTGTGATTCTGTGGAACTTTGCATGACAAAAGCCTGTTTTTAATAATTCCAACTAACATCTGCCAGAGTTGTCAAAAACAATGCCTTTCTTTGGGAATTATTGCTATTATAAAATATATTTAATATTGCTATTACATAGCTTCAATCTGTGAAAAATATTTACAGGCTAAATGAATTTAGCAAGAAAAGATTTAATCAGGTTAATACTAATTTTAAATGCCTAATTTTTGTAAGTATTTTGCTTTTTCTTCATTTTACTCCCTATTTTTTCAAGTGCTAATTCATCCATGAAGGAAGACGCTTCAACATGTGCCAATTACACTGACAGTTTCTAGTTGGAAATTAAATTATGTTTATTAACATTCTCAATTTTATATAGAATCATTGAATCATTCAGGTTGGAAAACACTTTTAAGATCATCAAATCCAACTGTTCCCCCAGCACTGCCAAGTCCCTCATTACCCCATGTACCCAAATGCCATATGAACACAACTTTTAAATCCCCCCAGGGATGAGTCTGTCCCTTCCCTGGGAGGCTGTGCCAGGACTTGACAACCCTTTTGGTGAAGCAATTATTCCTAATATCCAATCCAAATCTTCCTTGGGACAACTTGAGGCCATTTCCCCTCCTTCTGTTACTGGGGAGACTGACCCCACCTTCCAGGTATTTGGGGAGAGTGAGAAGGTCCCTCCTGAGCCTCCTTTTCTGCAGGCTGAGCTCCCCCAGCTCCCTCAGCCATTCCTGGTGCTCCAGCTCCTGCCCAGCTCTGCTCCCTTCTCTGGACATGACCCGGCACCCCCATGTGCAGTTCTTGCCATGACAGGCCCAGAACTGGACACAGGACTCGAGGTGTGGCCTCAGCAGGGAGGGGACAGGGGGACAGCCACTGCCCTACTCCTCTGGCCATACTGTTCCTAGGAAAATTTTCAGGTGCCTTCCAAAGAGGGAAAATAGGTTTATAGAGAAGTAGAAAAGCATCTATAACTTAATATAGTTAAGTAACATTCTACCTACAAATCAAAGCAGGCAACACCTCACATATCTGTCATTGTAAATATATTTTGTTTCCACTGATGGACACAAGCAAGTGTATTTCTTAACTGTAAGACTAAATAAAAAAAAATGTCCTTTATATTTCAGCTTCTGAGCAGTTTGAAGGATCTGCTTTTCAGATCTGAGCTTTAAATACACAGTAATACTTTGTAGCATACAATTTAGCTACTCACTTAGCTTCATCTTGAAACAGCTCAAATTCTCAGTGGGTTTTTGTCTAATACAGTGATGGAACACACAGTTCTTTGTGCACCCAAAGTGATACGTATGGCTTCAAGCAGTTAAAAACATGAGAGGTATTTTTGCAGTGGTACTTTAATTTCAAACAATCATTAGATATAATTGTCATTTTTGGAAACCATCTGGTTGATATTTTTCAAAGGTGAAAAAACAGTTTGAATTGGCAGATGAGATACATCGGTACCTCTGAGCAGTTGTACTGCATTGGAAAATACAAGGTATTTGGATACTAGAAAAAAGGAAAATAAAAGAAAGCACGTGTTCTGACCCATCAAGAAGCAACAGAAAGAGTGAGTGAGGAATTCAATGTAGGAATACATTAAAAAATGTTTAAAATTGTACTACATCAAATTGCCACCATATGTTCCATAATGAGATAAAACAAAGTGGGTAATGGATCTGTTACCAAGTCTGTCAAGCCATGGGACCCTTTGGATATGTTAGTAATTAACAAATAACATCTGCTGTCAGCTGCTGTACTTAATCAGCATGGGCAGGGTTCTCGTCCCTGCGTGACAGAGGGTACACTATGATAGTCTGCTTTTCCTTAGGGATTGAAAATGTCTTTGACCACACTGCTGTATGCAGAACTCCTGCTGAGATGTAATTAATGGGAAATCTGGACGTGCAGAAACAGCAGAACACAGCTAGATTGGCACTATCAGTGTGGACTGAGAGCTTTGACTACCTTTGATAATTTTTCTGTCAGATAATTCCTGATGGCTGTAATGCCCTACTGTGTTTACAGATTGCACCTTCAGAGTGGCTGAGCAGCCTTTTCAGATATGCAGAGAGACTAATGATAACCCAGTACCTCATTTAAAGATGCAGAACAGGTATGTTCTTGTTTGTGCTGATAACAGGGACATGAAAATGTGTTAAGGCTATGTGTTAATGTGTTAATTGACTCCTTGGTTACAGAGAAACTGTCAAATGCAATGCACCAATGCACGTTGAAAACGACCACCAATATATGGGAAATTAAAATATTTTGAAAGTCTCAAAAGAAGTGAGTTTCAAAACTTCTCTGAGTTGCAGCAGTAGTGGAAGTCTGCAGGAGTTGATCTATTTATCCTACCCATTTCTGAATCCATCCTGTCCTGAGAATTCACAAGGTTCCTCCAGACCAGAGGAATATGGGATGCACTGGAGTAGCTCTATGCCCTTTAAGTGCAGCTGGTACAGAGAAATGGGGATTTGTAAAGCAAAGAGCTGACCTTTTATTCATATCCACATGTTCAAGAATGGATTTAAATTCAAATCTTAGAAAACTTGTGCCAGAACAACAATTTGAAATAATGAGATTTTCCTTTAATCTTCATCAGGGTTCATTACACAGATAATACATGATTCATTACATAGATAATAAATATCTAATTAGCTAAGACTCAAAACTATCTAATAAAAAGTGCCTAAGTTGGTAAATAATTTTTGTAAATTTAAGTAAATTTGTTTAATCACAATTGGTTGTTGATGTAGGATGAGTTTTAAGCATCCCCTCTGCTCTGATCAGACTGGTTTGGGTTGCACAGAATAATTTGGTTTCTGTGATTATCCCTTTGCTCTCCCATGAATGCTAACAAAATACCAATTTCAAATAAGAATTGTTTTAACTAAGACAATGCAGTATCAAGAAAATCATGGGGCTGGACAGTGTGTACAGTCCCATTGTGAGGAGCACTGTCCTTTGCTCCTGATTGCTCTTTGCCAGCACAGGCAGTCATCTCCCTTCTCTGTCCCATCCAGGTGGCTTAGCAAACACGTAGACAAACACCTCTCTTCTTAACCCACCACTGAGAGTAAGTTAAGGCTGAGAATCCGCACTCCAGTTTGTCTTTGCACATGGACTGCTCTGCCACCATTTAAAGAACAGATACCCCTTATGAATTGCACTTTGATTGCTCAAAAAGAAGGCATCTAAATATGAAAAATATCATTTGACCTGACAATGTAGTTCAATTTAGGAAACAGAAAGTGTGCTGGATAATATATGCAGACACCTCTGTCTTGAAGCCTCATGGGATTTCACATCCAATTATCTGTGACCACCTCTGGTTACCATAGCAATTCTCTCTTAATTAGAAATTCACCCTCTGCTCATGGCCTATCTGTGCTAAAGCATGAAATTCTGTTACACACTTGGGCATTTTATTTATTTGTTTATACACTGACTGCAATTTACTGTGTCAAATGACGCCTATATCCAGTAGTGCACTGGATTTTTGACTCAAACATTGTAATTCTCAATGTGTCCTTGACCCACTTTCAATCTGTGTATAAGGGGCAGGCCACCAGGAGATAGGGCAGTGATGTTGGAGGTGTCAATACATGAAATAATATGGTCAGTAAGGTGGAAGCAGCTCTGACTGCTACTCGAGAGGAAAGACTCTGTGGAACCTTCCACCTGCATTCAGACTCAAGTTGGTTTTACAACATTTTCAAAGGGAAGAGGTCTCTGCCCATACAGAAGTATTTGATAATGTGTGAAGTTGTCTGTAAGGTGGAAAAAAAACACCACAGGGTGTTTTCATGACAGAGGTAAGAGATTTAGTCCTTCTCTTAGAAAAAGAAGATGAGAGGAATAACATACATGCACTGTAAAAGGTCATTCTAAAAGTTGGGCATCGTATCAGTGCTCAGGGCACAAGCTCTAAAGCAAGGGTATGAAGCTAAACCTCCTTCCTGTAATCCTGGGGAGAGCAGAGACTCATACTTCTTGGAGTTCAGACCAAAACTATAGTAACAAAAATCTCTGGTTTCTGATGTAAGTATAGAACCTCAAAGTACAAACACCTCTTTCTAAGATAAACCAAATCCCCAAACAAAATGTTACAGCATGGATCAGCTCTTTCGAGGGAACAGCACAAGAATAGAACATGATTCAGAAATGTACTCAAATAGTGCATTTATAAGAGCAATTTAAGAACTTCCTAAGCAGAATAGAATAGAAAACTAAAAGCCTAGAATGAACACATGCATTGCAAGGTCCAGAGAGATTGGTTTTGAATTTTTGATCCACTTGTTGCAACATCCAAGGACTACAGGCTTTTACTCTTTAATCTGGAGTTTTAGGGCTGCAAGAGCTTTAGGACTGTACTTTGATATGAGAGAACTGAGAGAAAGAACATGAAACATTCAGCTTAAAACAGAAGGTTACCCCATCTGCTATCTTTCACAAAGATCTCTACTGCAGGCCCTGACATACAATGAGAGAGGCTTTAGTATTTATGTAAACTCATCAGCCAGGTTGGAGGGCAATGCCACAAAGAGAAATTGTCATTCACTGTGTGCTATGAAATTCTGTTATATCTTATTAATATGTAACATGCTGAGGAGTACAAGCAAAAGCAGTCTTCTGCCATATATTGCACCATGTCTCCAGATTCTCATGTAATACAGTTTTTTGGTTATTGCTCAGAAATGCCACTGTTGCATATGAGCAGGACCAAACAAAATCCAGCAGAAGATATCCAAACCAATTTCAGCTTTGTGGTCGTGATGCGGACAAGAGACATAAGCCAGGAAAGCTGAGCTCTGTCAACTCTATTTTTTTATTTAGTGCTTCTCACAGCTTATTCAAATACTAGATTCAGAATTAAAATGCAGTTATTTTTTTCTGAACATTCCTGGCATAGAAAAAAATGGTGTTTTTAATTTAATCTGTCTGAAAACATTCTTTAAATGAATAATAAATAAAACAGTTCTTAAGAAGCACAAGTATATTGGGCAATTGGCATGTATCTTTAATTACAATTTTAGCCTTAATAATTATTCTTGAGTCAGCTGTACAGCATTATTACCATAAGCAAAACTGCCTATTTTAAAATCTAATGTCACTGTGCAATTGATTAAGGTAAAAAGAGATTATCCAGCAGTAAAAGCTTCAGTGACTGCTCAGGGGAACAGTCCCCATGTACACATATACGTTTGCCAACATTCTCAGTATAAACTAAATGACTCGTTATATGGTATCTTTGTTGTGCCTGGATTCTGATTTTCTATGAGTCATCCCTTGATTTACTGAAATAGAATAAGATGAGTAAGAGAGTCAGTTTATAGGGAAAAAAAGTCTGCAAGCTTTGTAAGGTTACAGAGGGATTATTCAACTTCTCTGTGCTCCTTATTGGCTCTGAATTTCATGCCAGAACCCTCCTGCCATTGGATAGCTTCGGCAGGGAGGAGTTCTATAAAAAACCTCATGAAGAACCAGGGACCAGTCTTTATTACTGCATAGACCATAACAGTTTTCTTTCTGATTAACATTTTCTATTGAATTTAGATTCATCTGTAGCTACAAAATTGCATCACACGTAATAACACTGTAAAGGCACATAGCATGTCTGTGTGATGGAGGAGGTAAAAGTAGTTTTCTATTACCACCACATCAAGTTGGGATTGGAGTTTGCATTATGAGTTATCATTTTATTTTACATATTGCTAAACAGAATTTAATGTTCCATTTAGATGTGACTGAGCTGGAATGTGAGGGAATTTTAAGCATTTGTATAACGACAAGAGGAGGGAGCACTTCTGACATGTTTAGATTTTTAGGTTGTCTTCAATATATAGCATCCTACAATTATCATACTGATATTTTTCACTCAGAAAGGTAAAAAAACCTGCACAGTACCATTGACTATGCCATCAGAAATAGTTTGAAAAATCCTTAATTGCAGCAAATGAAGAAAATGAAATAGCGACAGTGTCCTGCAGAGAAGTGTTAAACCTGAGAATCCTCTGGCTGTGAAAGGGGTGACCACATACTGAGATACAGTTCTACAGAGTATAAAGCCATAGGACAGAGATATAGTCTTAAGGCTGAAGCTTTTCCTCAAGACTAATTATTTTTAAATAATTTAGAGTAAAAGGATACTAAAGAAGTTATCTACTCAATATCAGAACTAATGCATAAATGGTAATGGTTAAATTGCGCTAATGGTAAAGTTGTAGTTTTATAGTATTTAGTTCAAGATAAGCTACTGTGAAGCAATCTTTAAAAAATAACAGTTAACAATATACCTTTGCTTTGATTTGTAAAATCTTTGTCTATTTGTGTTTCAACTGTTCATTGTTATGTAACTGTTCCCACAGCCCATGGAAATCAGGTTCAGTCTGAGGTTAAATGGTACCTTGTTGAAGCAGGATGTGACCCAGGATGAAGGACTCGTATGACTCCGTTTGTTTTCCTACTTTATAAATCTTCTGTCTCTGCATACATGGATGTGTAGGAAGAGGAAAGCAGATGTGAGGGAAAGGTCAAGGATGCTGTGAAGTCTGTGAGGCTTTCCTTTTACTTTTATGAGATTTAGTTGACTCCATGCAGATACATGGAAACATTCCTCAGTGAACATCAGTAATGTTTATTTTTAGCGAAGTATAAACCAGGAAAGAAAGGAAAGTACAGACCAGGTAGCACATACCAAATGCCATCCAAATCCAGTGTTGACTCACTGTCAGTATAATATTCAACTAACAAGAAGATTCTCACATATAAACATGTTTTCTATACCCATATCAAAGAACTGAATATCTGAAATTGCTAAACTGAAACAATCTGTGCCTTCGTGTGGGTATGCAGTTTTAGTAAATCCAAATTACAAAGTTTGCCAGTGCACTGGAGAACAGAGAATTGCTTCTTTGTGGCTGCACATCTTTTGTTAGATTTTAGTGCAGTAAATGGTTCTGAGTTTGACATTATAACAAAGGATAATCCTATGAACAGTTCAAGTTATTATGTTCTATTAGCTATAAGCAAGGGATAAACTGTGATCATTTTCCCATTAGAGGTGGGTTAGTTAAGGCTGTAATGGAGTACATGGTATTCTAAAATCAATGCCACCATAGATTAACTGTACCTTCTATTGAGAGACTAACTGTACCTTCTATTGAAAAGAATTCCCAGTACTTGGTTTCTCCAGATATGCCACATTCTGATGACAAACACCCAGGAAAGTCAATCCACGGGCTGAGCCTACAGCTCCTCCCCACAGGTAAAGGAAACCAGCCAGAGTTGCTTTGTCTAAAGGTGACTCCTTGGCTGCTGTGACTGTTGATCTCCAAGTTCTCTTTGTTATTTATTTGTTATCTTCCTTCTGCCTCTAGGTTAGAGCTTTACAAGGGCATCCAATTAAAGGGAGAAAAAAAAAGCAGCTGTGCAATTGGTTTATTTGGATATTCAAAATGTTTCCCAGAGTCAAAGTTTATTTTCCTATTTCCATGTGTGTTTCTCTGCCTGGCAAACATAGGTGCCAATTGATCATTTTGGAACTGGGTATTGTCTAATGCTTTTCTCACTCTGGTGTCAGGTTTGCATGTACTGTACTCACATTTTCCTCTGTTCCAGCCTGGCATTTCACAGCTTGGAAAGCAATTTGTCTGGGCTGCTGGCTGGCTCAGCAGTGTACTCAGTGCGTGCTTGCTAGCTGCAGCTTACAAGTCATCTCAAGTCATACCTGTTCTGCAAGGAACCAGAAAAGATTGCTGTTACTGTATCCTTGGAAAGGAAGGCTGGTACCAGACATGTTTGCACCATGCTCTCTCTTTGTGGTAGTGCAAGAACTCAAAAATGGGCTTACAGTGAGTAGCAGAGACTGCCATGGACTACAACTGCACACAGGCAGTTGGGCAGACAGTTTTGGAAGGAGGGAAAGGATATTGGGGGGGTAATTAATGGAAACGATTACATAGAGCTCAAAGTTTGTAAAATAAGGTAATTCCAACTCCATCCCTTCAAGAGTATGTTATTATGAACTTATATGCAAATTTTCCTTCTTACTCTCAAAGAAACAGCAAATTTTTATGGATGGTGAGGGGGCCTAGTTTTGACCTAATGTATTCTGAAACACAGGTGAGAGTAATCTTGAACAATCCAGGAACATTTAACTGGAAATGGTTAAGTGGGGAAAAGCCATAATTGTTGCTCAGGTGATGTTCCCTTGTTTGCACATCAGAGGTCTCATTACAGTCAATTAGTAGAAGGATGGAAATGAAAATAAACAACTTTCACTATTCTTTTTTGTAACGAAGTTGTGCCTGAGAAAAAAAGCATTGACTTCCACTGGTCAAATCTGTGCAAACATATTTCTCCTTCATTAGGCCATTGGTGTAAAGGAATTACAAGGTATTTCCAAGGAGTTTTTAAGAATCAGCTCATGCTCTGAGGATAAGCACACCTCACTTTTAGTGGTTACATACACCCTGTACTTCATGGTAGCAGACATGAATGGCATGAAATAAAGTAATTCAGGGAGAAAAGTTGTTTATTCAGCAGTCATACAATTCCAGCATGGAAACCACTGGCATAAACAAATGAAAGCAATTTCTGTATGTACATAAAGAACATAGTGTGAAATTCCCACTAGTAAAGTGGTATAATGTACTACAGAGGCTTTTTAGTGTGAAAGAAAGGCATCAGGAGCAATTCTGAAACATATAAAGCTGACTGATCGTCTATAATGCTCCTCAAAAAGAGCCATGTGAGAAAACAAGGCATCAATAAAGATATTGTAAAATATATTAAAGCAACATACCAACAGAAATCCTGTTGTGTATTTAGTCCAGCATTTACAAAAGGACTTATGCTCCAGAATAAGTCAAGCAGTAAAACTTTGTGACTTCATTGTTTCCCACTATTCTTAAAGAACTAATCTTTCTAATTTGACACATTAAACCCCTTAAAAAAGAACTTATTCAGGCAGTGAATTCAGATATTATTCAGATAGCGAGTTATAGTTGAAAGCATTCGTAAGCAATTGCTCACTGTGTGAGGCAAATAGACTTTCATTCAGTATGAGAAATGGATGCTTTCCCTCAAGAAATGCATAAAGATAAGATCAGGAAGTGTCACCTACCTTTCATCTTTTTTTAGTATTCCCCAAGTCACCTTATTAACATAAATAACACAGGACTATATTTGGTGGAGATTTATAAAAGTAAGCCTTATTATGTATTTCTTCAGGATTTGGTGAAAAGCACATGTAATGTTTCTGCTTGAGATTCTTGCATTTTCATCTTCATATTAAACAAAATGGCTTATTTAGAGACAAGTTTTCATCAAGTAAAATAAATGCATTCAACCATTGGGCAAATTCTGTAAGATTCAGACTTCTCAAAAAAATAAAAGTCCATATTGTAAAAATACAAAATAGATATATACTAGAAATAACATGGCCTGAAGTGTTTTTAATGTATTATGAAATACAGATCAGATATACATTGTCCAGTACGTAAGTTTGTAACTGTATTAAGCTTCATGCCAATAAAACCTCCATCTATAATTCATTTTTAGTAAAGCAACATAATCTATATATTAATATTTTAATATAGTAAGTGCTTGGAGAGACAAAGGAATGAAATTTTGGTAGACAAAGATTTGGAGACACTACATTTGCTGGCCAGATCTCAGCTCCCCTTAGGGTTCTGATTTTGTAGCCCATTAAGCACATTCTTGGTTTTCACTTTTCCTAAAGAGCATGGCACATAAACTCAGCCTGAACTTTGAGATAACACTTTTGTGGTTTGTTCCTCTTGCAAATTGTTGAGTCATTTCAGTATGGGCTTATGTGGCAGGTGAAGGAATGGATCTGTTTTCAGGCAGGAAGAGAGGAGCTCATGAGTCAGGTTCACCCAGACCCACGTTAGTGCAGTGCTGCCCCTCCTTCCCTCATGCCAAACTGATTTGACATTGTGTGGATTGAATGTTGGTCATAGCTGAAATCTAATCATCTACCAGACACTAAGCCAAGACAAGATGCCAGATTTTATGGCTTTTGTACTGTCAAAAAAAACTGCTGCAAGAGTCTGGAAGTAGCAGGAGTAGCCAAACCAGGGAAGGCACATCCCTGCCATTTATATTTGAGTTATAACACGAGTGACAGACTTGAAAAATTCCCTGGTTGAGTGACTGAAAAGCAAGCACTAGGAATGCAAGGACAAGAGGAGCATGTAATAATTATGGCTGGTCTGCATAAAAACTGAAAAAAACTAAACTGTAGAATTCAATCAGTCTGTTGTGTAAATCAGAAACTGCCTTGAGCAAAAAGAAAATGGAGTAACTTAAACATTAGGGAGCTTAAGCTATAATTTAGCAAAGTTAAAATTCATGTAATCCTATCATCCTTTATAAAACACTGGAATTAATATTGTTTGAGAAAATAAAAAGTTAATCAATATCGCACCTACGAAAATTAATACTGTTCACACAAATAAGATCAGCCAAAGGCAGCATGTACATCTTAATCAGGGAATACAAAAGCAAGAGCTCTGGGGGAACCTGGAGTGGTTGTCTAGGAAACAGCAACAAAAACCCCAGCATATGAATTCTGCTGTTAACAAGCAGTCAAGGTTCATGAAGACAGTACAACTTTTCAAGGAGCAAATTCTGAGAATTAGAATCTCTTCTGAGAATTCCCAGATAACATAAAATTTCGGAAATGTCACATAATTTAGACAAATAGGTGTGATGCAATAGACAAAAAACCCTGCAGCCTTGTAGACAGCCCGAGCCAGTGGCCACACCTTGCACCCAAACTTTGCATTTTTATGGTTTGGTTTTATGGTTGGTTTTCCTGAAACCATCTTCACATCTACATGTAAATAAGCACTGGTAAGAGTCTGACAGTGACATATTTACTGTAGGTGTTAAATCTGTGCATTTTCCTTGTAAGACAATGTTGAGAGCCAGCACAGAGTATTGTACTCTCCCAGATGTAACTGGCTGGTGGAATGAGATACTGGCAACACATTATTAAAATGTATGTATTTGCTTGTTTTTAAATTTCATAGACATCTTTGCTTTCTGCAGATCAATCTGGAATGTCAGACAACTGCAACACATTATATCCCTTCATATCAGATGTCCTTGGGTTTTGTTCCAATCAGTTATTGGTTTCACTTGTGAAGAGAAAATTGAGAGTTCATAAATAAAAATTGCATCTTCAAATTATGTTACTATCCTGGTATCTGCAGTGTCCAGGGGTCAGCATTAAAGGATGAACTTTGTAAATTGCCTGGTCTAACAATAAAAAAAAAGCAAAGTGTCTGGGTTTTTTTTCTTCCCCTCCAATTTGCAGCAGGGCAGTATTACAGCAAGTTGAGAAATTTCAAGTGTTATTGATTGCAACATTTTTTCTTCTATCATCTTCTTTGACAAAGATTTTGGAGGAAGGATATTGGTACCTGAAAAGAGTCTTTTAACTGTAGTTAAGGAAAAGCTACCTGGGTAATATTACAGCCCGAGTGGCCTCCTCTCTGAGCAGCAGGTGTGTGTTATCTCCGTGGCACAGGAGGAAAGGCCGATATGATAAGGAGTAATGCAAGCTTCCCTGACACTTGACATTTTGTGTCATCCTCCTAAATTTTACCTTCTGTTGGATCCCTGTCAGCCACCTCCCTCACCGAGACAGGGCTGAAACCCGAAGAGAAGAGAAACAGGGGCACAGATCAGTCCTGTGGCCGGAGAGGGCCCACGGTGTGCTCAGAGCCCCCGTTATGAGGCACTCGATGCTCGGAGGCGGTGGCACAGGTGGCATTTGTCTGCAGTGAAGTGACAGAAAGCACAGACAGGTGAGCGCCTTCCAGCGCCGCTCCGCAGGCAGCCGGGCCTCCCTCAGCTGCCGGGAGCAGCCTCAGTGCCCTTCAGCTCTCTTTGCCAGCCGAATTCTAAGTTTCGGGCTTTGCCACAAGCTCTCCTCCCTGCACAAAACATCTGCGGCTTTTTTGGCTGCAGAGGGGTTTTCTCCTCTGAAAGGTCACCTCAGCTCCCAGCAGCACTGCTGGCTGCCGATCAGCGCTGCTGCGGGAACTTTTCCCTCTTCATCAATCTAAAGTTTTCCCACACTCTCTTCCCGCGGGGTGCCCTCCTCCAGCAACCTTCTGTAAATTTAAAACCGGGATGATTTTCCCGTGCTCACCCCGCCGCAGTTACCATGGAAGGGCAGCGGCTGCCCCCGGCCACCCCCGCCTCAGCCGCCACAGCCCGAGCTGGGGGAGCCGGCGGCCTCCTCTGGGGATGGGAGCTGCGGCGCCTGCTGTGCCAGCACCTCCAGAAATCACGGCTTAGAGAAGATCCCGAGGCTCCCTCCTCGCAGCGTCTCACAGGCGTCGTGGGAGTGTGCTCGCGTTTCCCTCACAACAGGGTGGGTGTCGTGCCCGGGTTTGTCTCACGGGGCCTGGCGTTGTCCCGGGGTGCCCGGGTGTGTCTCACAGGGGGCCCGGGTTTCCCTCAGGAAGGTGTTCCAGCCCCCGAGGCGGCCGGCTGGGTGCGGCGAGTCGGCCAGGCAGTTTCTGGAACTGTCTGAGGGCTCGGCCTGGCCTTGCCCTGCCCTGCGGCGCCCTACCCGCCTCCCCTGACCTCCCCTGGCATGGAGGACCTTAATAGGAATAATATTTTGAAACACCACTTTTAACCATAACGTTTGTGTCGCCCGCGAGTGACCCCAGCGAGGTTACCGAGCTCTCGGGGAGAAGGCGCTGCGGGAAGCACTGAGCTGCCTTGTCCCCAGCGTGCGGGCTGGCCGGGGTGCCTGCCGGCTGAGCAGAAAGGCAGCAGATGTTTAATGTCTGTCTGCGAAATGCGAAATGCCTCCAGGCTCTTCACTGTTCAGCCCTTTATGGTATTTCCCTTATGGCTGCCTCGCTTCTTTTGTTCCTCCTTGGCAAGCTAAACGAGGAAGGAACCCGTGAATTAATAGAGGAGGAGGTGTCAAAATTTAAATGATTTTTTTTCTTGCTAGTATTTACTCAATTTGCAACACTTGTCACTGAGGGAAGTAATATACTCATAAAAGAGAAATCCAGAGACTTTTAATGTGAGAATTGGTGAGGCTGGAGGTTCTGGAGGAAACCTGCCTTTACTCCATCCTCAGGAAGGTCAATAGCTACTCTTTGTCCCAAGGTGTGTCACTCCTTTGCTCTCACCATTAATGTCATCAGCTCATTTGGCAAATGGTTCACTTCTTTTTACAAAATATATAGCAAAAATACTTTAATGAACTTCAAAATTGGTTTTTGAAATTTAAAATCACAGCTCGTTACTAAACAGATATTCGTGCTATAGATGAAAACCCTCAAAAAGCCTGGAGACCAGAAACCTTTTAGCTTTTTAAAAATAAGCTTGAAACCTTTGTCCTTTCTCTGTCCAGTCCGTGTTATAGACTCCATGATCTTTTGTCTTTGAGTATATTCATTTTTCCCTGGGTACTTTACTTCAGCAGCGCTCACCAGGCAAATTAATCGAAAATGAAGTTTACAACCATGTATCTGAAGTTTCCAGGCCTCAGAAGGACTTGATTTGTGTAATGGGACAGGCTTTAATTCAGCTGTAATTTTTAATACAACTTTAAGAAGCAGCCCTTCATAATTTTTGAGTCAATTATATCTAACTGCTCGCAGATTATGTATTGTATGTGGTTTCAGTTAAATGTATAGCACCCCATCAAATTGGTAAATACAATTACCTCAGCTTTTGATAGACTACAGGAGGAGACAGATATGAATAACTTTCCTGGAATATCAGATGGGACTGCAGCAAGAGTTTGGCCATTGTGTTTCAGTTGTACTAATATGTTATGGATCAGCATTACAAAATAAGCCCATTAACACTCTGGAGAATGAGGAAATCATTGGCAGAGCAAGGAAAAGAGTTTATAAATACCATTTCCTAATCCTTCAGTCTAAACACTAAACCCTGTTGTCATTAAGAATTCAAAAACAGAGAATATTGTTATTCCTAAACAGTGATCGTGCATTTTTATTCAAGGTTTACCTCACATATTGTAATGTATTATGGAAGATGTTGATAAAGCGGAATTTCTTAAAGGAATGACAATCTGTCATGCAAAGGCTGCTTTATTTGCAGTGTCTGTGACTCAGTGGACTGATGGTACTGTCACTTCTTGAAAATTCTAAGTGGAAGAGGCTACAAATAAACCAAGTCTCCAGCTTGCCAGTGATATGCAAGGGATGACTATCTGATAAAAGGAAATGATATAACTACATAAGTTCAGTATTTCTTATGCAGCCCTGGAAAGCAGCCCCTATTGTTCTCTTTATGGGGCAAGTACATCAGATACAGGTAAGTGCATATTTAGTTTATGCATTTCTCTAGGAGAAACCTGACCCTGTCCATCTTTCATTGTGAAGGGTTTTGGACAACTGCTGCCTTTGAAAAAGGAACAGGTGTAAAGTGAATGAAAAATAATGTCTGGACCATGAGGAGTTACTTCATTAATTCTCAAAACACGGAACAGAAATTTGTTCTCAAAACATGGAGCAGAATTCTCCAGTATCTGCAGCAAAGTGGCCTAGAAAGTCTTTCACAGCTTGATCTGCAGCATAATAGCTGTGGAGCAAGAAAATCTCATGTGGTTCATGTTCATGGTGTCGGTTATTACTGGTGATTTAAAAAAACACAAACAAGCAAAAAAATAATCCTTGATTTTTGTGCTAATAAGTGTATGGCATACTGCAAACCACCAAGATAACTATGGCTGATTTAGTTAGGAAAAAATTGTGGTAAACATATAGAAAAATTAGATAGAAAGATAACCATCACAAAACCCTAAACATTGCATTAGAAAATATAAAGTGAGTCCAGTATTGGTCTCTGCCGCTTTTATAGGTGGGAGGATAATTCATCCGTTAAGATTCAAGGAGCAGAGGCAGTCACAGGTCATGTTTTCTCATTGAGTATTGATGGGCCATATTTGTACACATTGGTTGGGAGTGTTTTGGATCATTATAGCTGTGCCTCTTGTGAAGTGTAGGTGTTTGCATTCCTGACTTGCACAGAGCTGTGAGGGCTTGGAAAAACACAGTCTCTGAGCTGGTGTTGAATGTGCGTGTGTGGGGCTTTCTTTAGCAGAACCAGAAATCTTTGCCAAGCTCTCGGGTAGTGAATGAACTTGCTGAAAGCAGAGCATGTAAAGGTTAAATGGAAGAAGGAAGGTGGATCAAGGCATGTTTCTTGAAGGTGAACTATAGGGGAGTTCAGGGATTCAAGCATTAATCATTGGGTTCTGTGCATGTTTATCATAGGCAGTTATTGGGTACATCACTGCTGCCTTTGAAGCGCTGTGTCTTCTCTCCTCCTTCGCAATAACCCAGGATTGGATACCAGTTTTCTTCCTTGTTGTCCTGTGTGAAAAGAAAGTTTGTGCCTTTCCTATGTAGATCAGGAAAAGGGTAATCTTCCCCTCTGGCTTTCCTTCTGTACCACTAAAGTAGAGACACTGGGATGACTCCTCTAGAAGACACAGCTCCACCTCTTATTTCCATACTTTCTATACATAGCAAATCTACTTTCCTGTTTCTCTGGGAGCTTGGGGAGATTTCTTTAATGTTTGAAAATGAAGCATCATTTTCTTTTCTGCATGAGAGCACCCAACCTGATCTTCTGGCTACATTAGGAAAGAAGAAGTGCTATAAAACATTCAGGCATGGCGTAATAGCCTTTTGATGGATGTTTCCCATGTCAGCAATGCTATTTGAGACATTGCCTGAACCCCAGGTTTGCACAATTTCCTATTTTCAGAGTGACTTGTGAATTTAGTCCTAAAGTCACTTATTATGAATTTTAAAAGGATAGGGCATGAACAGGAGCAGACCTGCTGTCCCTTGTCTTTTAATATCAGAAAAAACTGTGTAATTAGGCCATAGAGAACAGGAATTGTAATGAAATTTGGTGGGTTTTCCAGTTTCTTTAGCTTTTACATTTACTGAGGTGATTCTTATTGAATAAATCTCTACAATATCATCTTTTTGTAGTGTTTGTCTTCCATGCGTTTGGAGTCAGTATGGGTGGTTTTCACAAATATATCTGGTGTTACCTTTGGATGCCACATTTCTTAGATTTTTCATTCTTGCTGTGGTTACTTGGTCACTTTGATCTTTCCCTACACTAGCAATATTTCCAAGCAGCTCTTGAAGAGCTAATGCTTGTGATTTAGATTTTACACTGTTGGTAATGGACACTTTGCTTAGATACACGATTTAATAATAAAGCTACAGAACAGAAATTTTCACATATGATTTCTTTTAAAAGAAGCTTTGGTCTTTGTAGGGTTGTTGCAAAATGTGTGTACATACTTCCAAATATTAAGTTTTCTAAACTATGAACTGTACAGGGTAGCAGGCTTGCCATTAGCTCTGTTTTCTTGTTTTTCAACAGTAAATAGTGAACTAACTATAAAACAAAATGGCAAACAAAAACTGTAAAGGGAGAATATGTGATGCAAACTCTGGCTTTTGGGGAGGTAGAAGGAAAAAGGGAAAGAAAATAAAATATCCAGATTTAACAGATTTTCATTTCATCTCCTTCTTGTCCATATGAATGTACTGTAGAAAGTAAATCTATTACCTGATATTCCTTTGCCTTTCCAACTGCCCTGCTTTTTATGACACATGCTGGATTCAAATTTAGACTAAGCTTAGTGACTTCTCCAATCTTTTATTTCAGATTTGCATATAAACAGAAAATATACAGCCCCAGAAGGAATGCAGATACTACATCTATGTCATAATTAGCATTAAGACATTTAAGAAAAATGGAAAAGGGATTTATGGTTTTGCTATATGAAAAAACTGTCTATCATTCTAGATCTTCATTGAAAGTTGTTGTCATCTGAGTGATGTTTTTGGAGATTGCATACTAGGAATGAAAAGAAATACACCTCCCTTTTGTCATAAGCTTTCCTTACGACAACAGTGAATAGTCTTGCTCTGTCCTGTAGTCTGCTAAGATATCAAATTGGATTTGCTTATTCATCTGTGTGGCAGTTACACTGTGAATTGTTTCCATCCATTTCACAGAGCTATTAGTAATAACAAACTGTTGATATGTTTATTACTACAAGACTGTCTCACAGTTCCTGTTCTCAGGATGCTGTAGAGTCTGGGAGACTCTTGAATTGTTCTTAACATTATTTTCATGTTCTTTAAATGCTTTGCAAGGTTATATAAGACTTACTTGGGTATTTCTGTTTTTTTTTTTTAAATAATCTCATCCTCAAGAAACCTAATGTTTTCTTGCAAATTTATTTTAAGATGAAAAATTAGCTGTCTCCCTCAAGGAATTTCCTTTCAGTTAAAAAAAAAAATTGCCTTTTGATAGGCTTTTCCCCTGTGCTTGCTGCTTACAGAAATCTGAGCAGGGCTGGTTGTTTTATGAGGATTGTGTTTCATGTCTTCGACTTTCCGAACTGCCTACTGTCTGTGATGGACCTTTCAGACTTTGTGTCTTGCAACATTTCTGTGGTAAAAGTGTACTGGGAGAATATTCCTGCAAGATACATTCCTTTTATACAACTTCAGTACATGGTCACTGGTGAGTATGCTAAATTAATTTGGTTGCTTAGACCCACCATCTGGGGATAATGAATCCCTGCAGTGTGGAAGAGAGGCAATAACACTCCACTGTTGGTCACTCCTCTGTCCATTCCTTGGGAGTTCTGGTGTTGATCATAACACCAATAACTGTAAAAATGCACAGAGAATCGTGTTGGGTGACTGCACAGTAGCATCCCTGTGGTCTTTGTTTTTGTTTGTGCCATTGAAATCTCTTTTCTCATGCCATTGCATTGGGTTTTGAATGCGAGACTCTCATGCTGTACTGTCCCTGTGCTTATCTTAAGCATCTGCATGCAGTCCCCCTCTGCTAAGTGAATTTTTATGGGGGAAATGGCTGCACTGTTTATTGAATTCTAACTGTTGAATTTTTTTCTGGAAAGCATTGTTGATATGTAGCAGGGTTTGCCTATAGCAGCTACATGAGCTCTGCCTCGGTGTGAGGGTAGGGAGAGAAGCATTCCTTTGGGATCATTGTGTTACCTGCAGGCTTCCTGTTGACCTTCTTCTCCTTTGGGGTGGAAAGGGACGACCTGCATCTGTTATGGGGTGGTCTTGGTTGCTGCAGATGGGGTGAGCAGATCTGACCTAGGAGCACATGTGTGAAAGGTGATAGAGCCTCGTGCCCAATCTTTGTGCAAACTGCTGTGCCATTTGATGAACATCCAGCCAGTCACTCATGATAAGTATTGCTATAAGTGACCTAGAACTTTGGTTTTTTTCATTTATTTTCCTTTTATAGGAAAGGCAGAAACATTTGCTTTGATCAGTCATCTTTCTATTTTCTTATTCCTTTACCCGCAGGTACCAGCTTTTATCATTTCCCACAGCTCTGTGCATACAAACACTATAAACAAGTAGTAAAGTGTCTGAGTCATCAGATATAGTTCCTCAGGGAGTCTTGCAGAAGAGAAGTAGATCCTGATTTTTGCTGCTGTTGCTGTGCTTATGTTAAGAGTCCCATGACACTGGCCTGGTACTCATTTATGAGGAGAAAAATTCATAACCAGATGAAGAAATCAGGAAAATCAGAATGTTTGTAATCTTCTGGCAGGTCTTATGGGTGTGGTAAACAACAGATACGTACATAGCAGTAACTCTTTCCCATTGGGTTTTAAAGCAAAACTGGGAAATAACCGATGTCATTAACAATGACTAAATTTGCATATTCATTATATTATGCCAATGAAGAGCAGGACTGTGAATAAACCAATGTTATAAGTGGCAAGGGATGTTTTTTGGCTGGTGCCTTATGTGGAACCTTATTGCTTTGACAGTTGTTGATTTGATGCCTTCCCAAATGCTGCTTTTTCAAATAGCTTTTCCAGGGAAGCCTCCTCAAAAAATTCCCTCCAGATTTGATAGCTCCTGCCATAACACAAATTATGTTTTTGCCTCCATTTCTACACAGAGTTCTTTGTGTTTGGGAGAGTATCTGAAGTCATACATGGATGAAATATGGAAACATTCAATGAAGGTCCATAAAATTTGTATAGATCATCCTTCTTCCAATCTACTTCCTAAGATAGCCTTGCAAACTTGTAATACTTTGTATTCCAGATATTGTTTATTATTTCTGTTGTTGAAAGAGAATTATTGAGCAGAGAAAAATAAAGCCAACATTAACCCAATAGAATCTTAAAAAAAGTACTTTCTATCTCCAGAAAGCATGGAGACAGATAAAGCACTAATTATTAAACATAATCTTGACAGTTGCTCCCTGCAGCTTGTGGTCTTAAGGTGATAAGAGCCTTTGGACAGGAATCCTTGGCTTATAAAAATTCTGTAATGGTGCTGGATGTGCACTGCCTGTGGCAAGAGCACTGACTTAAAAGAAATATTGTGAAATCCAGGACAGAGCAATGAGGAAAGAGTAATTAATATATCATAACTGAGATTTTTATGATGTGAGCTGAAATTTACATGAGGCAAATGCAGCAGGAATGGAGAGATTTGCTACAGATTTTGAGAATTGCCAATACTGGAAGAGGCCTACCAAAGGATATGGATGCTTCAGTCACCCATTTACAGTGAACTGATTTTCAAAGGTCAGCACTAATATGACATCTCCCTGTTTCTAGACTGTCATGTTGTCCATGTGGTGTGTAAAAACTAAAATTCAGGTTGGTGTTAGGGAGTTTTAGTGGTACCCCACATGTGACTTTGTAGATGACATGAAGCAAACAAACAAATAAATAAGAAAAAAACCCCAGAGAGAGCTCTTTCATTTATCCTATAGCATGTATATTTTTTTGTTTCTGCAAAATTGATTAGAGAAGAAAGCAAGTCAGAATTTCTTAAGGTTTGCTTAAGGTGTACTCTCAGTGGAGTGTGGTTCTAGTCACAGGAACTTAATAGATAGAAATTACTTTTTCCCTCATCTTGACAAAAAAATTGGCAAACAAATTTTGTATGTCTGCAATATAAGGCTCCTAGAAGATGAAATATAAAAATGCATCTCTTTTTTTAATGCATAGATTCATGCATTCTGAAAGTTTAGAACCATGGATATTCTAAAGCTGTGATCAGTAGATCAGACTGGCATTCTCTTTGAACAAGTAAGAAGGACAGGCTTTAATGATATGATTAAAAATAACTTTCTAACAAGTAGATTCTTACAAAATAACCTTGTTCTCATTTGCTACAAAGGACTTCAATCCACTTTCAAGTGGAATGGAATTTTGGGAATAAAATTCCAGGTAGTTGTAGATGTTGGGACATGTGTTGTTTGTGGGACATTATGTTCCAGTTTGCCAACTTAAAGACTAGCAAGAAAATGCCTGCTAAATAATTTGGCTACCCAGACTGTGCAACCAGGTCACTGAACTTCTAATATCACTGGATTTTCTTTAATAAAAATGGAACAGTAAGTGGAACTGCAATTAGAGGGTGCCAGAGTAAGTTTTTATTTTTCATAAATATTTTATGCTGATTGTCAAGGGAAGAAGAGGTTATGTATTCATTTCAGCTTAAGTGCATGCTCTGAGCAGGGTCTGGGTAGATGACATCCAGAGGTCCCTTTCAAAATATAATTTTCTCTGTTTCAGTGCCTGATATATCAACAAGAGTGTCTGTATGTATGACAAGTATGTCTGTATGTATAAACAAAGTGAAACAATTTTTTTTTATCTTTGCAGACAACAATATGCACAAGTAGGGATATTGCAGGAATGTTTTCTTGCCTCCAGAACACTCCTGCACTTGCTGTGAGAACTCTTCACTGACAGAACAGTTCATGGAGGCCCAGAGGGGACACACGTAGGCCACGCTCCTTGATAGGGTTCCCAACACCTCTGGTAAGTTGTGCTGACTTTCATTCCTTGGTTCCTTTAGCTTTCTCAGGGTATTCCCAGGCCATCAGCTGTTTAACAAAGCACATTACTGACATTCATCTGCTTTATTACTCCTTCACCATGAAAGACCTGGGCACTTCTCAACTTGCTGATGGGCTTTTCTAAACCCTTCCCTTGGGAGTTGATGTCCATTACAATTCTTGCTTACAGAAGGACTCGTCACCAGAGTATGTGAGTCTGGAATCAAAGTTTTGGGATCACTTGTCCTGGACTGGATCTTGGAGCCTGAAAGTCTTAGGATTTATTTTTGTTTGTTTCTATTGAAATGCAGCAAAATGAAGTGGCTTTACTTATTTGAGACTTGCATGCATATGAATATGCTACCAAATAGCAATGTGAAGGACAGTATAACCTGCTGCCATGTGACATAATTTAGAGGTGGTATATGAATATGAAATTATTTCAATGATCTAAAGTTTCTTCCTTTTCATAGCATGTCAATAAGTAGAAGTATCACAAATGCTTAGAGCTCTAGTGTGATTATGTCTCTACAGGATACCAGGATTTAATGTGCTGCACAGGAACTTTAATATATAGTATTATGCTCTTGCTTATTGTATTTGAAATCACTGTTGGGTTGAAAACTTGATCTGACTCTAAAAATAACACATATTTCATTTTTATTTAAAAAAGAGAAAAGTGTTCATTGATCATCCTGAAAGAGGTATCACAGTCAATGGGGCACATTGTAGAAGCAATAATTAGTCAGATGATCTGGCATGTGCAGGAAGAATCTAACAAATTTATCAGTGTGTCTGAAGCAAGTTAATTTGGCTGCCTTAATCTATGTTCCATATAATTGTTATGACAAAGAGAGTAGCCCAGTTTAATTTTAATGTTTGAAAAGCCAAGAAATTGTGATTAGCTAAAATTAGGAATAGTTCAAATCAGTGAAATAATATCAAAACAGGACCCTGAAATATTATTATAGCTTCATTCTTCCAGAATCTAAAGTAGTAAAAACTCTCAGTAATTCTGTAATTTAGTTATGATCATAAGCACTCTTTAAGTTGGATTAGAAGTGGAGTTCCAGATTAATGTTTCTTATTGCACCCCTTAGGCTGCTTCTTTTTTTTCAATATTCAGTTCTGATAGCGCTGTATGCTCACAGTTCTTGTATATACAAAGGAGAAAGCTATTTGGAGGGCAATGGTGAGGTTCATCCTAATGGATGGTTGTCAAAATTACTTTTCCCTGTGTTCTTGGTCTGTGATTCTCAGTGAACTCAGTGATACTACAGGTCAGTCTATTCAGATGAAAACCCCAGTGTTTAAAAATGGGCATTTGAAAGCAGAAATATATAAATATTTTTGAAATATTTAAGTCTCTAAGCCAGCATTTACTTTCAGAAGTGTCACCTTTCATATGCAGACCTGTTTTCTTCTCTCCTTGCAAAGTGAAGATAACCAATCTTAAATAACTGCAGGTACAATGTTGTAGGACTTAAGTATAATCAGCAGACAAAGTAACTTGCAGTTACTCACTTTGATTCTGTTCCTTTGCTCCACAGCACAACGTGGTTATTGCAGTTCCTGGCCATCTGAAAGCCATGATTCTGAGCCTGTGCAGCTCTCTTGCTCCTTTCAGTGGAGCACTGAGGCTGCTGGAGCTTTCCAAGCCTGCCTCAGGCTGGCAGCTGTGTCAGGACGTGGAGTTCAGTAGCTCAGTCTTCCATGTTCCATGACATCCTCACTGTTTGCCAGGACTTTTCTCTGCTTTGACTGAAGAACTTCAACATGATGGAATCACAGAGACTAGGAGGGATATCTGGTGCTTAGCTGACTTTGAAAACCTGCTCTGTTATTGACTGCAGCAGCATGAAGAAAATCAAGCATTTGTCACCAAAATTTTTAAAAATCATTGTAAAAATACCTAGAAAATCTCCCTAAGGCAGGCAACCCTCTTCTGCCACTGGTCATCCCCAAATCTGCTGCTAGGTAATTTATGTAAAAGACTAAAAGTGAGGGTACTCTGTGTGTTTGAGAAATGCTACAACAGACACAGAGCTTGAAAAAAATTTACTGTAAATGTTCTGGACCAGCCAAATGGTTCTGCTGTCCTTTCTGAAACCACACATACACACTGTCCTCCAGAGATGCTGCCCTATTTTCTCTCTTCAGTCCTCAGATGGATGGAATTTGGGGAGACTGAGAGTACATTTTCTATTGGCACAGAAATAAATGTCAGGCTACAAATTCTTCCATTCTATTTAAGAAAACCTATTTTTCACCACAATGGTGGAAAAGCTTGTGCAATTTCTCTTGTATGACTGAGATGTACTCTGTAACATAGAAATGTTAATGCTTCCTGCTGCTTTTAAAATCTGTGCCTTATTTTAACTGTAGGTTTCAGTCTTTTGAACAAATGCTTTATTTTTTTTTTCAACAAGCTCAATCACTCAGATTTCTTTAGTTGTATTATACCACCTGGAATGGAAAGAAAAGGAAATGTTGACTGAAAACTGCTGTCTGCAAGAGGAGAATTATCAGATCAGATTTGTTTCTTGAGACAAAATTTGGAAAGAGCTTCATAAAGATTTTTATAATTTGTAGCTCATTGCTAAGTTTAATCAGTAATGGTGTGAAGGCTTTCAGCTGGGCCTGTCTGTAAAGATCATGGTAGCTGAACTCCAGGTGTCCCTGGAGTGTGTTGGGCTGCATGGAAGTGCTGAAGAGGCTGGCTGTGCCTTAAAGCACAGTCTGGTATGGTTTAAAAAAGTGCATGTGTTGAACACAGATATGAAAAGGCCTTTTTATTCATGTTTTCTCCCTCCATGGGCACACATTTTCAAAGGAAATCTCCACTGCTCTTCCGACAGAGAGTGCTCTGTGCTGCTGGCACTGTATTAGGAGCACTGATCAGCCTCCCACTTACCAGTCCAGCCAGCTGATCAATGTGCTTTATCAACTGCTTTCAGCTCTGCCTTCTGCCAACTTCTCTCAAGGGCAGGGACTCCTTTGTCTTTCAGGAGTTCAGCCTGTCACCTCAACAGATCATCTCTCTGCAGCAGAAGGCAGTAGAGGATCTGTACTTTTTTTCATATCTCAAAGTAGTATTTTGCTTGCTTTCTTCCAGTTTCCCTTTAAACAGCATCATCCAGCAGAAAGTGGAAAACCTGCTGCTGAGAGTGAAGTCAAAGGCATGTGATGAGTGCAACAGCAGCTTGAACTATCCCTCACTGGCATTTCTCTTTGTCAACACTCAGTGCAGTTATGTGTAAAGATGAGGGGGAGTTCTAATTATGCATTTTCTGAACATAACATCTCATAAGATCATTGACAGCTAATCAGAAATTTCCAAACTTGTTCAGCATTCAAAGACAATTTGTAACCAAATGTAAACTTCAAATTTACACCTTTATATCAAACCTTATGTAGATTCTGTGTTCAGTGGCCTTTAATGAAAAAACACACCAGCACTTCAGAGGATTTGAAATGCTGACTGGTTCTCTCTTGCTCTAATTCCTTTAAAGTAAGCACACGAGATTTTAGAGAAGGCTCAACAATTTAATTCACTAATTAGACCTATATACATAAATATGTTCCTAGCATTTGATTTCCCTTAGTTTGAAGTAGTAAAGTTCCAATTCAGAAGCAGGGTAAGGAAATACAATTTACCTCCACATGTTTTGTTTGGGGCTAAATATTAGGTAATAAATTTTCCAGCACCTTTGTTACTTTTACAATGTGCCTGATGAAATTTAATGTCCAGGAGCAGACATGATGACAGTCTGACATTTCTGAGTACAGCCCTTCCAAATAGTTTACCAGGTCAAGTAATGAAATTAGGATATTTTGGAGGATTATGAAGATTTTAATTTCCTTCTCCTTTGATGTCACTTAGAAAGGGGCTAACAATTTCAGCACATCAAAATGTTTTTGAATAATGTTTCTGAAGGTTTTTTGAGTCTTAATTTGAAATTTGGTTGCACTTTGCAAAGGCTGTAAGACTATTCAAACACATAAGGCTTTTTTACTAAAAAGCTTTCTTTGCTAAATAGTTATTTTTATCAAGACTTGTAATGCATTAAAATGCATTAGTCATATGTCTTGTTCAGTACTCAACACTGAAACATTACCTGCTCAAGGCTGAGGTGATAAAAAAGTGTAATGCATATATTCAGTAGTACATTAGTTGCTGTCATGGTACCAGTTTTCAGGCAGAGCTCAGTCAAGGAAAGTTCTCTTTGAGGAAAAAAAATCTACCTGTCTATCCTTTTTCTTCTTGCTTCTTTATTAAGCCTCTGAATGTGGAGAGCCAGCTGGACAATTTCCCTGTCTATCTCTGGGCCTCGGTGTTAATTTAAAATAATTGTATTGAATTTAAGTTGTGATAATTAGTGTCTGAATTCACAAGAGTCTCCTGGAAACTCAGCTTATCCTGTTCCCTCCACGATACTTCAGTGTCTCTTCCCGTAAGAAAGCCTGTGCACAGTTGGAGGCCGTTTCTGCAGTCAAACCACTGGACATAATTTAGTTTTCTGGTAGTATTAAAGTAATGAGTCAAAGATGAGCATAAATGTTGAAGAAAAGGTACTGTGAGTTCCCCAGCTGAGAAATAAATAGTACTGATGGATGTGTTCTATATTTGCAAATGTTTTATTGTGTTGATGAATGCAGTTTCTAAGTTGTTGTTTTCATTTTAGCTTGACTGTTTTTGCTAACTGAGAGATTTCACAGTGAAGCCATTTTTCACCTCTGACCTGGCAAACACGGATGTTTTTAGGAAAATGAGTCGTTACAATTTCTTCAGGTGAACTCTTTCCTATGGTCTTGTATGAGGCCACTGCAGTATTTTCCTGCACAGAAGAAGCTCATGTCTACAGCCGAGATGGGCTGATGGGTCAGAATAATAAAGATGTAATTGCATTCACCCATGCATTCAGCATAATAATTAAAAACCCTCAAGTTTTGGACTTGAAGTGATTTATCTTAAAATATATTTAATTAAAAATTCATTAAAATTAAAAATTGATCAGATTTGCCAAATAATTCCCTTTATGTTTCTTATTTTGTAATAGGCATAGTATTCACCAGTTAGTCTCTGGTGTGTTGGAAGTATTAATGCTACTACTGAGGGTGAACTATGAACTGGATCATTTTTTAATATTATGTGGAAAAATTCTGAGTGTTGCCATCAAGCATCAGTTTGATCTCTGTCTCATTAACAGACCTTACTTAAGATGTCATTCATTCAGAGTTCATGGGAGGAATAATTAAATATCCTTTGTGTAGTGGTAGTTGAAATAGTAGAAACACAAGTGAGCTGAGCGGAAAGATCAGTACGAATTTACAGCATACCTGGGAGATGGAGGCTTGCATTGAATGTGTGCCTGAAGCTCTGAGCTTTGCTCATCTTTGAGACAGTGAGTGACAACAGTGAAAGAATGAGAGAAGTCATCAGTTGTTATGAAAGGATTATCTCCTCAGGAGAAATGGGGAATATTTCCACTGTTAATAGACAATTATACTGCAAAGAAATACTTGGATTGAACAGACTCTCACACCGAAGGACCAAACTAATTCCAATACTGGCTTGAACTTTACTTAAAAATCAGCTCCTGTGGCCATGGTTAAGGGAGATTTGGTTGTAGAGCTGGAGTCTGAGCCTCTGTCAGATCTCTGAGTGTATCTTAACTAAATTGTCTGGTTCACAGCCAGCTACAGTTTTTCTGCTCAGCCTCTGCCAGGCTATGTCCTAATTTCAAAACAATATCTTCACTACGTTTCAGTCCCCAAGGGCAGTAGCTACACCAGATTTAATTAAAACTGGGAATGCTAATCAGCAGGTCCTCCTGTAACTGAGAGATTTCTCACTGTCCCAAAGTTAAGTGGCTTTTGCCTCCTAGCATTGTGGGAAGCACTGAAATAATGCTCCTGGGTGACAGATCCCAGAGTGTGCAGTGCCAACGTTCCTTACCTGAAACTCGGAACAGCAGCAGGTTCATTCAGGGACAGTTTGCTTTCAGATACATCAGTGGAGAGGTCTTCTCTTCTACCTCTGTAACAAATCCCCTTTCTACATTTGCAAATCATAAAACAACATCCAAGACTTTTACTAATGAGTCTGTGTACTGAAATTAACAGAACTTTGAGTAACTTAATGCCCTTCTCTGCACTGAGCTAGATGACAATTACACATTATTGCAGACTTCTGTTCAAGGCTCAGAGACCTTGATTAGCCAGACTGCCCTAACCAGGGCAGGCGTCTCTCTGGCCCCTATGATCTGTGCAACTGGATTTTCTTCCCAGGGTGTGCAGTACAGGAGCACAGGTGGAAGTAGAAGCACACTCAGAAGCAGGAAATGGCCTGAAGTTCATCATTGCAACTAATCATTTAAGTCAACAAGGTGAACAATTATTTATTTTGCTGCTTTAAAGAAAGAGGGGGGAATGAGGAAGGGGGGAATAGAGTGGAAGTAGTAAGCAATAAATGTATATGCTTAAATTTTCACTGCTGTAGTGTTGTGTAAGAGTACAGAAATTTCATGGGTTTTACTTTACTTCCACAGGAAGTTTTGTGTTTGTATTTAATTTCTGGGAAGCCAAGGGCAAAGCAAAGCAATTAACATGTTGAAGACTTAAAAATAAACTTCAGAAGCTTCAAGTAAAATACCTTTAGCTGATTAGTGTTACAATGCATCTTTAATGAGAAATAAATGAGGATTGCATTGTTTCTTAGGATAAGGCAAGTTGTTAGATATCTGCATTGATAATGCAGGGCTTAGAAATAATCTGTGAGCTACTTTTCTAGAAGAAAAATAGGAAACTTCTACATGGCCTAGTGCACAGATAAGAAAAACAGTGAAACAAATAAATTTGTACAACTTCTTTACATAAAAAGCTTATTGCAAGGAGAATTTTAACATAGTCCTGTCACTCTTTGGATTGTTTAGATTCACCCTTTCATATGTATCTATGTTTCTCTATTTTTGTTCAGCTTTTAGTTTTTCTTAAACTCTGATTTTACTACAAACTAATTAATATAAAAAGTGCAGGCTTTAAAATGTAGAATTAATTTTGAATGACCCTAATATAATATACTATCTTCTCTTGCACCCACAGCAAACAAAATTCTATGGAAAACAAGGCTCAGAAAAAGACTACAAAATATTTCTTCACAGTTATCCTGTCATGGCTGTGTACCAAATAAAGGGGATATGAAAACTGCTTTGATTGGGAAGATTGGCAGCATCTATGTTTTTAAATGAAATTATTTTTAAATATGCATGAATTTATTGTCTTGGTTAAGTTGTTGCACAGTAAAAAGGAGTGCTGTTCTCTGAACAATAATTGGTCTGTCTCAGCTCTCAAATTGGGTCACAGTGAACAGACAGAATGCTCTGGTATTTCTCTCTTTCTCTTCTACCTTGCTTTCTTGGAAAAGTGATTAAAACTAATCATTACTGTGTTGAGGCAGTGTACTGATAAAAACCAGTGTTTTTCATGAATGATAGATCCTCTTCTTTTGTCCTGTTTTTGATGGTATTGTATTGTAGAACACTTTAGAGAACAATGTAGAAATCTGCAGTCTCAACAAAATATGCTGAAATGCACTGAATGAGTACAGCAATCTCAGTTATTGCTGGAGTTTATTTTTGGTAATAAACACTTCACCTTCTGTACGGGACTGTGGTAAAAGGAAATAAATTTGCATCATTAATATTACATAATTTTACAGTCATTTTATTCCTAAATATGCCAAACAACATTCTAAATATCCTCTAAAAGGACTGAGGCTGGGGTGGAGGTGACAATACTGTTCTACAAAGCTCATGTGCTTCATCACTTCTTTCCAGTTACATCTCCAATCGCTCCAACAATTAAACAGGTTGGGAAGAGCTTTGTAGAAGGTTGAGCTATTACCTTGTGAGCCAGAGCAGGAATGCTGTGAATCAGCCAGGCCTTTTTACTGGAGTATGTGCACACTGGAAAAGGTCCCATGGGATCTCTGAAGGATCCTCTGCCTGGCGTGAATACAGTGACCTCCAGGGCATAGGGGAACCTTCCTCTATGGGACACAAAATGTATAATACTAACAATTTTATTTATGTTTTTGATAACAGTGAAAATGTATTGATGTTGAATTGCTGCGAGTATCTGCACAGGCAGAGGAGTAAACACTGTGCAGGAGTGTCCCCTAGTCCTCCAGTGTCAGGAGAGGAGGGTGCCAGCTTCAGCCAAGGAGGGGAGCCAGTAGCTTTTGATGGGTCTTTTCCCACTCGTTTAATTTCTCATCCATGTCTTCATCTTCCGATTTCATGGGGTGACAGCTCAGGCCCTGACCTCTTGCCTTCTGCCCCAAGCTAACTCCACTGAGTTACTTTAGGAATCCTGGGAAGTGAATCCCACGGATTAGCACAGTAGGGGGCTCTTCAGTCCCTCCGACTTCTGCATTGGTTGCAGGACAGGATGAATCTCCTGCTGCAGCTGCCTGTCTGCAGCTACAGTCTCTGGTTGGCCAGAGTGGGAAAGCAGCTTTTACAGAGCTAAAGCTGAGTAAGGTGGCCCTACCTTCTCCTCATTGGTTAAGGCAGAGCAAGACTTAGAATTAATAAAAGAGTGAGACTAAAGTTCAGCTCAGGCTTTGTAAAGAAGTGACAGGAGATTGTTCTTTTAGCAGCCTCAGCTTCAGTACTTGCAGGGTACTGCAAGAACCACATTCTGCTGTGGTAGTTTTATCTTTGTCTCACATGTCTCCAAATACAGTCCACTGGTGTCCTACATGGAGTGCTGGTGACACAACTGAGGGAATCCCTGGACAGGCAGGCTGCCTCTACACGTGTAGGGCTGTGCATCTTGGTTTGTTAGAGCAGTATGAGCTACCTTTCTGTATTGCTGTGTCTTTTTCATATGGAAGCAGGTGAGAAAGATTTGAGTACAGATAATGCCATTACCAGTTAATTTAAAAGGCCAAATCGTGTTTTTTAACAATGCTAGACCTTTCTAAGCAATGTTTAAGAAAGATAAGGATATATTTAGAAGATGGATGTTTCAATTTCTGGCTGCCCAAAAGTGACATAACAACATTATAAATTTAAATAGGATGAGGCTTTAATGGGTCTCCTAGAGGAAAAAAAAAGGCATTTATTAGTAGAAATGTACTAAACTATCTGCATTTGACAAAGTACTAATGGAGAAAAATTACTTCTAGAGAAACAAATAAAAATGTCAATTAAAAAAAAGTAATGGCTCTCTGAGCTGTGGGTTGTGGTTTTGTAGTTTTGTAGTTTTGTTTTTTTTTCCTGAAGAGAAGTGCTGGATATGTTTTCCATACTGCTTGAAAAGCTTTTGATTTTTCTGTGTTGCCTTAGTTCTGTGAATGTTGGGGTTTTTCTGGGGATGCCCCTTCTGTATCTGCTGCTGCACATTGTATTTCATTTATGCTGGAAGCTAGTTTAATATGCTGGTCTAATGCTATTATACATTTTGTTTTTGCACTTTATTTAGGGAGCATTTTCCAATGAAGTGTCCACAAGCACTGCCTGCAGCCTAAACCACCTGGCTTTGCACTTCCATATGTGCCACGTGATGTTTCCTATGCCAGCAGAGACACTCCTGCTAACTGCAGAGTATTAGTGAAATGGAAATTCTCTATTTACAATTTTCTGATGCCAATCAGCTTTTCTCCCTGGTATCCTAAGGTGTCAGGTAATGTCAGGGTTTGCTTGGCAGGCACACTGAGAACTGCTGGGTGTGTGAAGGTTGCCCTTGCTCCAAAGGATATTGCTGTGTTCAGCTGGATTCTGCACAGAAAGGCTCCAGGAGGGCATGAAGCGGAGCAGCTTTTTCCCAGCATGAAGTAGTGACACGATGAGTATGAGCCTGCAGTGACACACACACACTTGTGCCATGACACACAGGGGGAGCTGAGCCCTTCTAAGCAGTGAAATGTTTAGGTTTTACTGCTGCTGCTTGATTTGCTTACGTTAGATCTGTCTTCAATTATTTGTCTCATAGCAGAATAAAACCAGCTGAGGATAATTTCTGGAAAAACTAGACACCAGGAACCAAGTTGCTGAGCTGAGGTAAGAAAGGAATCGTCGAGCAGTGACCATGGCACAGGCTGTCTGCAAATAGGAGTGGCAGGGGAGACTTTACTTCTGCCAGTATAAAATGTGATTAAGTTTTAATGAGACATCAAGTGTTTCTGTCTCTAATCTCCAGGAGCTGAATACTGTAGCCCTATAAAAATATTACCCCTATTAAAACCTGCAAGATGAGATGCTGGACCCAAATGCACTAAAGGCAAGCAGTAGGCAAACAGAATGTACACATGTCTTAATGACTTTTTGGAAAGGTTCAGAAATAGTTTATTCTTAAATTTGTTGCTTACACTGAAGCTAGAAAATCAGGATTTCTCTCAAAGACTTTGCTTTCAGTTCTCTGCCTCATGTTCATAGGTCTCCCCCTCAGACTGTACTTAATTATGTAGTATTTGGTTACCTTCACAGGTTGCTCTGGTGTTCTAATGTGAATTTTCCTCATTTAATAAGAGTCATCAAGGTTTATCTCATCCTTCTAGCAGCCTAAGAGAAACCAAAATGAACTGTGGTCACTTGATGTTTTTTAATCTCTGCCCAGCCTCTTGAGCCCACAGCAACACAAGAACTCCCTTGCTCTCTTGTTTCATCAGAACTTTGAACTGTTAGTGACATCTTGCTTTAAAGGCAGTCATATGCTGACACTGACAGAGTCACAATTAACAACCTTGCTGGAGGTACCAAAATAATGTCCTCAACATCAAAATATGTTGTTTTAAATTATAATTAACTTATCCATGGGTGAATTGTTTCACAATTTAACATATTGTATTTTTCTAAACAAGATGAGGCATAGTGACATCAAGGACCTCTGCCATTTCAAATTAGTTAAAACATCAGTATTAATTTCACATTAGCTAATTACACTGAGAAAAGTGAGGAAACACAATTTGTCATTTATGCTGGTAAAAAACCCCACATTCTCAGCTTATTTTTTTAACTTTTTACTACATACAGGAATGTCCAGCCGCAAACTATGGTTAAATATCACTCTCATAATTGTATTATATGGCTACAAAATATTCTCTCA
The DNA here is from genome assembly GCA_013397375.1 of Toxostoma redivivum. Taxonomy (NCBI): domain Eukaryota; kingdom Metazoa; phylum Chordata; class Aves; order Passeriformes; family Mimidae; genus Toxostoma; species Toxostoma redivivum. The sequence continues at coordinate 745,986 of VXBI01009565.1, forward strand.
TTTTCCACATTTTACTGAAAATGAGACTGTGAAAACATTCAGCTAAGCAAAGGCAGCTGGAGAATAAAAGCAAAACCACTCCCTTTCTCTCCGAATCCAACATTACCTCTGCTCAAGCTGCTGCCATGGGGCTGCAGTCCCCAGGTGGCCCTGGCCAGCTGCAGGTACAGCACTTCACTGCTGCAAGGCTATGCTACAGAGGTGATTTTACAGTCTTAGCAGTTCCACAAATCAGGCTTGAAGGAGACTCCTTGATAAACTGTTGTGACTAAAATGTAATTAAACTGACTCTTCAGCACAGCATTTCATACCTCTCACCATATTTAAATACCTGTAATACCCTCTAGGGAACACTGTTGTATGTGAGTACATACATAAAACATGACAGAATGCATTAATGATGCTGTGTTCCTCCCTCTTCAGGTGCCAAAGCTGCACCAGCTCCAATTCCAGATAACCCGTGGTATGGATTGTGATGTGTTCAACTAGACACTTAAAACCCCAACAGGTATGAGTTAATTACACGAAGACTTTATTTGCAACAGATTAGATACACTTAGTAAAAAAAAGAGGTGGATTGCAGCACGTAAACTATTTTATAAATTTGTTTTCAAAGACTATTGCAGTGAAGAAAACATACTTTTTAGGGTTTTCAATATTCTGTAGTATTCTGTGCTGTCTTACAGTAAGGCACTCTACGTTGCATTTGGAAATCAAAGCTCTCTGCTTGTCTAGGAATCAACAAAGTGACTTCTGATTAGAGTATTCTGTACAGAATAATTCTCCCCATGCAATTATTCCAACTTCCATAGCTAGAGCCAGGACATATGCTAATTGAATGGTAGTGAAATTTCAAAATGGAAATAGTTGTTGCACCTTTAGTTTCTGTCAGTGACATTTATATCAGCCTCATTTACAGACTTTTCATTATATAAAACTATATAATGGAAACTATAAAACTATATAACATTATATAAAACTTTATAACAGATATAACAGAAACCCAAGCTGTGACTGCAAACCAGAATGTGTCTGCTCTCCTATTGCTCCTGGCTCTGAAGAACTAAGAAAATAAAGTGTGGGAAATGGGAGAAAATATGACACCAAGGTAACAGGCTATGATCCAAAAGCTGCTAAAAGTCAGCAGAAGTCTGACAATTTCAAATTTTTTGAGATTTGTTTCTGTAAAAATGTGCCCTATTTATTGTCCAGGAGGCAACATAAATTACTAAATTTATTGATTTTGAAATACCCTCTCAAGTTATACAGACACCAGTTTCTCTGTAATAAGGAAGAATTATCTAGGAGCAAAGCAAAAACTCTCAGAACTGTGCTCTTCAATGACACGTTACCATATTAGCTTTGCTCCTCTCCCATATTCCTCATAGGACTCATTTTCAAAAGGAAAAACGCTGTCAACAACTTTCTTGTTATTTAGGACAACAACAAACTAAGAGCTGTTCTGGGACATTGCAGTCAGAAATCTGTAGTTCTGCTTGGGGAAACTTTATGAAACTGTTTATATTTATCTAATATGTAAAAACATCTTTTGGCACAGCCTACTTTTGCTTAGCAAGCATATCCAGCAGCTCCTTCTCTATGCCGTGGCTGCCCAGTTCAGTTAAGCTGTAGTATCTGTGCACCACCTTCTCCTCTGTCACAACCACCACTCGAAGGCCGTGTGTATCCTGTCCCAGCTGACATCCTATGGCTGATGACACCACCATTTCCAGGCCTTTGTAGGACCCTCCAGCATTCCTATGGTAATGCCCAGAAAATACAGCTGTAATGCCTGTTAGGGAAAAAAAAAGTATGTGTTTATTTAGTTAGCACCTTACAGGTGTCACATTTACCTTCACTCTTTAATGGCTCATTGAGCATGAAGTTAAAACTAAAGTATCTACCCAAACTTGCATTTCAAACAAACCATTAGTAAACAGCAGTAAATAATTCCAATAGTAATAAATAATTAAACAAACTTTATTGTGCTCCAGCAGCTGTGTTTAGGGTTACTGGACTCTGAGCTCCTTATGCCCACTGCAAGGTGTGTTTGTTGTCTCCCCACTCCTTTGCCTAGAAAGAAGGGACAGTCCAGAAGCAGCTGATTAAAATGAGGTATCTGCCTAGAGAAGGATGGGACTGAAACACAGGTTGAAAGGCCAAGAGAGCGGAGCTGTATTTGTCAATTAGCGTGAAGAAAATTTACTAAGGGTAGCTTAAACCTGTACACCCAAGACCAGTGACCTTAAAAAAATTAAAGGAGCAAGACAAACAAAAAACATATATGAGAAGACAAGTAGTAGTCATTTCACAAGCATTGAGGGTATCACAGATGGAACAGAGCCAGGTACATCAAAAAAATCTAATAAAGCAGAAGAGGTTGTGAGTTTTAAGACGAGGGTAAAAAAGAGGAGCAGCCAGGAAAGGAACTGCAAGAGTCAGGCTTGGAATGACATGAATTAACATTTATCAGGTATGAGGACAAACAAGGCAGGTTGACTCTGATCCCCTCTCTATTTTTAATGGCTCAAGGCTGTTCTGGCTGTTGTGGTTGTTATTGTTTGTTCTTTTTTTTTTTAATAGATTGCTTATATTTTGGACTTTATTGGAGTAAATAATATGGAGTTTTTACAGACATTTTGAAACAATTTGAAATTAAATGAATTATGTAATCCTCACCTCCAAATCAGTAATTTCTACTTTTTGCTTCTGCTGTCTTGCAAACATAAACAAACAAATGGGTAGAAGCTGTCGTTACTCTGAGTGGCCTTTTTGATTGTCTTTACAAGTCAGATTCATGCTGCCAAATAGATTATCTTCCCCTCCCAATATCTGATAAATTTTAACAAAATGTTTTTATTACTACAAAGTGATTAAACCTCCTTGAGTCTGAGTTAAAATAAAAAAGGTCATCTTGCTGCTAAGTACTTCAAGAGAGTTGAGACTGCAGCTTCCTCCCCAGTGTTCTGCCCTGGACCAAGCTTTTTATTCACAGCTTATTCTACCCTCTTTTGCCATTTAGCATTTCCATGCTCTGGCCATAGGTACAGCTAAGCACCACACTGAACAGCATTCAGAGTTTAGTAAAAAAATATTAATCCGTTTTCTTGCTAATTTAAGGTAGTGCGTATTTTATTTTGAATGGAAATGTGGAATTAGTTTAAATAGCTGATTTTACAAACAGGATTTGGGATTATGTTTTTGCATGCTTAGACTAAGGTCCTTGGACCTTTGGTCCAGATTCTTACAGCTTTCTGAAGCTGCATCTAATGCTAATTTATACTGTTGTGAAACAGAAAAATTACTGAATCAGATGGCTAAATATACTGAAAATTTTGTTGGCAGGCCAGAGAGGGGAATTTGTGAGACACTACAACCTTAAATGACATTTAAAAAATAAAAAGCTAGCAACAACTGATTTTGCCTTCAGATGGGAGAAGTCCTGGAAAATAGAAGAGGCAATTTAAAGCCAGAGAGTTGTAATGAGCAACATGCTACAACTTCACATGGAAGTCCTTACTTCTTTAGCCAGAAAAAAACCTTCTACATTTTCTCCTGCAGTAGATTTAGATCTCTTTCATAGAGATAAAGTAAAAAGGGAAGCAGGTGAGCCCATCTTAAGACAGCTGGCTAACATCAATCCTTTGCTTTTGTGGGAGTGAGTGATCTGAAGACTGATATAAAATATATAAACTTGGCTCAAAGTATAGTTAAAAATTAAGCAGCTTGGAAAGCAAAATATAAATTATTCTGCTGTGGTAAGAGCTACATGGGCTTTCATATTTCAAATCTAAGCCCTTCTCAAACAGCAAATGAGTCAATGTAGAAAACAGAGAATGAAGCCACATTGTCACTGAGCAATGGTACAAGGGCTTTGACAGCTCCAACTTGTCTGTTCCCCTGTTCTAATGTCTCAGGGCTGATTGTCCTGCTGCTGGAATCACTCCTCTGGCTGCTGCATGAGGTATACTTGTGAGTAAGACTGCAGCACAACTTTGGGAGCTTGCTTTGACTCAGCTGCACAAACCCAGAAAAACTGGTGAAGTGTTTTTACATCTTTGGAGAAACTCAGAGTCCCTCAAAAGGCAGTGGTGGTATACAAAAGTCAGTGATGGTGCTACTGTAACAAGGTAACAAGGCCTTTTCAGTATTTTCCACTTTTTCTGTGGGTAAGCAGAACTACTTTAGTCTATGAAAAAATTAAGAACAAGTAAGAACCATAAACTCATAGTGAGGTGCAAACCCATTTGACACATGTTTAGTAACAGAAATAAGTACTTTGGAAGGGAATTAAATTCTCTCTTTTTACTGGAAGAAGCTGTGTCCTAAAGTAGCATCTTCTCACCATCCAGAGAATTTAACATTTGGATTTAAAAGAGGAAAAGAAGTCATGACTTTGTGTCATCATGTATGTTAACCAAACCCTGACTAAGTGTAATTAGAAGGACAATGGATACAAAAGTCATAAAGGAACTGTAGTTAAGCTAAAGAAAAAAACATTCCACTTGTCTGGTATTTCAAGGAAAGATCTTGATAAACCTATTCTAGACAGAGGGAGACACGAGTAAGAAATTTTGCCCATACTTCAGTTTTCAGATACCCTTATGTGCTAGTATTAACTCTTGTTATTGCTGGGTTGCAAGATGTTACACCTTGAACATGGAAACAAACAGGTCACTGCTGGGTATTGACAGGAGCCTCACTGATGGGGTTTTTCTGCACGAGCCCTTTTCTGTCCACTCAGCTGTACTGCACCCACTCTGTGAGTTAGCACAAGGAGGAAAGCTGAACCAATCACTGCAATAATACCAAGATGACAAGCAGGGAATTTACTTTGCTCTTGCTTTTGATCTTTAACATAAAAAGAATCTTGGAGATGTGGGCACTCAAATTTAATTTATTGATTTCAGATGTTTTTCTGAAGTAATAATGTCAAGTTGCTACCAACATCCCCACTCCTTCCCCCTGCAAATGCTTTGAGGAAAGAACAGTGTCCTGGCAGATCTCATTTTTATAGCTCACCTTAATGTATCCCCAGGTCAGTTAAATGCATCCAGCTATACACTAAAACATAAAGTCCCTTCTCACTACAACAGAAGAAAGTTAGAGCACTGATTTTTTTATTGCTGGGTTCTTAAACAGCAGCTGGAAGCAGTATTGATATAAAAGCTGTATGAAGTACTAAAAAACTCCTGTGTAAATAAATGTCCAAAGAACAGCACCTTCACAAGCATTCATTATTTCATTTTTTATGAAATACACTGTTACTTGAATTTAAAAGTGACTGGAGGTTTCACAGTATCCATTTACTAAAAAAAGCTGGATCCATTACTGCAAGACACTATTCATATCTAATGGATTATTCATTAAAGAAAAAATGGATTAAAAACAGAATAAAGTAAAAAACTGTGCAGACAGTTATGCTAAAAAAAAAAAAAGCAAAACAATTCACACATCCTGTATCTGTGATGATCATCATCATCTGATGTCAGACTGCATGACAGCATTGACACAGATTACAGAGATTCTGCTAAGGAAAAAAGGTCTGAACTGCCGAATCAATTTTTGATCAGGGCAGGACTGGAAGCCAGAGATACAGGGCAGGCTCCACCCAGTGCTGGGCACCAGGTCTTGTTCTGTCTGTGCTAAAACTGTACTTAGGTCATGAAACACCTAAACCCACTGAGCTTCATGCCTCCTACCAAACATGGTTTTATGAATCAGTCAATATGTGAAAAAACTCAGCGTCTTTGTAAAAAAAAGGTTTGGATACAGGAATTGCTTCTGATTTTAGTAAACCAAAGCTGTTGCCCTGCCATGCAATTTACCATCACTTTCTGATCAAGCACAAAATGTCCTTTTTAGTTCTGATCTGAAAAAGCTTAATCTGAAAGACAAAAAGATTTTCCTTTTCCAAAGATCTGAGGATAACTCTTTTTCCCTTCAGAATAATGCATCCCTACTGAAGAATGAAATACCTATTTTGGTACAAATTCTTTGAGCCCTGAGCAGCCTACTTAGCAAAAATAATTAATGATGCAACAACAAACCCAAACAAGGATTGTTGAAGAGCCATGTGATGAGGTGTAATACGTAAATATGTTGACAAGCCTTAGACTTTTCATCAGATCAACCATGAAACAAATATATAAGCACTTTGGTTTTATGCTAGTTCACAAGACTGCATTATGGCCCTGAGGGCTGTAAGGACACAGTGGCTGTGGCAAGGCAAGAGGGGAGTTCTGGGGAGGGGAATTACCAGCTCATGCAGTTCAGCCTTTGATGTTACCTGTTTCATAGGCAGAATCTTTACAGAAGAACTCAATTTTAATAAAATTTCAAACTAAGTTAATATTTTAATTTGGATACCTTTTTCCAGGTCAAAACCACATTATGAACACTTGACACATGGTTCCTACTGCAGACATTTTCAAAAGGAAATTCAAAAGTGCCTCTGAAGACTTTCCTCCCCTCTCTTTTGTTTCCTGTGTCTTTTCTAAAGCCAGCTCACCAAATAAGTAGTAGAGCTTCACCAAGCTCTTGTTGATTTGCATCTTCCTCACTTTAACACTTTGGGAAGTTGAACAATTTTTACCAGCATTTCCCATCTTCACTTTTTCTGTTGGTTCTCTCTTGAGGCTTTGTGACCCACACCAGCACAATATATTAAAATGTGCTTTTCTTACAGAGAGGCCACTGGCCTAACAGGGAAAGGTGTCTACACAAGTGTCTGAGACCTCTCTGGACACTGCACAGAAAAGGCTGATACAGAAAAGGATGAGGAGGCTCCAAGGGATCCAAGCGGGCTCAGAAGCAGCTGCCTATGTACAACCATCACATCCTCACAGGCTGCAGCAGCTCTGATTTTATAGATTGTTCTCTGTAACTGTGGCCATCTTATAGCACTTAGAAGCTCCCAAGCAACCCAAAGCAGGGAAATGTTCTGAAAGAAACCAAGTCCTAACTGAAATATTCACCACCTTTTTCAACCCTGGAGATACTGAAGAAAACGAGAAGAAAACTTTAGCTCTCCCACTGAGTATCGTGCAGGAGGCAGTTTGTCTGTTAGCAGGAGAAGCTGAGGTTATTTTATAGAATTTTGAAAGTGCAGCAGACTCCTTCTACAAATTACCATTTATCACTCAGAAAAACCCTTCTGTGGCACCAGGGAAAAGGGTCAGCATGATTTTGATGCAATTGCATTGTAAAAGAACAAAGGCATTTAGCTGTGTCTCATGGACAATTCCCCTGAGAGCGGTAACATCCCTGTCTTAGCTTATTGTGCAGCTGCAGTCCCGTAATTCCCAGGCTCCCAAGTTCCCTTACTTGAGACTCTACTGCTGTCTTCTGTAGTTTAGAAAAATATAAGGACATGGAAAACTGGGCATGTTTTCAACTCCACTTGGGCAGGAAATAAAGGGGACTCTGGCCTGCCTTCTCTGTGTGGCCCAACAAACAGCCACATCTTTTCTTTTCAGTGTTTTGACCAGCCTTTCTATTTCAGGAATAGTTAAATCATGTTAATATCTCCATTTTAAACAAGAAATGCTAGCCAAATCATCTCTGCTTTAGTAATCAAACAGGTGTATTCTGTAACCATATAACAGTAAGATTTTGTGAAACAGGTAACACCTATTTTGTTAACTTCCTGAAAAATTTACTGTTTTGTAGTTTAATTCTAGAAATACAGACTGAGCCCCAGTCTCTAGAGAAACCGAGTTGCAAATGACACAGGATGGAAAACAATGCACCCATGTTTACCTTGAAATATAAAAACCCCCAAAGAAACATGCATCTGGAAATAGTTTTTCTCACATAATCAGATAATATTGGGTTGTAATTTAGACTTGAACTACTTTAAATTCCAGAGATGTCTGACTCCAATTTCTGTAATTACACTCATTTCCATGGCTTGATTTCAAAACTCCCTGAATTCAGAAGAAGCTGTTTTCCAACTCTAGTTCCAAAGGTACAAACCCCATTTTTGAGGCAGGTTTGCTGTGTCCAAAATGTGACTGACCTTGCCTTAGCTGGAAATCAAACTGCTCAACCCAGCACTATGGACAGAGTAAAAATATAGGAAAAAATTACTAACATAAAAATAAACCAAAGAAAAGCAAGCAGATTTTCCAAATTAGGAGGAGAATGCCTGGAATAATCAGCATAGGCAATCAGTAGCATGCTTTATTTAGACTGAGCCTTCAATTAAATAAATGCTTTTCTCAGCAAAAGCAAATGAGACTGTAAAAGAAGGAGAAGGCTAAATTAGTGCAATATGAATGACATAATAAATATGTAATGGGTACAGTACAGATCTTGCCTCTCTTCCCATGCTCTCTGTAGAGAATTTTGGGAAAATAAGGTTGTTCCGACTGAACAATGAAATTTATCACATGGTTCAGATTAGCACCTTTTAAGTGCTGATTAATGAAATATTTTTTACAGTAACTGCAGACATGAATGAATGCTCACTGCATTTCAAGTACAGGTTCATGGCTCTCCATCCAAACTGCAGGTCAAATTCAAAGCAAACAAAACAAAACATTTCTTCACAGAGCTGTGAAATATGAAATTCCCTCCTGCAGACCATTGAGAAAGCTGGCAGTTTTCACAAATCAACTGAACAAATCTAGAGAGGAATCACTAAATTGCATTATGTTAATAACATTAATATGACACAGTAAGTCCTTGGAACAAAAATTCTTGGAGGTGGGAAGAGGCCTGGAAAGAAATACCATTATGCACTTTTGTATCCTGTGCCCTTCACAAGAGTTTGGATAGTAGAAGCAGCAGGAGACTGGGCTATTGAGACCCTCATTTTGGTTCCATTACTATTCAAGTTTAATGATAAAATTAGATTTTAAATATAGTTATATTTATCCAAAAATCCCCGAGTCACCACACAAATCTCCTTCTCAGTCAAGGAGGAAGAGGACAGACTAGAAAAAGCTGATCCTAGATATATCTGTCCCCAACAGTAGAGAGGAGCACCAATAGAGCCAAAGTGGAAGCAACAGGTGGAGAAGCAGTTGTGTAAAGCCATTAAACTGTATTGGAAGATCTGAATGTTACCAACACTCTTGTACCCCGTTACAGTTTTCAAAGAGAGGAGAACCAAGTAAGTATCCAGGCCCAGGGAGATGCTACTTTGAGATGTGTGTGTACACCCCCACCCAGGTAAGAGTACATAGGTATTTTGTAATAGGCAGCATTTCTGGCAAATACAACCATTTAAGTCATATGGATAAATTGATCTTGAACATTTTCCCTGGAGTATCAAGCACAAACTGGCTTTTCTTTCTTCCTTTCACTTGCAGAGTACAGCTGCTGTCTGAAGTGCTGAACAATGTGGTCGGTTCAAGAGTAATACCTGTTCTCACAACAATTTTGCACTCCAAAATGATGTTCTTTCAGCTTCCCTACAAGAGCCACATTAACCATAGGCATTTTCTGTTGCACCTTTTTTTCTTCCCCTGGGCACGTGGTGTACCTCATCTTTTCAAGACTCCAGTGCTACACAAGGAATGATAATATTTAGAAGTGTTTGAAAACAAAATCTCTTCAGTGGAATAGAATTGATTTTATCTCACTGCAATTTCAGAGTGTTCACATTGCCTCATCTGCCAACCAGCACCAAACAAAGATGTGAAAGCATCAGTCACAGCACTGTTAACTGCTCAGTGCTCAGGCAGTTCTCAGACCCTGTTATCAAAAAAAGTCACAATAATTTCCCAGCACCAGTAGAAGGCAACAGTCCTACAGGTAAGTATTGGGATCAACATCCTCCCTTTCATAAGCTCTTTGGACAGCCCGCAGTAACATACAGAATTATTTTGTGTAGCCATTTTAAAGCTCTCTGTTATCCTTCCTCCTCAGAAGAGCTGTATGAATAAAAGAGAACTGAGTAATTAGAATTTACACTGCACAGCTCTATAAGCATCTCAATAAAAATATCCCATGGATTCTTGTTTGCAAACATGGAGGAACCTTTGCCTTAAATTTGCTTCGTACGCTAAAGAATCAGGAGTTTGGTGTGGCTGGTGATCAGTGGGTCTGTGTAAGTAGGAGACGAAATATTATTTTGAAAAGTGTATTTATGTCAAAAGCTTCTTTCTGTAAGACAATACTAAATAGAGCTATTTAAAAAAGTATTTTAGTGTCACTTGTTTTTCCTATATAATCAGAGGAGAAGCAACAGGCACAGCCAGAGGGTGATTCCAGATGCCCTAATTTGAGCACTGGTCTAAATAAGCCTTTAGAAGTCCTGTCTCTAGAAGGTCATGCTGGCCTTCAAATTAATTTTTGTGAATGTCTCTCATGACCTTCCAGTGGAATTTACTTCCTGATTTTGTTACTTTTTTTCCATTTAAAAGTGATGCTTTCTCAGAGAACTGACACAAACCTCAAAAAGTTCTGGATTGCTGTGTGCTCTGAGGATCAAGGAGAAGCTTCAGCCCAGTGGATAAAACTGATTTCAAAAACTTATCTGAGAACAAATATTACTTAATGTCCTTGCAGACTGTATGTATTCTGTACTTGCTACTGAATATCTGAAAAAAAAAATAAAAATCTATGTCTATGTTTATCTCCATGCAAGGTTTACATTACCTTACCTGGGGAACTGTTCTTACATAGAATATATCAAATGTGGTCACTCTACCTGGGCCATAAGTGCTAACTGCAACGTTGAAAGAGGTTGCTCTAAATCACTTAAGTTGAGAGTATTTAAATTATCTTAAATACTGACACATAAGCACTGAGATTACTCACTCAATGTATGGGCTTTGCCAAAATCAAGGTCTCAATGGCAGGAAGATGAAAATATTACTCCCCTGTCAACTCTGATTACACAACAAAGAAAATAATGAAACATAGCATATGTTGTCTGGTAAATTTTAGAAACAACAGCTTTCAACACTCCATGCTTTAATTTTGTGCTCAAATATATCTCAGCTGTGGATGTTCTGAGAGCTTCTTCTTCCTTTAACACTGCTCTCCTGTCACAACATTTCTAAGAGGAGAATTTAGATATATCACACTCTTTTAATGAGTAAAGGTGTTAGAAGTTACAGCACCTCCAGTCACAAATAAAATGAAAAAATACACCATTTAATGAAGTTAGATTGTTATTTTTGCCCCTATGTGCATATTAAGTACTTTTAACCACATCTGAAAAATTGCTTTGAAGACACTTGGATGAATTTAAAACTTTTTAATTAAAAGAAGCTGAAGACTGTAGGGAATTTCCTTCTGTATATTTCTATTTTTGGTTTAGTTATTTTCTCTAAGATGCATCCTCTCTCAGCTATACAGACCACCTATATTCTTAATCTAACTCTGAAACAAGGTCTTTTTTCAACCCTTTTGGTGAAAAACCATCTACGAATTTAGGTTTTATTCAACAGAGCTCCTAAACAAGTTCAGACATTCACTTAAATGCTTTAGTTGATTGGTGCCACTAAGAAACATGTATTACTATACTGTATTAACTAATATAAGTAATGCTCAGTGTATCAGTGAATGGTTCTAAGGACAAAAAGTCTTTAAAAGATTGTTTATAGCTCACCAAAAATACCCATACTTTTCAGGTCATAGAAAAAAATATTTAATGTCTTAAGAAAATTTTACTGGAATGAGATATGTAAGAAAAAGTAGGTCTTCTATTACATAAACTGCCTTATTTGAAAATTTAATTTTCTGCTTATGTTTATCAAACACACATGACTTGCAGTCCAGATTTCTGGCTAGACCATTACAACTTCTTTATTTTCCTTACAGTGCTATGAGGAAACCTATTTATATCAGCACTGTAAAATGCTTAAAAGCTGAATATGCATTTCATGCAGCAGAGTCGAGTGACTCCAGCAGATCTTAGAGACGAGAACGTCAGGTCAGCTCTTTCACAGTTCTTGCACACGCGTTTTTTCTGTACTTAACATCTGCACGTAGAAGAGAGAACTTTGACAACTTCAGCTTAACTTGCAGAAGTTATACTGAAAGGTATAGAGGGAGGTACCTTCAGAAAGGTATCTCTACTTAAATGTTGAACTCTGTTCTCAATTGAGTTGGTTTTCACTGTAACTGAAATCACATTTTCAAGGACAATAGTTGTTCTAATGCATTTAAAATAAACATGGTCTAGTAGGATTTCTTACACATGCAGCTTACAAGTATGGTTTAACTTTGCACAGTAGTAATACATATTTACAAGTGCCAGATTTTCAATTATAAATATTTATCATAAGGACATGATTTTATCTTTAATTAGCCCAACTGTTAAGGACACTTCTAATGTGAGAAATGTAATTCAGTATTTCATACCAGATGTAGCCTTTACAGCTAGTCTTTTATCTCTGCTTGTAATGAGCAGATACTTACACCAAAACCATTATGTAACATGGGAGTGATTAGAAGAGAATAACTACAGAAGATCTGGGCTTTGGAATTAAAATAAGAATTTTCTGAAGTTGCATACCTCAGTTTAAAGCATCTGTGAGCATGTGACCATATGACCATACTTTAAGTATCTATTTCCTACACAATCCATATGAATTTCTTTGTTCTCAGAAGGACCTGAATTATTAGATTATCTTTCCTTTCCTGTACCTCTCTAAACTGCTGAGTTATGACTCCATGTCTGACACTTCTAAAAAAGTATAAACATGAGAACTGGGGCAATTCCAGGTTTGATCCTGGGTTATAAACAAATGAAATATGATGCCCACCTAATAATGCCAAACACCCTAAACCATGCATATTACTGACATAACAAACATGGTTACAAGCACTGAAACAGCAAGAGGCAGAAGGAAGGAAGGAAAGAATCACTGGTGGCAGGTTGGGGGAGAAGAATAGTGGCAGCCTGGCAGTTTCCTAAAAATGCAGACTGACTTTCTTTTTCCAGAATAAAGAGTTATACCAAATTTCTAAATTAAAAATAAAAGCAATGTATGTTGGGATTTAATTAGCAATATTCTGTGTTTTAATCCTCCAAGAATGTACGAAGTGAACTGGGGGAAAACCAATTTCATGTCTAATGATGTGCTAAATTTGATTATTCTTTGGCAAAGCAGAGGTTCAGAAAGCAAGTGGTGTCTTTGCATCTCTGTGCCTCTACCCCACCATGCCAACAGCATCTCTGCAACCCACTGAGACCTCTGTGGTCTCACAAAGGCTGCTCTGAGATGGAATAATAAAATGGAAACAGAATGCACCCGTTACTAAGGTAACCCTGAGCCAACTTTTGATTCAGTTCATTTTTCTCAGCAGTCTGAGTTACTGAGCTGCCTGTTCTCTGTATTCATTTCATTAGCAAAATGTTTGATTATTGACTTGCAAATGTTACCTGTTGACTCAGTGTATAGTAATGAGCATGCCACAGATCAGTGTTTAAACACACTCATTAAGGAACCAAACAATTTATAAGAGATGGGAATGAGGGACACAGGAGGAAATGATGGAGGGAACAGAAAAGTGGCACAGAAAGGAGTTTGGGAATTTCTTCTCTAGAGTTGTATTGCTCACTTCCCATTCCATTCCTTTCCCCCATCATCTGAAGCCTTCCCAACTTCTAGCTAAGCTTCTGGACACCTTTCTAACAAACATGACAATGTAACAACAATGTTACAATGATAATGTTTCTTTGACCTTGATCAATTTTATTCCCAGTATTGAGTGTTGTCAAATGTCAGCAAACCAACTGGATGACAGAAAACCCTAGAATAGAACGCTTTGGTTCCCACATTAATGCCTATTTCCTGGGATACATCCATGAACTAGGATGTGCTGCAGTCTATGGTACACAGGCAGTCACAGCTGCCCAGCTCTCTAAGAGCAACACTTCCCACTATATTAACACTGACACAAAAATGAAAAAAGATATGAGGTGTTCTCAGTCTCCTTATGGGGAAAAAAGCCCCACTTGCAAATCTTGAATCTGAAAATATATCAGTGCCCTGGAGAGCCTTCAGATAGCTGTGAATTTTGGCCCCACTGATTGGAAGCAGTAGGAAATTGAGAGCTTGGAAATTAGGCTGAGTTAGATGAGGCCAGGCTTAACAATTAGATGGTAAATTAGGAACAACATCATAAAAAATTTGCATTGTTCAGTAATCCAAATAATGTGCTCTCTTACAGATACAGAGAAAATGACATTCTGATGCAGCGATCGCAGGGTGGCAGGAAATTTTGAGGAACTGGCACACTCCAGGAACATGAAGGCAATTACCAGAAAACAATGGGAACAGCATGGAGGAGTAGCTGTGTACTGTGTCTGTCTCCATGGTGCTCAAGTGGGATTGCACAAAGCTGAGGGATTTGGTACAATTACTCATGTAGCACATGCTCCACCTGCCCTTCATCCCAGACATGGCCCCTATTAGAAATGGATGTGCAAAGGATTGATTTTAGCAGAGCAAGACTTGTTTTAACACTGAATAAATCCGGGGTGCATTACACTCTTGGTTTAAAATTGGTTCAGTGTGGGAGAAAGCAACCCCCAAGGTAATTGTGAATTCTGTTTCCATGTTTTACGTAAAACATAAATTCTGTATTTTTCTCCTATGGCAATACCTGATCTTCCCCTCTGTAGGCAGGAAAAACTCAGGTTGTCTTGTATCTGTCAGTACTTGCAAAATGGAACCCTTGCTATTTATGTTAAAGAACTTTTCATGTTTAGCTTTTTACTTTTCACTCAAAGTTTTAAATTTTGTTTGGTACTTTTTACAGGTGAGTAGATTCAGATGATAATATTGATCTACAGGAAACAATGAGGCTTATAAGCTGTATTCAAAAATTCCTTGGAAACAATACCATTTCAGTTAAATGTATTTTGTCTGGCAGCAGAGCCATTAACAATTTGCAGAAGTTCAAGAATAGGAAAGTTTGAGAAAATACCTGCTTTATGAAACTTTTCCATTATCTCCTGACGAACTGATTTATCCAAGTTGAAATAATCGTTGTCTTCATCAGGTTTGCTCAGAAACAGAGGGATGTGCTGAAATACAATTATATGCTTGCATTTCTGGTTTGCAGCAGCAGCCAGCTGCTCATCAAGCCAGGCATCCTGGGCTTGCCTTAACTCAGGGCATTTGGAGGAATCAAAGTATAGCTGAGAATTCAACACAAGAAAGAAAACACCTCCAACCCAAAAGCTGAAGTAGTCATCTCCCCAGTTCTTGCAATAATCATCTATGGTCTCTCTTGTGGGAGTATTGCCAATATCATGATTCCCACTGACGAATACCAGTGGTATGTCCTGGTCAGTGTTTTTCAGAACATCCTTTAAATCTTGCTCTTGGTTTTTTTTCCATCGAGTTCCTAAAGGAAAAAACAAATAAACAAAACATTTGAGTACTTATATTTCCTTCCTCACCTTCATTGTTAGCTTTTGCTTATGGAACTGTGCATAGTAAGAAAATATTGTGTATTAGATGTGGTCATGAAAACATCTCTTTATCCCTGTACATCCACCCAGCCCTGTCCCTTCCTTACCAAGGCCTTAGCCATTTTCAGTAGCTGCTCTGAAGGCTCAGGACAGGACCCAGCAAAGAGCATAGCAGTAGGTGATGCCATGGTCACTGCTTTGCACCAGGAGCCTCAGCTGATTCTTTTCATCTACAGACTGATGATGTGGTGAAAAAATGCAGCAGCCTTGGATGGTGCAACAGCACAAGGGTAAAAAAGCCAGGTCAACTTCTGGCTTACGTTTTATGGCTGTGCAACAAAATAAAGGGTTGCTGGGTTTGAGGTTTGTTTTTCTTTATTCATTACATGAACTATTTTAACAGCAAAAATTTAATCAGTCTCTTGTGGTGACTTATTCATATGACAAGTCTCTTTTAATGATAAGCATGACATTAAATAAAAAAAAATGTAGTTGTGTAGTTTGCTAGTTTTCCCTGCATCTCTGCCTTTATATTAATATGCATATCCATACAGGCACTCTTCTGGATGTCAGAAATTTGTCCCTGCCTGTGAAGATTTATCTTACTGACTTACTATCTTATTGATTTACAGTCACTGAAAAATTCAAAAAGGAAGTTTTTAAAGAGTAATTATTTTCTTCTAATGATTACAGAGGTTTTCCTATGTTTTCTCAAGACTAATCTTTAACTAGAGGCCATTGATACGATTATTATTAATGAATTAAATGAACATGTATAAATTGGTTTTGTCCTGCAATATATAAAACACACATCTAGCATGGGCCCATTTCACAAATCATAACTCCATTTTTTAACCAAAAGCTGTAACAGGATTTTTACAAGAACTCTGAATTTAGGTTTCTAACATACACTTGCACATGCCAATCAATCATCACGTACTTTTAAACTGCGTTCTACTGTCCTAATTACACACATACCTTATACACAGAAATGCATTAATTGGTTCCTGTATTGCAACTATGAGATAAAAAGGCTTTTTACAATTTTTTCATAATACTTATGATAAATATGTTGACAAACACTGACCCTTATTAACAAACATTTTGTTTTACAT
Source organism: Toxostoma redivivum (assembly GCA_013397375.1). NCBI lineage: Eukaryota > Metazoa > Chordata > Aves > Passeriformes > Mimidae > Toxostoma > Toxostoma redivivum. The sequence continues at coordinate 762,486 of VXBI01009565.1, forward strand.
ACCCTACAGTTACATGCTTTAGTACCACCTTATTGCTGTCACCAGAATCCTACAGAAAAATACTAAGAAAAAAAACCATTAACACATGTAAGGTCTAAATTATGGCTAAATGTAAGGACATTGATATAAGGTGCATAAAGTCAAAATCTCTTGGGTTTAACTGCTGCAGAGGGTAGAAAGTTATTGTAGGAAAATCTTTGAGTAACTTGACAAATACTGGGCATATGATACCCACGGGAGTCTAGAAAGTAGTGGAGAGCAGATGACTTTTTGGGTTATATTGATGGTCAGTTTAGGCTGTTCTCGTTAGTCCCAGAAAAAGCAAGGCAAATAACATCTATATTACTTGGAGACACTGAATTTAAAAAAAATAAAACCAAAAACCCAAATAATGGCACACTGCTGTCTGCGGGGAACCTGGCTGAGAATGCTGCTTTTGCTGCCACTTCCCATTTTCCCATGGAAAGAGTTGGAAATTTCAAGCTCTAAATATGAAAATGTATGGGGGAGGGAGGGGAAATGCAAGGAGGGAAAGCTCTGTTCAGATCCATGTAAACACATTACACCATGTTAAACTCCATGCTATCACTTTGGGAAATTTAGGTAACAGTTGCAACGTATAAAGACATTTATGCAAAAGTTACAGAAATAATTTGCAGAATTATGTATACCTCTTCCCAGCGGTGAAATTCAAGCTCTAGAGACTAACACTTAGATTTGTCGACAGCAGGGCACTGATTCCCTCATTTAATGAAATATTATTTCTATAGCAACAGAGAAACATACTCAGTGTTTATTGCAGAAAACAGATTGCTCAAAATGGAAAACAAAGTCTCTGCCCAAGACCCTAGGAAATCCTACTAAGGAGAGACTGGCTTAGAACAGCTGCATCTTGGCTTGACCTTTTCTTGGCAGAAGGTCAAAACAACTTCAAGAGAATCCCACAGATATAAAAGTGGGAAAATGTGGAGGAATGTCTCAGGACCCCTTGGTGCAGCACTGGAGAGGAAGGGCTTGGATGTCCCACTGGCCCTGAGCTGCACGACCACAACATACAATGTGTGCCACAGGAGCCCTCCTGAGGCACCTCCCCCTGACTTTACAGCTGAGGTAAGTAACAGCTAAAGAAGACAAAGACAGTGGTAAAGAAGGAAGCCACTGGATAATTAAAGTGGTCCCTGCCACAGCATAAAAAATATCCTTTTAATCTCTCTCAGGCACAGAGCTATAATATCTAATTATTCCAATTTTTATGAAGAACATTTCTGTTTGATGGACACATATTTCTTTGGCTTAGAGGGAGCTTTGTTGCAGGTGAATACGGAAATAATATAGTACAAAAAGGCAATACAAAAAAATTATTTGTGACTGCCAGGGTGGATGCAACTGAAATAAATTTCTGTGATGTTTATCGTGGCATCATGTGCAGTGACATTTTTAAATCCCGGGCCACAATTTTCTGTTTTTATGTTAGGTTGTGTAAATAAAGTCTTGCCCTGAGATAAATGGCTTCACAAATTAATAGCCCATAAAGGGCAGCTTGGCTTTTATGAAAAACATGAAAGTGAGAACTGCTGCTGGTGCAGTTGTATGCAATTTTCCACAGCTTCCCAGTCTATCATTTTTGAAAGCTGAGCGATGTGAACAGGAGCATGAAGGTGCAATGTCACCATGCCTGTTGTTTTCTGTTGTGTATCCCTGTTTGTCTTGGATTGCAAGACGGTACTTTTACAGCATTTTTGCTGAAGCTGTCTTCAGTCAGCAGAATTACAGATTATTCTGCCAAAGGAATAATCCTTTAGCTACTAATCCTTAGTTACAGTTTCCTTTGGTATACCACAGAAGGGTGCACCACTCTAAGATTGGGTTGAGTTTAGTTTTTGCTATTAAAAACAACTTAAAGCACTGTTTGCCCCCAAGCTGTATCTGCAGTGCTGATGGCAATTTTTGTATAACACGATCCTTCCTGTACAGTAACCTCCACCAACACTGCATCTTTTCCTCCAGAAGTATTCTAAATGAAAAATTATCAATTAATTAACAATAGCACCAGTTTTTCTACTCATATGAATCAGGAGGGGGAAAAGGGGGGTGGGATTACGATGGCATAATGAGGTGGTACCCCCAGGCATTCCAGTCTTGGTGTCAGGAGAAGTCTAAGTACTCCCCTCCAAGATATGAGAAGCCTTTTTAGCTCAGGCATCTTCAAATAACTTAACAATATGCAAAAATGTGGCACAATAATTTCCTGGATTTCTCATTACTTGGTCTCAGTATTTTAATATATCTTAAGTGCAGTATTTTAATACATCTTAAGTGTCCCAAAGGACATTCCTTAGAGGAGCTGCAAACATTGTTTTTTAATGGAAAGCACAAATTTTCAGTTTGAAGAAGAAAAAAAAAGAAAAATTAAGTTTTATGCCAGCAACACTCTTGAAAGACCCTGATATGACAACTGCAATCTGTTTAACATTTAACCCAAGAGACTGACTATCAAAGAACAAGTAAGAGCTACATTGCAGACAAAAATATTATACAAAATATCAAATAGAAAGAGTACCTACATTTGATAAAAGTAAAATAGAAAATGTCAAAACACCACTGACGAAAACCTGATTTAGAAAAACACTGGGCCCATTCCTTCTGTAATTTATGATGATACCAGAAGTACTCTGACATCAAAAGACAACTAATTAGTGTTGAAAATAATAATTTTTAACATGACTGTTAAAAAACAACAGGTAGATTTGTGTATTTTCCAGAGCCTTACAGTGCATCACAGTTGCTTAAATCAAAGAGTCTAACTATTCTGAGCACTTCCTGTTCTTGAGACATTTGTCCTGTTTTGTGTGTTTTCATGACTGTCTGCAGTTGCCCTACTCCTCCATTTAGAGGACCTCCCCTAGCATTATTCCCTAAATTTCTAGGGAGGAGGGGCATCCAAGGCTATACTCAAACATGCTTTTTTTTAAAGCTGTACTGGAGGAAATATAACTGCTACCTCCACTCTGTGGGAAAGCAACCTCCTTCTGTCAAACCTGGACTGTCATCTCTGCTCTTGTTTTGGACACCTGGCTGTTAGCTCTAGATTAAGAGGGCTACAAGCAAGATCCTATATCGTCCTTGTCTGCTGATCCATACCCAGGGACAGCCCCACTGGTGCCCCTGTCACTTGGAAGACATCACAGGTCCAAACCCAATGGTATCATCAACACCACATTGTACCTGCCAGGATCCTCCTGCAATTGCATGATTGCTATGCACTAACATAAACAAAAATCTGAGCTCTAATCTTGCCACTTCTCAAAACACCAGCCCACAGTATCCCTTCAGAGCACTGATGCAGATGGAGCTTCCCCAGCCCAGAACTCTGACACTGCTCCTCACTGTACTGCCTTCTCTCCCGCCCTTCCCCATCACATCGAGTGACTCCTCCTGACTGCCAGGGCCAGACTCTTCTCTTCCCTCTACTCATCTGCTCAAAATTGATCATCCCATAAAAGCAGTGACTTTCTTATGGGCCATGAATGGAACAAAACACCATGGTCTTCATATTCTTTTTTGTCCTAGGATGCTACAAAAATGCGATAATGGACAAGGCACTGCATAGTAAGTAAGGAAAGACCTCTCTGGCCACCCAGTTCAGTCTTACCGGTGCTCTTCATTGTTTCTTGAACTTAAAAGCTTCCCCTCTGGTGTCTGCTGTAATGAACTAATGCAACACACTGCATCATTCCAAATTGTTACATGCAAGAATAAGCTGGTCCATTTTAATAAACCCATTACGGTCATGTTCTGAAATAGGTTTTTTGCTTTAGTCTGTGCTGTAATAGCTAAAATGTCTTCTCTCTCTTCTTTAGACATATATATTTCTAATCTTCAAATAGCCTGAAGACAATTTTATGATGAACAAAAAATTATGCAGTTAAAAATAATGTAAATATGACTATATTCACTCCTGAACAAACTGACTGACTGCTCAGTCTAACTTACAAAGAACCTCATTTCATTAGTACCAGTGAAAAGCAGAATCTGGAATACTCATTTGTCTACAGCTGTAAGCGACTTTTTCAGTACATTTGAAACAAGTAATCATCTGTTCTGAGACTCAGAAAGTGATCACACAAAAATTTCCCTATATGAAAACACAAATTAATTTTATTATATAACTCTGGGCATTAAAACAAGAAGAAATTTTAACTCTAGTTTAAGCTAATAATGAACAATTATTACATTAAAGCAATGACAAAATCCCCAGATGAACAAGGAAGCCTATTAGGGGACCAACTGCTCCGGTTCCAGTGCATGACATTAAATATAATGTCTGCAAATGCTGACATTTTTCTGAGTGCCAGCCACACAGGTGTCCACTTAACAACCTAATTCATGGCATTTACTGCTCCTGGTTCTGCTGTGAAAATAAGTATTATCCTTCACTTAAGCTCAACTCTGCTCTTATCCTTACTCATCTCCCAGCAACACAAAACTGTCACAGCAAGCACAGGCCATCGCTGCCTTTAGGTCTGTGCTTCTGATGAAATCATCACAAACAGGAAAAAAATATCTCCAAGCTACAGTACCAAAACCAAACTTAATTAAAAAAATCTTCATTCAAAGATCTAGTAGTTCTACTAGATTTTTAGTACTGTCTCTAGTACTTGTATCATAAAATATAAGATCTGAGAAAATTGCGTAACTAATTACATCTCCAAGGTTTTAATATTTAGAGATATCATCGATCTGCCAATTGGATTTCTAAATTCAACTGTAGACTAGACTAGAGAATGTGGTCCAAAATACAAATAAATATATACATGCTGAAGAAGAAACATTTGCCTCTGACATCCCAGTGGTTTCTCTGCAGTATGAGCTGTTGGATGTTATGTGGAGATGCTTCTCTACTCTGGGCCGATTAGAGCAAATTTAATTTCACAGTAAGCTGTTTGAGGCTTTGAACGCTCCATTAGGTTTTACTAGAATCAGATAATTACTACAAAATGTTTATTTATGCAAACACAGTGGCATTTCTTTAAACAGTTATTATTACATATTTAACAAATAATGCGCTGCTTACCCAAATTTTTAGCTATTATTTATTAACATTGGCATGAGTTTGGAGAAGAAAATAGCCAAGAATCATTTTGGTTTGGATTCCATCCTACCAAGCAGATCAGAGTTAGACTACAACAGCAGAAGAAACAGATGCAGTGAGTTTATTTAGATTAAGCTACCTTGTGGTCAGGAAATTAGGTCACACCTAAACACCTCCCTATTGATCAGGAGGTGATATATTAATAGAAATGTTACTTGCACTCAAAAAATACAACCTTTGCCTATACCCTGATTCAGTACAAACATTTTAAAGCCTCTGCTTCTGCCTTGCACCTAAAAAGTCAATCTGTGTCTTTTCTACTTCATGCTCTATTACAATTCTCCACTGACAAAGATTCAGGAATTGGGATTTAGCTGACAATTTTGCTGAAACTGCAAGTGACACTGGAATACAGCTGCCTCCTCCCCAGCTGTGCCACGGCTGCTGGGAGTTAAAAAAATACACAAACTTGCTTTTGTTAGTCAACCAAACAGCCAGTTCAAATGGCAAAAAAAGCAAATAAAAGAGAAATGCTTACAGCCATTTTTAAAGGTGGAATCATATTTCAAGACACTATTTTTTAACCTGCTCTTATACGGACAAATCAAACATCAGCATTCATGCTCTTGCCTTTTAGATGAGAAAGGGATTTTTTTGAGAAGTATTATATTTTTAGTTAAAATTAAAACTTGACAAAATGCCTCCTTACATACATGCCTCACTTAAGGACTAGCACTGCAGCCTAATTTTATCTGGGAAATTTTTTTTTTAAAATTAATGATCCTTAGTTTTAGCAAAATTGGTTATTTAATGGTAGTTTAAAAGCAGTATTAAAAGCAGTTCACAGATTTTTTCCTTTGTGGAATGTCTTACCAGATCACTGTATATAGCATTAAGAACTTGAATTGGACCTGACATTTCTCTGTAATTTATTCAGTTCACAAATGTATAAATGGCAGCTTGTGCATTTGCATGTAGATTTCAGCATTACATTCCTATCTCATCCTGTGTGCAAAACCCACCAGCAGCAGATCTCCAGCTCCCAACAGCTTGGTCCCTGCAGTGTGACCACGCCAGTCCCGTGTGACGCAATAAAGCACGAGTGCAGCACCCACCTCGCCAAGGACAGCTCAGCTGGCTGCAAAGCAGCTGCAAACACACAGCCCTGCACAGCAAACGGCTGGGCAATGTTTCCTAACAAGGAAGAACACACATAGGCAAATGGCTGTGGACTTTATCAAGTGTGGTAGAACAGAACATTTCCTCAACGCTCCTTTCTGTGGACCAAAAGACAGGTAGGATTGCCTGGGACGTACCAACTTCAGCTCTTACACAAATCAAATATTCACTGACCTTTCCTGACCAACACAAGATGGCTTTTTAAGTAAGAGAATTCAGAACATTCACAAATAGGTTTTAAACAATACTGCTTTGACTAGGAACATTTGCTATGGTGTGTGCTTTTCCCAGTTTAGAAAATTAGGCAAATTAAAGAGTTTTTTTTTTTAGTTACTCAGTAAGGTGTTAGCAATTATACGCTGCAGCCTGTGATTCAAGATTTATTGTCTATATAAACTACACTTTTGGAGGGAGTCACTCCATATTTAACAGTAACAAGAGACAAATATTTTGGACCATGGCAGTTGCACATCCAACTTGGGAATAGGAAAGAAGCTCATGCTAATCCAGTTGTGATTCTCCCAGGAAAGAGGATGCCTTCAAATGCTACAGTGATTATAAACAGAAATGAAGCCATCCCACTGTCTGGCCACCAGAACCATCAGCTCTCATGTTCCTCAGCTCTGCAGCTTGCCCATTCTGAATGTAAATAACTTCACTCTCCTCTGTGGATGTGTCACAGCTCATAAGACGGACTAACTGTATAAAAGCCAGTATGCCCATCTCATCTCATATTCTGATCATCAAATGTCAAGAAGGAGTCAAATGGAAGAAGTACTGATTTGAAAAACTGTCACTTAATTGCCGTCTAAATATGAACTCAGAATCCCAATATTTGGCACCTGTTTTCAAAATCTTGTTGCGCATCATTGCCTGTTCTATTATATGAAGAAACACGGTATGGGAAACAGGATATGGTATACAATTTTGAAGAGACATGCAGCCAGTAGTTTTGCTTTTCACATAAAGAACATACTGTTGCCCAAAATTGTAATTAGCTGAACTGAGCTGATGTGCCTTATTGAGGCTTTATGGAGGAGTTAAGAGCGTTAGCGGAACGTGCGAATTCTTGGGGGAAAACGCAAACTGGTGATGCACACACACAGATAGACACAGCACAGCACGCAGGCAGGGGGAGCTGGCTGGCACCAGAGAATGGCTCAGAAGAGTTGGGGCCCCTGGAAGGAGCAGCAGGACAGCCACACATCCTGGCTGTAGGCAGGGGCCCGCAAGGCTTGAAGGAGAAAAAGCAGGGAGAGAGAGACAGAGGAAGGACACTGGGACAGGAAGAGCACTTGCATCTCCTGCAGTCCCACAGTGGTTCTGTCAGTGACAATTCTTTCCCAAATTCATGACCACTTCTTACAGGATGCCAGATGTCAAAGGTAAGTCTGTACCTTTCACCAGCACAAGCTGCTGCAGCTCTGGGGCCTTGCCCAGCTGGCTGCCTGGCTGTTTTTTCCCCCATTACACAAAGTAATCTGGCAGCTCTCAAGGCTGCAGTGCCTCAATGACCACGAACACATCAGCAATGAGCTGTGTATAGTTTGGGCACCCCTGTTTTCAGCTTATCTATTGTCAGGGCCTTTTCTGTCACCTCCTCACAGTAACAACACATGCCCAGGCTCACAGCCTGAAACACATATTAGATGGCACAGTAAAAACATGAAAATATGTAAGAGACACAGTCTTGGAAGATCTTACAATCCAAGTATGGCCCAACTAAGAGAGTGAGAGACATAGCAAGCACAACAACGAGCAGTAAGAAAATATTATTAAATATGACTGCAGCTCTGTAAAGCTGATGGAAACAATCTGATGTTTTAGCTTGTTCCACTGAGAAAAGATACATTTATAAAAGCACATATGATGAAACATGTTATAAATAACAATTTGAAAACGCTTAATTAAACAATTTAATAATAGAAAACAAAGATAGAAAAAAAATAGAAAAATGTCACTACTTGGGCTTAATTGACAGAAAAGGCTGATGTGAGATTACAGAGCACTGCATGACCTGGGTAGGGAATGTGTATATTAGAGATTATTATACCTTTGCATTAACTAAAAGAATTAGTACAAGTGTTCACAGTGTATTTCAAGTGCTATAATAGTAATTTCCAGTGATTTTGATTTCTTGTAATTAACATATATACATTAATGAATTTAAAACTGCAAGCATAAACATTACTTGCTCACTGATCCATCATCACACTGCTACCAGATAAAGCTTAATCAAGTTCTATCAGGTTTTTTGTGATTATACACATTATTAGACAAGTCTCACTTCATTTAGTCTCTAAACAGTTACATTTTATTACAGTCAGAGCTAAGTAAGTTTGCAAGAGACTTGCTGTCTTGTTCTTTTACTTGTGTAGCCAGAACAATTCATAAAAAAAAAATAAACACCTGGACTAAATATATCACATAAATAACTTTCCTGGCTAGAACTATCAAGTTACTGATAGCAGTAGCATCATTAAAAAATGCAGTTAAACAATTTCCTCTGAAGGAATTCGGTCACTTAAAAATAGTTGCTGGATTCTCAGCTTCACAGTCAGTGTTTCTCAGTGGCTTCAGCAGGGTGACCTTGGCTGCCAACAGCTGAATTCTCTGCTGCGTAACAAAAGGTGTTGAAATGCTGATGCTGTTTCCTGGACACCAATCTACACTCGAGGTATGGGACGGAGAAGGAAGCACAATATTCCTGTTAAACTGGAACAGGACGGCAAGAAAGAAGGTGGAGGAGTTTGCCCCATGTTTGGAGGGCACGAATCTATGGAACAGACACCTGCTCATTGAACTTGAGTCAGGATCAGGGAAGAGCTCAGCAACTACAGGTGGGATTTTGCCACAGACCACCCAAAAGGGGCAGAACAATGGATTGTCTCCTATGAACAACTTGAAAAAATCTCTAGATCACCCTGGCTCTTAGGGCTTCCTAACCTCCCTAACACCTGCTGACAGCAATCCAGGAGATCTGGAACCCAGGAGGCAGTCTGGGACAATCCCTTGACCAGTGGGCCAGCCAGGGCCCACTCTCCTGGTCCCACTACTCACAAACTCAGCAGTGCTGGGGGACCTGTTAATCCCGGCAGCCTTGGCTGTAGCAGCCTCGACGGTGGAATTCAAAATTGCGACGGGAGCAGGAAAGGCAGAGAGCACATCTGGGGCCTCAGGACACCACCCTGGCTTATTCAGGGATCAGCTACAGGATCCTCTGTGAGGCTGTTCTGAAAGCAAGAGTTTGAGAGGGTTGGCAAGTCTGCAAAGACAAGCTCCTATACACAAGAGTGGTCCTTCTGGATATTCAGGGAAGGCAGGGGGAGAGACAAAATGTAGGCTATAAGGAGAATGACCTGGCTAAATGAGGAACTCATGCCTGAGAACCAATGAAAAAAGGACATAAAAGGGTGCTGGAACCAAAGGCATACTTGAAAGGAAGAATACTGAAAAAGTACCTGTGTATGTAGGGCTGCTGTCAGAAAGTGCTCTGAAAGTTGCAACTAGCAGAGGGTAGCAAAAGCTCCTAGTGCTTCTTTAGCAACAAAATAATAAAAAAATACAGCCCACAGCTGTGTGAGACAATGCAAGGTACTCAGAGCCTCCTTTGCTGCTCTGCACTGAAATGTTCTCCCAGAGCTAAAGGAGCAGAGGAAACACCAGGGATGGAATAGGTATCTCCTGGAAGGTTTCAACTCTGCTTATCCCACAGGACTGACGGGATGAATTCAAGAGTACTGAGAGTGCTGGCTGATGTCACTGTGAGGTACTGCTCTATAATCATTAAAGGGCTGTGGAGCTGGGATTTTGCAGTCTGGATGAGTGGAGAACAAGATGGGTGAGAAAGTGACTGCTGGATTGGAACTGGACTGTTGGGCTCAGGTATATATTGGTAATAGAACAATATGGGAAATTTTCATAAAACAAAATAGAAGGTTCCAACTTGATATGAGAATAGTAACACTTTTAGAAATAAATTTCCAGAGATTTAGAAAAATGTAGTCAAATAAATACATAATCTGATCAACAATATTTTACAGATTACCATTTTTGTCATACTGAATACACACAAATGCCTTCAGAAGGAAGTCCTTCATTGTCATAGTGTATCCAAGTGTAAGCACTGAGTTCATAGAAACTATATTCAGTGACAGAATTGCACTATAAGGTATCGCTTAAAATTCTTGATGTGATTGTACCACAATATTAGTGTTACCAAGAATAGATATCCTATTCTTGATTATGTAATCAAGAAAAACTTCTGGAAATAATATTCAGAGTACAAACTACTTTTAATCAGCAGCTAAATACCAAGATATGATTACTTCGTTGCTCTAATGACATCTGTAATGGATTCCAAGTGCTGCGCCTGATTGCTTCCCAGCTGATCAGGATTCTGTTCATCACTTCGAGCTGCTGGAATTCTGAGATTTCTTGGAGTTCCTCTGCAAAAGGCTTCAACACTGGATCAGCTAAATGGCTACAGTGCATGCTTTAAAACAGTCCATCAAAAACTTTACCCTTAGTACTCCATGATAAAATGTTTTAAGAGAAGATAGGAAGATCTGTATTGCCCACTTGCTTTCTACTGACAGACATTGATTAAAAAGCTGTATTATCTCTCTGTCCTTTTAGGCAACTAGTCCAAGACTGCTAGTCCACAGGTATCTGCACCATAGAGCAAGACACTGTTATTTCTGTCATCAGTTTAGACAGAAAGACAAAGGGCTGTAAAATTGTACTTTTATGTACAACTTAATAGTTAAATCGTACTTGTATGTTTATCAACACACGGCAGATCAAGCCATTTGTATAAACACAGAGGCAATAATGAAGTAATTGTTCCAGCTGAAAATTCTGCAATTCCTTTTAATAGTGCATTTCCTTAACCACTTTATATAACTACATGATAACACAGGCTTGAAAACTATTAACATAATTTCAATCACCAAAAAATTATTAGAGAAGTTAAAAAATGGTGGCTCAAGTGAGGTAATCATACAATCATTGAATCATTTAGCCTGGAAAAGACCCTTAAGTTTACTGAGTAATGAACTGCTCTTTCTTGCAATTTCTTGGAAATTGCACAAGGCGGCTTCAAATATTTATACAAGGCACAGCACATCCATCACACAATGTAGGTGATCTCACCAGTACAATCCACTCAGTTTCTTTCACATCTGTTAGCAAAATGAATAATGCTAATGTTTCGCTAAGCCCTGACAGGTTTGTATTTAAAACATTACCAAGTCTGAGACATACACTGGCAAGAGGGACAATAATGACTACAGAGAACCATTGCTAGAAAAAAAAACCAACAACCAAATACAAGAAGTACCATGCACAAGACTTACGGTATCCAGCCATTCAGTACCCAGGGGAAGTCAGAAGATTGCTGGCTCTCTAGCTCACACTTAAACTCTACCAACAGAGAAGCCTTAGAATCACGTTGTTTCAAGTCAAAAGAGATAAAAGCACTCAGAACTTTGCACTGTTTTATGTGTATTTGAGAAATATCCAAGTAAAAAGAAACTAACTTAACCTCCTGGATTATTTAAATTTTTTGAGTGAAAGATCCTTTTCAACAGGATATGTAACACTCATTATTTGTCCTGACTTTTCTTGCTCTTCCAAGGGATACTGAAACCAAAATATTTGGAACACCTACACAAATTAGAAGTCCTAATCAAAACATTTATTAAAACTCTCCTATAGGAAGATGATTCCAAAATTAATGGAAGTGCTTAAGCCAATAAAACTGCATCATGGCATACTTTATGATCAAGCTACTGAGGTGTTACACAGTAGATTCAATCAAGCTTAAATCTGTTGGTTTTTACACTTTCCCACTCTTTCAGCAAAACTGTGTTCTGATCAAAAGAAAGCCTATAAATACTGTCAATCAATTTGACAGCTAAAGTCTTAAAATTAACATTGTGGGACACTGAAGGAATTAGTGAAAGGTCTCCAATGTGCTTGAAACCCTGCTGTGTGAGCAAGGGCTGGGGAGCAGCTCCTCAGGTGCAGGTGAAGTGTGAAGCAGAGTGGAGCACAAGGCACAGGATGTTTGCAGGCTCCCTGGGTGGACTGTGGTGCTGGCAGTGACACAGCCAGGGCTGTCTGCAGCTCTTCTGCTTATCAGGGCTAACAAATGCAAGACACTGTGCTTAGATCTGCTTTCCAAACCACTTCTCAGCACATAACACCACTTCCAAGAAAAGTACTTCTCTTTCTTGTAACTTACCTTTCTGGATGGTTTTTTGTTCTTCCTCTCAGTGTACAAAGAAATACACTGAGCTCAGAGTCCCACAGCCATAGGACAGAGTTGCTAGAGCTTGAAGTCACTGACCTTTAGCATTTTAAAACCTAAAATATTTGCATTTATTAAGCACTAGAAATCTAGAGAATTCTCTGAGCCTTACTCACTTTAGGTACTCAAAAAGCCATATCTAGTTTATGCTATTTTCCTGGCATTAGTTTTACCTAGTGGCTAGAGCCCCTCTTTGTCATCTCAAAGCAATTTGTTTAGGAGAAAGACTTTTATTCAAAGAAAATTTCCTACTGAAAAGAAAAAAAATAATTAATCAAAGTACAGCTTTAAGATGAATGCTACAGGAAGTCAGATGAAGAAATCAGAATAATACCTCAAGAATCATCTACAAATCACAGGTTTTCTTCCCCAAAACACAAAACCAGGAACTTATATTAATGATACTTATGAAAGACTATTTTGAAGTCAAGTAAATTAGCCTTATTGCCAATATGAAATATAAAAAAAAAATGGAGTTACTACCTCCATTCTGCACTTTTAATTGCCTTACCTGGCATTCCATGAACAAGGTCTCCACACAGCACAAAAAACTTCGGTTTAGGGCTTAGTTTGTTAATGGCCTGTACTGCTTGCTCTGTTAATTTAATTTCTTCTCCCCATTCATCATCTCCATTCTCAGTGTCTCCATGTGCCCAAGATTTCATCAGTCCAAACTGAGGATCTGCTCCCTGGATGAAGTAGAAGGGCCCCTTCCACTGGTACTCAGCATCTAAGAAGAAAATAGAGGAAAAAAAAAAAACCCAGTAGAGACACTAAAAAGAGAATGAAAGCTTCCACACATCATTAAACTGATTGTTCTTCACCTCAGTAGGTTGACACTGCTTTAATGCAAGTACAGAATACTCATTCATACAGGACAAATATAAAGGCAGAAGTACAAAATTTTCCTCTAATGTGTAGTTGTAATAAATGAAAGTATATTAATCTAATTATACCACATAGTAATTACAGACTGATTAGAGGAGAAGTATGTGAAGAATTCAGCAAATAGTGCTGGAAATTACAAGACTACAACACAGCACAAGTGTGTAACATTAGATTTCAGTTGACTCTTTTAAGATTCCAATTATTGCTTCTTTAATTAACAAGTTAAAACATACACAAGTTTCACATTTTATGGTTCCAGTAGACTTTTCCTTAAATTATTAAGGAGTTAGATGCTTTCTGCTCTCATAATTTTAGAGAGAAGTCGGATGTAGCACATTCTTTGGAGTCAGAACTGAAGCCACTCAAAGGGACCAAGGTCAGCAAACACTAAACCCAGCAAGATATCATCAGCAACAATGAAAATCCAAATTTACTGCTGCCACAATTGCTCCCAAGACCTATGAAAAAAAGGTGAGAATTCAGAAAGAAATTTCCATTGACAGAGTCAGTGAAGGCAGAGGGTAGGACAGAATCCATACTGGCACCACTTTTCATATGCTTCTTTCTCTTTCTTGGTATTGTAATACCAAGTATAACAAACAAAGGGTGATATATGTGACTACAAGCCCATTTGGAAGAAAAAAGTCTCAACGCTGGGCAAATAACAGCTGGCTACAAATTAAAAGCAAAAATGGCTAGCCTGTTTCAACACTTATGTCTCAAGCTGGAATTGAAGTACAAACACAAGTACACTGTGGTTTCTCCAGCTATCTATATGCATTCATTTGCAAACTGAATATTTTGCTTTTGACAGTTCTATTTGGTTTAATACATTTACCATTATTGGAGATTTTAAAATAGCATTTAAACTGCTAGAAACTCACTGACTACATCCATCTACAGTTGAATCTAAAAAGAAAAGATAGAAACTTTTAAAAATTAAATTATAATCCATCAATATACTCTCATATCATGTCAGTCTGATCTGAAATTCACTTTGAGCAAAACTGGTCATCTAGTAACAGTAGAGAAATATCATGTCCAAGACATGGATGTACTTTTGATTTCCCTCCACAAGCTCTAGAACTGAAGCTTCACACTTTGCAAGAAGGGGAGCATGTTTCTTTCAAGCAAAGTTAAAAAACAGAGCTCAGAATTCATCTTGCACCATGGATAGGCTGGAGTGAGGGATGAAGAATGCAGGCAACTCCCGGAAGCTGCTTGTAATTGTCATCTGTTGCTATGGCATCAGATCATTTTGCCAAATGAAAGCTTCTGCACTTTGGTTAAACTAACATTTCATTTCTAAACAAAATTATTTATATACCAGCACTGACTTACTCTTAATAATAATCATGTATTTTATAGACAGAAACTTCTAGCTACTCATTGACTTTTAATTCTGAAATAAAATTTACTCTTCAAGTTATACAACTGTTCAGAGAAGTGAAAGGATCCACGTATCCATGAGTTTGCAGCAGAAGCCTTATGGAAACAATTGAATGCCACGAAGTAATTTAGGCTTTAATTTTATGACTTGTATGAAAAAATACAGCTGCCATAAAAGCAGCTTATATGATGCAGTAAAGGCACTGTTTGTGCAGAGAAATCAACTTACAGTTTTTATAGGTGGAAAGCCATAGGAAAAAAATCAGTTAAGGAAGCTTGCATCAGAAACCCTTTACTATCTCTACAAAACAAAAATGAAAAAGGGAATGTCTGAAACAGGAACTTGGTTTGGAGGAGTGGCACAATTTATTCATTAAATGGGGAAAAAACCCCAAACCTTTGAACAATATGGCAGGACTACTAATACATGTCCCTTTTCCAGCAACTTGATAGACAGTACTGATAAATCAATGCTGAGCAAAATTTACTTGTTTTATATCGTTTAATCTGAAGCCAGTATTTTTACCATAGTAGCTTAAGCAAAATATAGTTAGATTTATTTATTTTTACAGAGACTACTTAGAAAAAAGAGCAAGCATTTGTTTTTAAAGACTGTGTTTCAAATATGGACAGACTGTGTTACCCTTTGAGAGCCCCAGCAATGGTGTGTGGTGGCCACAGGCAGCAGGAGCACCTGGAAAAGTCCTGGCTGGGTGGCACAGCAGCAGGGCTGGCTCAGGTCCCATGGAACGGAGCAGCTCCACACAGAACACTTAAACATACACAGGCCAGGCAAGCAGACAATGCACTGTCAAGGGAGTAGGTGGGAAAGCCAGACTAGGGGTTATTCTAATAAATATTTCAGGGATATTTTCTTTTCCTAACTTATATTCATGCCAATACAGTAACTCTCTAGGTTTTAAGTACCTGAATGTTTCTAAGACTGCACAGATGCTCTGGTTTGAGTGGGTGAGTGATGGTCATGTGAGGCAAAGAGAGAGACTGATAAGATGAATTTCAAAAGAGAAGTTCAGTACATAGAATCAAGGAATGGCAGAAGAAAGGAGAAACAGAAGATGCAGGGGTGGAGGTGGTGAAGAGTGGGGAGAAAAGGAAGGAGATAGGAGGTGAAAAAAGAAAGGAACTGAAAATTATGCAAAGGTATATGCTATATTCTCCTCTAGAAAAAAAAAGAGAAAATTATGAAAATGAAGCAGGGATATCAGAAGAGAGCCAGGAATCAGGGCTACATAAATAACATTTACTTAAAATGTTAGTTTAATTAACTGGTCTTAGTCAAATAATTCAGTCAATAGCTATTTCTGTGGTAGTCAATAACTCATCAAATACTTATAAAAATAACAGTAAGGTTGAATAAATATTTTCTACCTTTGTCTTGTTATTTGACCACTCCAACCAGAAACACTAGAAACATATAAACCCAGTACTTAAACCAAATTCCATTAACTTATTACTTATGAATTGTTATGCACTGATTTTGTTTCCCATGAAACAAAAGTATATGGGAACAAAATAATATAACAACTTAACTTTCTCCTTCAAATCAGGAATGTGCTTTAATTATTGCAAAGTACTATAAATATAAAAACAGATTATCATGATGAGAGCTGTGTAAGTACAACACCACTGGTTCGAACTTGCACCTGGCATCAATCTTAAACCTGCTCTGAATTCAGCTCATCCAGGGAGGTAACTTTTGACTGCCCTCACTGGTCTGTCTTCAGAGTTTTTGCAAGTTTTTCCTCATCTGTGCAAGCTATGACACCAATCCAGCTAAATTTTCAAGTGTTGCTACTACTGCAATTTCACTAATTTTGGTGAAAACCCCAGGACTAGGTCTGCACAAGTGCTCTTCCAACAAACCAACATGGTAAGAGGGTGGCAATGAAAAACAGCTGGGAAAAGCATCTTCCACTATCACAGATGGATCCAGAAGTCTTCTGCCTTACAATGAAACAGTTTATCAATGGACCCTGTTTAGATCATTATTCTATACCCTCCCTTTCTCCCTCCCCAGCTGCTTATTGGCACCCACAGAACAGGTCTGGTGAGCAAGCAAATGAACCTTGCCTGCCCTGTAAGTCAGGCCCCACAAACCCCTGTTTGAACCCTTTCTCTGGTCTTTGCACTGGATCTCAAGAACAGTGCTCAAGGAGATCATTCTGCTCCCATGCTGGGGGCCTGCCCAAGTCTGGTAGAGGGGAACTAACAAACACCACGGGGCACAAGTGGTGGAAGGGCCAACAGCTGCTTTTGCATCAATCATCTAGTCATGATCCAGGTCCTAGCTGCTACTCCCAAAGGTTTCAATTAAACAACATGTACAATGGCTATCATCCCTTCAAATATAGCAAATTACTTCTGTGGGAACAACAATAAAGGCATTCTTCTCACTATGAGTTTGAATTTTCACACCTTTAGATGAGCTATGTAGTTGTATTAGATGAAGTGCACGCTACGTAAAGCAATAGAAGATTCAGATTCTATTAATAATTTTTGCTGTCTTCTCCCTTCCATCACAAAATTGAATGAAGCTGAGAATGCCTGAAGATTGGCTCTTCATCCCTACAGACACTGAATCTGTTTGCAACTTTCAGAATTTACCATAACAATAAGAAAACACAAATCCAGAACAAAGTTGACAGACTTCTCCAATAACTGATGTACATATAGTTTCCATTTCTGAAGGACAAACTATGTTTGTGGAGCTGCTCTTCTACACCAAGCAACAGAAAACTCCTACTTCAAATCAGTTTTGGTTCCAGATGTCCTTAAAAGCACAGCTGATTGCCACAGAA
This sequence comes from Toxostoma redivivum, assembly GCA_013397375.1. Lineage (NCBI taxonomy): Eukaryota > Metazoa > Chordata > Aves > Passeriformes > Mimidae > Toxostoma > Toxostoma redivivum. The sequence goes on from VXBI01009565.1 coordinate 780,166, forward strand.
GAAGTCCAACTTCTGAACACGTTGTTATGCCTCAGATTCAATAGCTTGCTACTCTTTTCTGCTCCCATGCATGCCAAGGTACAGATAGCGGATCAATGCAATGTATTTTTAGTAGCATTGGCTGAAAAACAGTGCCAGCTTCTAATTTTATCTAAGGATTAATTCTGTGAAGGAGTGAAGAAGTCAGCAACAACTCACCAGAGAAAACCTCAGCCATATATTGTAATCACAGGCAAAAAAGACACTTCAAGGACTTAGGTGGGATTTCAGCTGAATCTCCCAATTTCTAAAGGACAATAGCTAATCTCTTGCTGTACCTTCATTTCTTCCCCTTTTACTTTTCCTAGTTTCCTTTCTCTTTCCTTTCCTCATCTTCAAGGATCACAAACACATCTATTGAGATTGCTCACAGAAACCACTGGCCTCTGACAGGCACACAATACTGGTGGAATTTCCAGTATTTCCCTGGTGGGATTTTTTAGAAGTACATCGGTTGGGTTCAACATATATTGGTGTTCTTCTTCCTCTACACTCTGCAGAATTTAATGGAAACAAATTAGTTATGGAAAGTAACTCCTGTCCATAATCTCTGTTTAGATACTACTGTGTCAGAGCAGTTTGGATGTAGACACATCTCCAGTGCCTGCTCAGTCCATCATGGCCAGTAACAAATACAAAAATGTCCTCATTGTCACATTGGGTTTGACAGGAGAATCAATATCACTTCTCTGAAAATCAGATTGCAGCACAAATAGGAACATGGTTCCCTGCCCTGAGTTGTCTCAGCCTACAAAGTGTGCTTGTGACTTTTTTCCAGGTAAAATTGAAAAGGAAGCACAGCTTTGATTTTCCAAAGAAGCTCTACACAGGAAGGAAATTGGAATCTCTTAAGTGAAGTGAGTAGGTATATATCATAGACAACACAAACAGCAAAAATTTGTTTCCATTACTCTCAGTCCTGAAATAGCTGGAAAACCAATAAAGGAATTGCTCTACATTCTTAATAATTCCTTGTTATATATTAAAAATATTATCAATAGATACAGCTTAGAAAACGCATCATTTTTTAATGTCTAAATACAAAAGATTTTAGTCTAAAGAAATGTGCATGTCTTTCAGCTGTTTTTTTTCCATGCGTACCCAGGAGTCTACCAAAGATAGGACTACTGAAGGTTCTGCTGAATGACCAAGGCAACCTGTCATGAACTATGCAATTTTAAGTACCAGGGGAAAAAAACCTTCAAAACAGGTATTAAAATACATTTTCAGAGAGAAAATAAAACCTTTTAAAGAGTAATTATTCTAGAAATTATGTACTATAAAAATACTGTCAGTAGAAATACTAAATGACAGAATATGGTTTCTCAAATAAATGAGACAGTGCTACTGTTATCAAAATACATACTTTTAAACTTCTTAGATAACTATCAAGGTAGAAGATGCCCCCTCAGACACAGTTTATTTGTACTGAGGGCTACAGAAGCCAAATTCTAGTCATGCCTTATGCCCACCCCCAAATTTAACATGTAAACTCATTACAAAAACTTTACAGCCCAGAACTGTAGGTGTGAAGGGGGGTGGCTTGCATAATGACAAGGTGAAGTCACAGAAAGTTTCTCAAAGCCCACATAAAAATTTCCCTAATCCATATGAGAGTTGGAGACAGTACTGGGAATGGAATATGCAGGCTGGGAAGCAGTTCTGATCAGTGCTCAAAAATATTACTGTTGAAGAGCTCTAGAACAGTAATCATAATGTGCCAACACCCAACACTCTTCTGAAATCAAGAAATCAACTGTGGTTGTATTTAATTTCAAAGGAAGGCGAATTATATATAATTATGATGCCTTTAAAAAGTGCAAAAATCCTTGAAGGCAGCATGAAAACTATTCAAAGACACTATCCCAGAGGCTCAGACCATATGCACAGCATTTACTAAGGACTTCAGAAAGACCAAAAAGAATCCAGACTGTCTAAACTACTTAAGTAACAGCCATAAGGAGGCTAGTAAAAGCAAGATAGCATTCTTTGAAAAGCTAAAGCATTCAAATAAAAAAGCCAGGAAAGATTTTATAGACTGGAAGGTTAGATACTAAAGTCCAAGAAGCCAAGTTAAAAAAAGTGAACAACTGGAAACAGCGTAAATCTGAGAATAAAGCACTTTGTAGGGGAATTAGGAGCAGGTGGCTTGTCAGACACTCACTAAGGTTAACAGATGTTCCAGACATGCAAGATGCACCCAAAAAAAAAGGCTGAAGAGAAGAAAAACAAGGTAGATTTTTGTTTCCACGTGTATTGTGAGGGAACTTGTGAAGATCTAATGTGGCAATTCCTCCTGACAGACAGCACATCAGATCTGTATCAAATCAACATGCCAGTAGATGATTCAACAAATAGACATAGGCACTAACAAACCACTCAGATTAGGTGGCATCCATAGAACTCCTCAAAAGTGAAAACTAGTGAACTTCTGGGGCGTTATCCTTAAAACTGCATTTGCACCAAAGGAACAGGGAGGTGGCCACTATTACATCTACATTTAAAGAGGTTTCCTGAATGTGGTAATTACTGACTGCAAAAGTAACAGCTGTACAGACAAGTGATGGAAACACTAACCAAGACAGTAGCTCTTGTATTTAATGATTCTTCAGAAAGAGTAATCAACAGCTTTTATAGGGACAAGGGAGATCCATTTGATCCCATCTCCAAGAGACATCTAACAGTTACTCACCAAAGACTCTTAAGGAAGTCAAGCTGTCTGGAAATATGAAATTAAATCCTTGCATGCATAGAAAACTGGTAAGAAAAACAGAAATGAACGAGACACCCAGATACCACCTGGATCTGTACTGGGACCTATACACTGTTCAACAAACTGAAAACAATCTGTCACAGCAACTGAACATCGAGGAAGTGGAATTTGCTAAAATTAAGCAATTTGGCAGCATGAGAATCAGCCCTGGTTGTGAAGAGCTGAGGAGAGACTTCCTATGCAGTGACAGTTCAAAAAAGGATGAACTTCGTGCAAAAAAGAGCAGCACAGTTCACATGGGAAAAACATCACCAACTTCCTATGAGTTTTACCAAGTGCTACTAAGAAGGCACCTCAACATTCAAAAATGGCAAAAAATCAGAGATTGGAAAGGAATAGAAAAGAGAGCAAAATGAAAATATGAGAAGTAATTGAATAAACTTTGAGAGTATATAAAAGACTGGTGAGGGAGGCATGACAGAGGAACACAAAAATCACACATGGAACTGAGACCATGAGGATGCAATACTGGTTATTTGCACGTTCTACATAAAGGTTTTGGAACCATCAACTAAAACTAGCAAAAGACAGGTTCAAACAGACACTTCTCAGCCAGTTAAAATGACAGGACTATCACTTGTTTAGCTACTTGAAAAAAGTGTTCTATCACTTTCACAGAAATTCTTTGCACAGAATGCTACTGACATACCCGGGACCAAAACAAAAAACTACCAACCCAAAAAAAAAAAAAAAAAAACCAAAACCCTAAACGAAACCAAAATAATCCCCTGACTTCGGGAGAGAAGTGGTAAAGACAGCACTTACCCAAACATATGGTCCTGTTTTTTCACTCAAATGCTAATAGAAGGAGTAGATAGCTGAAGCAAAATTTCACATAGATACAAAAGAGATTATTTTAGAATGTAAAACCAAACCATACAAAGGTCTCTTGCCCATTTCAACACTGTTTACTACTGTGCCTATTGATTATATAGATAATTTCAATCCCTCAAGCTCCTCATTCACAAGTCCCACACCAAGGGCAGATTAGAGTAGGTTACAGGTATAACCTCCACGTTATGTAAAAGCAGGCTGGACAAACTACCAGTAGGGAAGATGGAGTTTGCAGAAGGGGTAGGAAGAAAAAAAAGGAAACTTAGCTCTCAATAGTGGCTTTCAAATTTTAAAAGGAAACAGTGTGCCAAGCCATAGCAGTGGCAGTAAATGCTTTATGTGGATACATGTTTAACAGGAGTGGAACCTTAAGACTGAGAAAAGCAACAAAACAGAGACAACTGATTTCAGTCTTAAACTACCTGAAAATTTGCCTCAGTTTTAACAGCCCTTGGTTCTCTTTTTTTCTAATAATTTAGTTATCAAAACGCTGTGTTGAACTTTAGCCTCTTAAGAAAGATACAAGTAAATTATTTACAAAAAATATTGCACCCAAAGATGGTAGCTGGACTATGATAGCCTAACAAAACCCGAACAAGATTAAGAACAACCAACTGGTAAGAAAAGTCTTAAAGAATTCCAAACAAGGACACTTCAGGGGAAAGAAGCACACCTGGAAAACAGATTTCCAAATGATGTTTTCTTCCATGCTTAAAGAAATTTTCAAGGAGTTAGATATAGCTTTTACTCAGAAATTTTTACACTGCTGTTGAACAACCCTTTTGTCAAAATTTCACTATACAGTTGATTTAACTAGATGGTTTGTCTGCCATCTGTCCCCTCAGCAAATGTTAGGCATTCTGTTCCAAACCAACCAGACCATCTGCAATTAATAGGTTGCCAGAATGGCTGTATACATATACTTCACATGCTCTGAGTTGGTGATTTTTCTTTATTTGGCAACAAGCAAAGCCAAATATTTCCAGTGCAACCCAAGAAAAGATCACAAAATTGTTGGGATGGAACAGCCTTGCTGACCTCACCAAACCAATACGATCTAAAATTCATAAATACGAAGAAATAGGGGGACCTTCTATGTGTGTCTATAGGAAATTATTTCTTAACACTGTCCCTGAAAAACCCCAGGACACTGCAGAACCTCCATCCTTGGGATAATTTTACCAACAGGTGCATACACTGAGATGTTCAACGCACTCCCCTGTGTCCAGCCACAAGCGAGAACCAGTAGTCACGGGTTGGTGCCACCTCTGGCTTTGCCTCGTCTCCTTATCCACCTGGCAGGTGTGGAAGCACGTCTGCCTCGGCTGGCTGCAGCCCAGGGTTCGCAGCGCTGCTTCTGCACATGGGGGAAGGGCCAGGGGAGCACCTGCGCTGCTGACCCCCACCCTGAGCCAGACTGAGCATCCCAGAGTAAGCACATCTTACCAAGCTGTGAACCATCCTACGGCTGCCTTTCGTTTGAGCACCACCAACAGTGATCAGAGGTAACCTGTTAGGTCACCCCTACAGGTACAAACACAGGACAGCACAGTGCTGACACCAACACTTTCATAGGCTATGGAGACCCGGTTCAGCAGCACGGACCAGCATTTTAAAACGATTCCGGTGCTGGACATTGCTGGCATCTTCACGGGAGCCGGAGCGTGGGGACAAGCTTGGGCGGCTCCGGGCACGCCCTGGCACAGCGGAGGCAGCGGGGCGGCCACAGCCGTCCGGTGTCCCCCCGTGTTCCCCGTTCCCCGCTCCCCGCCGCGGGCTCGCCGGCAGACGGCCCAGGCCCGGCGCTCCACGCCTCCTTCTCCCGGGCGGCAGCTCCTCCCGCCGCCGCCGCCGCCGCCGGGGAAGCCCGGGGCCTCCCTCCGCATGCCCCTCCCGCCCGGCGGGAAGGAGCCCGCAGGCGATGGCGCGGCTTGGCCGGCGCTCCCCGTACCTGGGCGGAAGGCGGTCAGAGTCCTGCCGCGGGCTCTCAGGAACGCGTT
>VXBI01009565.1:786625-805798 GCA_013397375.1 Toxostoma redivivum
GCCTCCCCCCGGGCGGCCGCCCCCCCCGCCGCCGCCGCCGGGGAAGCCCGGGGCCTCCCTCCGCATGCCCCTCCCGCCCGGCGGGAAGGAGCCCGCAGGCGATGGCGCGGCTTGGCCGGCGCTCCCCGTACCTGGGCGGAAGGCGGTCAGAGTCCTGCCGCGGGCTCNAAGATGCGCTGGCGTTTAAATGAATTATAATAAAGTAATAGATGACATCATTTTCAGCTTGTTCCTAACCTGCGAACTGAAGTAACCCTGTGTCTAAAGCACTGGCAGCCTTCCTTTGCTCCTTCATGGTTTGTTCTCGTCAGGTTTCCTCGGTGTTTAAACGTGCTCCCGAAATTAGGTATCATCAGCAACTACTCTTTGAAAAAGAAAAGAAAAGTTATGCAAAAAAGTGAAGGCCCAGTGTCTCCCTGCTGTCAGTGCCCCCAGCTCGGCCTGCCCTGCTCTGCCATGCCTGTGGGCACTGTGGCGGACACGGACCAGGCCCTTGCAGTTTCTAGCAGAACCAAGCTACACAGTGAGGTAATGACTGAAATAATATGGGTGATCTTACAAGGCAGTGCTTTCTTCATCTCTTCTGACCTAGAATTCCTTTTTGACCCAGCCATGAAGAACAACAATACACTTGCAGTTTCCTGGATGAACAGCTGGGACCCCATTATTCTGTGTGGTGCAGCATGCAGAGTTCTGAGTGCCTCTACTCATGTGCTGGTAGGGTTAATGTTGTCAACTAAAATGCGTTCCTATGGTTAGATGGCTTTTCCATCTGTACAATGTGGTATTATTATCGACAAGTAAAAACAGCTTCTTCAGTCCTACTTGTAAACTGCTTGATGATCATTAGATGGAAAGCACTACAGGAAGTCTTTTTTATTAAGTAGTTTTTGTCAATTCCCCTCTTTATGAGGCAGCATGTGGTATATTAAGCAAATAAAAACGAATGTGCATTTTTAAGTCTCAGGTGCAGTCTATATAAATATCCCAACACCATCACAGGAAGAGGTGATCATGGTCCCACGGTAGAACTGCTCATGCTAATAAAAGAGCGGGTGGCTCAGTCATGCAAAGAAATTTTCTACCTTTTCTATTTCTTTTAATTTTCTTCTCATCTGCTTAATAGGGCTGAGCAGCTATAAACCAGAATATGAGACTGCTGCGTGACTTCAGCTAAACTCAAGATTAATTTTGCAAGTGAAATAACATCAAGATCAGGCCAAAAACTGTAGGTTGTTTTGGCAGGGCAGCATAGTGTGGTTCTGGGGCACAAGGACATGAGATTGTGATCAGCGCCTGAATTACCTTTGTCTTACTTAACCTGTATGTGTTGCTAAAGGCAACCAAGTTTCTTGTCAAGTTACACATATCTGAAAGGTTGAATCACACCTGGCAGAGATGAGGATTGCAAGATTTTCTAGATTTATCTAAGCCTGTAATTTAACAGCTCTTTTTTTCCTAGACATGCATAGGGTGGTCTCCTCTACAAAATTCTGTTGTCAGTACTGTATTTGATGTGTTTGCAGGATGGGTCATGGATGAGCCTCAAGATGCTCAGCTCTTTCTAGGTGATGATGATGTGTGCAGCTTGCCTATGTTGCCTCCTCTTCAAGGAATCCTTTGATCTTAGATCACCTTGAGCATTATGAACAGTAATGAGGAGGCCATAAGAAATTTTAATTTTGGAATTTAAACACATTTTCTTGCGATTTTACAGCCTGAGTGCAGAAGTGTTTTCAACTGCAGAAATAAAGGAACATTTGCTTATAAACATGAGAACTGATAGGGAGCGTGCAGGAGGGGGATTTCAGCTCTCTCCTGCTTTCTTTGCTCTGCCAAATTTGAAGTATGCATTTTTGAAGCCAAGCAAGCTCAGGGACCAAATGCTATATAGCTAAACTCATTTTACTATGACTAAGTCATTTAAAGTTACTACTGATGTATGTTGGTCTAATTATAGATTTTCATGGACTTATTCCAGATGGGGCCTAGATAAAGCATCAGAATTTTGTCATAGGACTTGATTTGTTATACAGAGTGTCATGAATATAATGACACTGAATAAATAATTTACAGTAGCACGTGACTCCTCTTATTTATAAATTGAGAGTTTTACTAATTTTATAAAGTTAGTGTGAACATACAGAGGGAAATGTACCATTCTGGGAGGGCATGCAGTACATTGAAAATAAGATATTAAAAGTGGGAAATGTAGGCATTGAAGATAAAATTCTTACATAAGATTTATCTTAGTAAGGACTGTGAATAGAGTAGTGCAGATCTGTGGAGTCCAGATCTTGTAAGAATTACTCGAATGTGCTTTAGATCATGCTGCCAACACTTAACAGTTCTTGGAAGTTCTGAAAAATCCAGTAACAGACATGCTACCTTATTTTTTACTGCAGTTTAAAGTAAGACTGTATGCACCTTGAGAGACCTAGATAAAGTAGTAATAAAACAAGTAAATTATTCTAAAATTTACTATCTCTATTGAGAAATTCAAATAAAGAGCAAAATAGTCAAGTCAGTGGTTGAAGAAGGGGAATCTTTTTTCTAATCTCAGCAAATGACAAGATGACAATGAACAAAACTGGAAGAGTAAAAAAGGTTAAAAGGACATAACAAGGTTGGTCTAGACATTGGAATTAAAGTTACAAAGCACAGATAGATATGCAGATTTGAAACTAAACCATTTTAATCTTATATATAGAATAGAATGACTATGTGCCATCTGGAATTCAGGGAATCCAATGAAAATTGGAGGTGTAAACAACACGCACAGCAGTATCAACATCTGTTTTCAGTGCCTGCTGATATATATGAGTCCTTGAGGGATAAGTTGGAGAAAATAATGAAAATTGATAAAACCTGATGATACAAAAAGGATCATACATAATTGTATTTGTTTAGAAAGAATATGGATTTACTCATAAAAAATAAATAGTGCATCCAAGGTATTGTCTGTTAAGAATCTCTTCCTGTAAGTCCTTGAACAGGACAGCATTCATAGCAGATGCAACATTTTAGAAGGTTTGGCATAGGATACAGCTCCTCTCCTTCCCCAAGAACAGCTAATGGATAAAAATCAGTAAATTCTGAAAACTTACAGTAGTATCTCTGATGAGTAAACTCCTGTGTCCTGCTCCATTGCTGAGACTCCAGGATGCCTCTGCTATTACAAGTAAATTTACCAATCTGTGCCTAAAACATTGCAGAATATGATAAAACATAAGGTCTGATGTTCAATACAAACAAAAATGAATTACTACACTAAAAATTACTTACTGCACTGAGGAGTGCTAGCAATATTTAAAAAAAAGGCTCTGTTAATATTTGGCCTTGATACCAAATGGCCTTCCATTTTCAAAGGGCCCACAAAATAATATCAAAAATACTAAAAATGTTTTGCACAAACCAGCTTAAAAGGATTGGTTGACCAGGACCAATATTTTGTTGCTAGGAAGGGAACAATGGTGACATTGATTATTTCCACGGCTAAAAATCCACAATGTAATTGATTTTTATCTGACTCATTTAGTGTGGGCAGGCTCCATTTGTTCAAGAAACCTGTAATATATTCCTTGAATCACTGTAACTATGAGAGATATAAAAGTTGACGTAATGAGTTAAACACACTATTTAACTCAATTTGTTTTGCCCACTGGATTCCAATTTCTGACACAGATACAGGTTCTATCTAGAGCTACTGCTGGTTTTTTAAGATGTCTTGTTAATTTTCTGTGCTCCCAAATACTCAAGACTTCTTCTTTATCAGGGTGTCTCTGATTTTAGAACTCCCTGTCCTGAGATTTCATTTTCAGGTACACTGATAACTTGTACCTTTCATTGAGTGATTGAGATCTGGGCTACCAGCAAATTTGAAAGTCCTGACTAGTAAAGTGTCCAGTGAATGAGAGAGCCAGACTAGGAGGAATTATTTGGTCTGGTGCCTACCTTTGACACATTCAGTATCTACTCCTGAAAAATCATGGATATTTGAATCATGAGTTTGTATTGAAACTGCTAGACATATAAAAATTGTATAGGAGTCCAGCAGAGCTAGAGTTGAGTGAAAAAAACATGAAGATTTTAATTGAAGTACCCATTTCCAAAATTATGTACAGTGTTTGTGACTGACTGCCACCTCATCCTGAACTAAGAACTTTGTGACTTTTCTCTAGAATTTTTGCTGTCAGAATTGGGCAGCATTTGCCCACTATCTAAAGTTTATGATTCCTGCTGCTCATCAAGATCTGTCCAGTCACAAATGGGAGGGAATTAGGAATATAAATAGATTTGAAGAAACTATTTATTATATATATCCACATACATGTCTGTGTGGTTTTAGACTACTACAGGTTTCAGGCATATACTGTTTAACTTGGTCTAGGAAGAAAATCTAGGTATAAAACCTTTTATATCACAACTTGGTCTCAATTTGGACTTGTTGGAATTTTCTTATTTTAAACAAATAGATTTCCCATTAATGTACAAGCAAAACCAGAAAACTGGAAAAAAATTAGTATTTAGTTATGTATCTGTATGCATGACACTTGAGAGTTCTTTCTCTTTCTTTGCTGATAAATGACATTTTATAGAAAAAAAATAAAACCCCTGGTGATCACTAACCACAGTTTCTATTTCTGCCAAAAAAACCCCCAAAAAATCAAAGAAGCAGCAATCTTTTAAGTATTAAAATTCAATAAATAATCAGAGCACTTTGATATTTTTGTACTAGGCATACAACAAGGGCATTGGTCTTTTCCTATTACACTGGTTAATCCAAAATGTGTTGCAAATGTACTGGATGAATCTCTTTTTTTCCTTGCTCAAAGCACAACTTTTTTTCAGACTGAAAAAACTCATTTGTACATTACAGGTGACATACAAGCAATTTGGTTGTTTTGAAAAAACTGATACCTGCTTTGTCTTTCCTTCTATAAAGAGATTTCATCCTCTTTCAGAAAAGGGAAATTTTTTTTATTTACCTAAAATTTACCCAAATATATTTCTCAGAAGCACATGTACATCACCATCTGACAGGATATAACAAACTGGCTATAAAGAAACAGTGACATCAGATGACTGAGAAGAAAAAAGAGTGACTACAAAAATCTGTGAAAGAGAACCCATTCTCATAGCACTTTGCAAAGAAGCAGCTTCTGCTACAGAGTGAAGTTTGACACCACAGAAATCTCCTCTAAGTGGACAAAGTTCCAGTTAGGTTTTCTCAAGTGGAAAAGGTAGTTGTACATCAATCAGGCAAATAATTCCTCTTGTTGATTGGCCTTCCTGAGTCCCATTCTGCCACTACTCTCCCCTCAAAAAACAGCTTAATAAATTGCATCAGTGGTTCAGAGAATCTTTGCTGCTTTGGAGAATGATTTATCATTCCCTAAATTTTTCATAGAACTCTTCTACACATTAGTATTCTCTCATATTGTGTGCCAGGTTTTGCATGTGAAGATGATTTTAAAATTGACTTTACCATCTGTGATGTCACTAATATAGCAGTCACTGAACTTCCTGGAATAGGATGACTATGAAGGATGCATCTATTTTGCCATAGATTTCTATAAAACAAAATGTTTTTCAGTAATTAAAGCTGGAGGTGAACAAAGGAGGTACTCCGGGAAAAGCACAGATTAATTTAACCATAAATGACCCATTTAAGTTTGTTTTTCACTCAAGTAATGACTGAAAAAAATTAGTTCAGAGACTGATGAAGGATGCTGAATAGGTAATTATCGCTATTACAAACCTCTTATTTTAATTTGTAGGAAATGTGATTTGAAAATTAAATAGTCCTTGATTTTTTTTAGGTTTTAGTGTGGACTCTTTCAGCTGTATCTAGCACTTTTGTTTCTCAGAATTTCAAGGACCTTTCTTTTCCCTTTAATGATTGTATTAGATAACCAGAAGGATCCATTTTTCAACAGTATTATCTCAGCAATAAATTACATTTTCCACTTCCCTCAGATTCCTGGTCTAAAGATCTGTAGGTAGTTTACAGGCCTTGGCTAAAGAGAGCTAATGGAAAATTTGGACACAGGTAGAGGCACACAGAGGCTGATTTATGAGTGAAGACATAACATGCACCACAAAGCTTCTACTTTTAAAATTAATAATAGATGAGGACAAGACTTCATGCCCTACAAGGCAGATGTAATCCACCTGTTTTGTACTACCCTTCACTTCAACTACCAACCTCCTTCCTCATGTTTGGAATGATTTTTTCCAGATTCCTTCCAGTTGTACTTATTCATAACAACTAAGTCAATGACAGCAAACACTATCTGTATTCCCAGAGTGTTCTTTCAAATTTTTAACGCTCCAGTATTTTTCACATCTCTGTTACAGGTGTAACAGAGTCCAACCTCCATGGATAAAAATCCAGACTAATTGACACTAGAAAAGTGGCTTTCCCACTCTTTGAATTTCTTCTGGTTTTGAAACAAGGGAGAAGTAAAATTTTATTCACAGAAATACTGCTAGGTCTTATTGATCCATTCCTACATTTGCTGAACACAATAAAGATATGTCCCCTGTACATCAGGCAAGTTATAGAAATGAACTCAAGTGCCTCTTCAGCAGATGACTTGGAACCCTTAAAGATCATTTTGATGTTTGCCAGTTGGTTGGAGGAATACACAGTAAGGAATTGCAGAAGGCTGTGTAAACAGTAGGCTACAAATGAGAAGATGCTACATCCAATCCTTCCAAATGTACTCTGTGGCAAATAAACCCAGTGTCCTTGTAAAATGAACTGTGCCACCCATTTCTGCTTCACACACTGGCTTTGAAATCAGACAGAACTAAGACCTTCCTACTATGAAGCATAGTCAGGCTCATTCAAAAAGCATGGTGGCCATTGCAAACTGTCCCAGAGTGGGCCTGAGAGTGAGAAAATGGCACAATGCCAATCCACTGAGTAGGGACACTGGAGGCTGTTTGCCTGTCGGGATGTCCTCACCACAGAGATATAACAAACCCTCTCTAGCCATGGCATCCTGATAACACCCACTTGACAGCACAGTCTGGCCACAAACCCATGGTCATGATCTTAAACTGTGGACTTACTTTATAGACCATGGTACTGGAATGAGTGGTAAACCAGAAACAGCTCAAAAATAGTGAAGTGTGATTAGCATTTTTGTTGAATGCAATTGGATGGGTTCACCAACCATAACAATTTTTAAAAAATAATTAACTGTGCTGAATTTTTCATTAAAATAAAAGCACAACATTCAGATGGAGTAATTACTGCAGTGTGAAACATATTTGAGTTAGAACAAGACAACTTTGTCATTGGGTAGGTAAATTCATAGTGTCAGGAAATGTTCACCTCCTCGGGTTCTAGGAATCATGTGCCTAACAGTCTCCTGCAGCACACAGTACAAGCTACTATTAATAATATATCTAGGGCTGAACATAAGGTATGGAGGGAGTATTTAAAATGTTTAATTATTCAAATGAAGGAATTAATTTACTGTGCCTTTTTTTGCAGTTCCACAATATTTCTAAACATCTTAAGAGCTCAGCATGCAAAGAAGAATATAATAATGCATCTGAATCTGCGCTTCAGTTTACTCTCCAAGACAAGCACTATGGAAAAACACTTGGAACAGAGTAACTGACTTAGGGGAAAAAGCATATCTATGTATATATAATGTATATATACAAAAATATGTATACAATATGTAAAAACAGTGATGAATTGGATTCGATGGGGGGAGATCTTACTATGCCTATTTGACGTACAAAATGTGATGTAATCGTGTTGATGCCTAGAGGAGCGGGAACAGAGGCTACATACACAGAATAAAATGGGTATTTATTGAGAGGCCTACAAAAGGCCACACCCTAGCAGTATCAGTGCCACAGTCGTGGCCCCTGCCTGGATGGCTCCAAGATGGAAGCAAAGGAGGGCTTGGTCACGAGTTCTCAGACCTTTATAGGTTTTAGTCCATTTGCATACAGGAGTCAACTGCCCATTTAATAGTCTCAAATACGGAAGTTTCATTCTCCTTGCTTGCTTGTGTGCCCACCCTCCTCTTTTAATGTTGTTTATGCTTAGGGCTTGAAGTTTGAAGATATTGTCCTTGAGTTCTTAGCTGGAATAGGACTGTTTTGTCTTCATCACCCAAGCACAACAGAAAAGCACATGCAAGCAGAACAGAAAAACTTAAAACTTAAGGCATCACCGTATTCAATAAGCTGCACTTCACAATTCCTTTTAAACTCATCAGTTCTCAAGCAATTCTAATCTAATCTAGTCTTATCTATGACAATTTCTGCAAGAAGTATTAAAGAATTCTGAACTGGTGAGAATTTGCCAGTGCTGAACTTACAGCAAAAGAACATTCATTATTATACTTCCAAGTTTACTTAGATGGAGATCATTGCATTCCTTGCTGCAGCAGACAGGTGGGAAAGCAAATATTCCATTTGCTTCTCAAAAAAACCTCCAAGACCTCCAATTTGTCTCCAGAGAAGGTCAAACTTAACTGAAAACCAGGTTGATTTACACATTTATTTTCAGGCAAACTACAGTAAACTGTAGTTTCTGTTTACCCTAAGCTTTCTCCAACAATTTTTTTGAACAAACTGTTTGTTTAACGCTAAATTTATTTCCTGTGCAGGTGCTGTTTTGTAAGCCAGTATTGTTAAACTGTTGTAGGGACACTGTGCATTTTAAAGGATTGGGAGATCTGCACGTGGGCTGTTCATGTCCTTGATGTGCCACAATAATTGAAGTCCAGCCACTGTGAAAAAGGATGGAAAGCTTGCCTAAGAACAGGTTGGGCAGCCCTAACCTGAAGAAGCATCTGTTACCTCGCTGTCAGCCAGAAATAATTATATTATAAGCAGGCTTGTACTAGAATTTCCAGTCTTTTCTCTTGGTCTCCAGAGCCAGAAGAAATCTGTGAAGTTCTGGTGTTACACTCTATTTTTTTACTTCAGCTCCTCATTGGACAAACAGGTATACTTTCTCTTAAAAAAAGAGGGACCAATTCTTTACTAGCAACCAGCAGAGAATACTTACTATTAAAGTTTCTGCCAGGTTTGCTCAATTGGACTCTTGGAATAAAAAAATCCAGCATAGGGCTATGATAGTAGTCTCAAAGCTCTGATTTTCATACTTCAGCATTAATTTGCTTCTGCATAAACTTTGGCTAATCAAATTTCTGCAACTCAAGCAAATAAAGAATAAAATTCACCCTGGCTGAAAGGAGCCCTGGTCTCGTTTAGATCCATTAGAATTTAGTCTACTAATATTCTCCTAGTACCTAGTGCTTCATCTTTTGAAATGTAACTAGTTTGGAAGCATCCAGGTGTGTAAACAGACAAAATATTTCTGTAGTTAAAGTACTTTCAAAATAAATTTCTCAGTGAAATATGTTTCATGTTTAATTTTAATACACTCAATAACAGATTTATAAACCTTGGTTCATAAATGCCTGCTTTCCTTGCAACAACAGTTCTTCTACTCAGTCCTAAGAATACTTTGCAGCTGAAAGATTTGCACCTTGTCCATACCCATGTAGCCTTTGACTTATAATGAGGCTGTCAGCAAGGACACAAAGTAGTGTCAAGCACAATGGCATTCTTGTACAATGCAACTGGAATAAACTTGTACATTTAAAATAGCAGTGTTTACTATGTAAAACTTAGAGTTAGTAAATATCTCGAGAAAGATTTAGTGAATCAATGAGACTGCTATTATTTTTCACACTTTTCCTGTAAGAAAAGAGAATTGTAATATTTCTGGATTCTTACATAACTTAGTCTTGCAAGTATTTATCTCATCTTCTATATAAAAAAATCAAACCCCCTCATCCTTAAATAAATCCGATATAAACAGAAAAAGTACAAGGTAGAAGTTAACTTAGAGGACTTTCTGTTTGAGCTTCTGAACAATAAATGTCACCTGAACAAATATAATAATACCTTCCTGGGTAAAACATTCCAAAACTGTCTGAGCAGACAGGTATATAATGTTTTTTCCAAGAAGGAGAATTCACATTTATTTATGAGCTAGGGTTTTAGAAGAGGTTTTTTTTTCAAGAGAATGATATATCATATGGGTGTCATTTCTGAAAAGAATCACGCACCTCTCATACAGTCTAAACTAAATCAAAGCGAAGAGAGCATTTTGTTATTTCTGTAAGTAAATTCATAAAGACCAACAGGACTCAAAAGATTTTTAGGACAAAATCCTAAACTTGTGGTGAATACTGTGATGTGTGGGGGAGGAGGGAGAGGTGCCAGCTGGATCCATCGTCTATCTTGGCATTTATGCTGTGTTCATCACCATGGTATCAAAACACCTTTACAAGTTCTAAGTGTAACCACAGTAAAGGATCTGTAGTTTCTCCTTGAGTCCTAGGAGGGATGGCTTTGTTGTTGTTGTTGTTGCTATTGTTGTTATTATTGAACAAGCAAGTGAAAATAAGGGATTTTAAATTTTATTCTTAAGGAATAGATTCCTCAGGGAATCAACTCCACAGCTGTATGTCAGCTGCCAAGAAAACTGTATCTGTATGTGGTATAAAGATTATTCTTCTCTTGTCCCAGAAAATTCCAGCTGGAGTTAGTGACAGGTCATGAAAGGAATGAGAAGGAGCCCTCATCCTCTTACACAGGGCACAGAGAAGATGCTCAGGATGGACAGAGTCAGGGAGGTGGAAACAAGAGTTGTTGAATACACTGCTGCTTTTTCTTGGTTTCCCCAGCAGTGCCGGCAGCTTCCCTGAGCGTGTGTGCCAGAGAGCTCCCCTTATCCCTGTGCCAGCAGAACGGGCCTCCCTTGGGCTTCCATGGATTGATGCACAGAGACACCTGAGAGCTGGTGAATACATTTTGGAACATACAGCAAATGCGCTGGAGATTAAAGCTGTATTGTATGTGGAAATATTATTTCCTTAAATATTTCTACATTTTCTCACATCATAAACATCAGACTGTGGCCTTTGTAATTTTGTCTTTAACTTTTCCTGTATATTTTTTTCTGTAGCCTTTAATGTTAGATTTTGGGTTTGCTTTCATTATGAAGAACACTAGCATTATAAAATTACCCCATTGAAACAAATATAATATTATGTCCTATAAAGAACATCTCAATGAGAATAAACTTATCAAGTATTGTGCTTTAGAGTGACATCTTCACTCCACTGAATTTAATGGTAATATTCCTGTTAATAATAATGAGTCAAGACTGCATACAGCTATCAATAATTAATTACTGATAGTCAACAGACCTAATATTAAAAACATCCTGTGCAATGAGACAAAAAGATTGAAAACTAGATCCAGGCTGAGGCTTTACATGGCAGATCTATTTCTGATCTTGCTGTGCAAGTGTTTTAGTGTTTTTTGTTGTTGTTGTTGTTGTTAACTTGAGCTAAACATTATGGCAGAAACAAGTGAGGTAATTGGGTATTATGAGATATCTGCTCTTTTCCACTTATGGTCATTTTATGTATTGAAATATTTGCATTGTTTATGTAGCAAAGTGATCCTATTGCTCAGCCATCTAAATTTCCTCTTTGTTAATAATTTTATCAAGGCTCATGTCAACCATTCCAGTTTGCATAGAAATTACAAGCAATTTCCTTTTTAATTTTGGGGGTTTTGGGTTTTTTTTTTTGCTTTTTTTTAAGTAGATCAATCTCTAAATTCACAGGGAGAATTTATTATACTGGAAAATTCTGTTTAAGGGTTCAAAGTGTATAGAAATTATAAAATTTCCTTTCAAAAGGCCAGATTTCTGTCAAGTGTGTAGGAATGAATGACAGACTAATTCATACACACACTCAAGAAAATTGAGAGTTGTCCTTTTACCAAGTATTCTGTTACAACTGGCCCTATAGATGTATCTCTGTGTGTATATACATACATACATATATTAGTTCCATATTACACTGAAATATTCCTTTTACAGCTTGTTTACATTTTACTCCTGAGTTACTTGCCTATATCAATTACAGATTAAACAATCCATTCTGAAACTGTACTCTCAGATACCAGTGTTTTATGATAAAACTGTGTTTAACCTTATTGTACACTGAAATAATCTCCAAAATATATGTATTGGGGAGCAGATATCCTAAATACATTATTAACATTAGATTATATTTAGCAGGTTAGAGATAATCTGCTGATTTAAGTAAACACTACAGCAAAAAGATACCACAAGAATCTGCTGTCAGCATCTTTTTGCAGCACTTCTTAAGGACTCCCTTATGTGCATTTTACATTGCAGTTAAAATCCTTTTATTTTTCCTATTATTTATCCAGCTGTGGGATCACTGTACTTTCACAATAATAAAAAAAAACCTCTAGGCAAATACATATTATAAAACCACCAAAAATTATAAAAAATGTTCTGCTACACATTATTTACTCTAAGCTTTAAATTTTCAGTGTAATATTGGCTTTATGCAAAGAGCAAGGAAATTAGATTGATGCCTTTTCATTCAAGATAGTATAACAGAGTACCTAGACAGATGTTCTAGATAGATATTGCATTTATGTAGGTGTAACAGAGTTGTGCTCTGCTCAGAAATATCAATGATGAATGCTGTTAGCATTATCAGAGTGCTGTCTAGAAAGAAAACATAAGAAATGGCATCTACTCTTCCACCTTGAAATCTTCCTGGGTTTTTGACCCATCTATCAGTATACCTGGTTAATAGGTTATTTCTTCTCACTGGCTATCATGCTAAAGGACAGAGAAGCAAATCCCTTTGGAGCCAGCTTTAGCACTGCTCTTTACAGTCGGCTGTCAAGAGGAGTCAAGAAGGGACAGTTGCTACCATCTGCCTGAAAGCATGGTCTGGAACCTGTGTGGGTATTTGTGCACGTCAACAGCTTTCCAACATATGGGTCTAAATTTAATTTCTGAATTCATTATTGGGCTTTCAAATATGTGACCTGGTTTTCAGATGTACTGACCACTCAGACATCTGGTGGTTTCATGTTAGCTGTGATTATTCAGCATCTCTTGAGCAAAATCACTCAGTGCAGTGTAGTTTCCATTTTAAATTAGTGAGAAGACAGTTGTTGAATTTAGTAGATACTGAGTTGGTCCGTGGATGTTTAACCTTTGGCAACCACATCTGACCCTCTTGGCCAGGCCTACAGTCACATAAGTGAATCTGACAGCCACCTGAAAACTGGTGACAGCATCACCTGACACTGACAACTGTGTCATAGAATTAAAAAGGTATCACAGAACTCTGACCATTGTTACTTTGTGCCACTTATTTCATGTCTTGTGACTTAGCATTTGAAAATCCTGAGCATCTTTTTAACAGTTAGCATCCTTTAAAAATGGAACTGTCAAGAGAAATTTTCTTATTCATAAATCTGAAAGTTCTTGCATCTATATATTAGTACTATATGTAAGACTCAAAATACATCAAGCTGCTGATGGGCATGTTGTGACAGTTATACAGAGAGACATCATTAAAGCTTATTATCAGGGAAGCACACTAAAAAGGTCTAATTTTCAGTAAGAATTTTTGATTTTGGTTGCTTGACAGAACGTTTTGGAAGACATGCAAAATATATAGTGGCTAAAATATTTTGTTAGTTAAGTAATACAGTAGCTTTACATTTCTGTGAACAGCAAGTTCTTCACTTCTGAGGTTTACAGCTCACTTCTACAGCCCTTGAGGGTTATTAGTGCTGAAACTGGCAGACTTTAACTGACTCATCGATTTGACTTCTTGTTCTGCCTTCCATCCATAGATGTTCCAGGCCTGAAGAATGCACATTGTAGATTAAACTTGTCTGCCTCTTTATCTCAGTTGCTGGGGAGTTTTAGAAGATGTATTGGTTAGATCAGCTCCTCAGCTGATCTAACATATGCCAGAGTCAAACAGCAGAGGATCAGAAAATTTTCTCTCCTATGTGTCCTGTTCTATATCTAAGCACAGCTTCTCTATGCTCAGGCACAATATACAGCCTATTATACTCACTTTAACCTTGACAATTTTTAATGCTATTTTAGGCCTGTTTAGAAAGGCTTCCTTTCTGCCTTGAAAAATTGAGCTCCTGGGAACAAAGATGGTTTGCTTTTCAGTTGGAAAGATACAAAAGCAGTTCCAAATTTTTTTGATCCTGTGTAGCCTTTTTTTTTTTTTTTTAACAAGATAAAGATTTCGTTGGCACAAGTTTGCAATGATCTTCAGAGTCTTCTTTGTCAGCTGCAGTAATCCTCAAACACCCGGTCAATCATTCCAGATCTAAATTCCATGTCAGTCTAATTTATAACAAGCAGAAACATACCTTGTTCACAGGTACTTGCAATACTGCTACAATTCAAAAGTAACATCAGTTTTGCCAAAGAGAGAAACTGGCTGTCAGCTTTCCTTGTTCAGGATCAGAGGAGTAGCTGTGCAACAGGCAAACCTGAGGGCACAGCTCATTTTTCAGCTACACTGCTAGAAGCTGCTTTAGACGTGTTGGCACTTTTTTCCCGCTGCTGTATACTGAAGGCATTTGCACTATACATGTATTTCCTCTTCTATATTTATTTGCAAGTACTCTATTTACCTTCTACATTTATCTGATTTTTTTCTGAATTTCCTTTGAATTAACCTGAAGCTACAAGAACTCTCGGGATTTCATGAAGTCCACTCCGAATGTGGTTGATGTTACTGCCTACCTCAAACCCAACCCATGTAAATATTACAGCTTAGGTTTTACAAGGAAACTGAAGAGAAAAATGTTAGGTTATAAAGGTAATTTCTACATTATAAATTGCAATTAATTATATTCCTCTCAGTAAGCCATAAAGCCAAGTTTCTCATGGTTTTTCATTCATGCAGAGCCTCTTGGCTTATTGATGATGAAAATCTCTTGATGGTGATCCCTTTACTATGTGAAAAGTGTATTTTTTGAGACCTGATGACAATAACAAAGAAATGCTCAATGCTTGTGAGATGTTCCTGTTAAAATTGCTATGAACCCATGAAATCATAAGTACAAGCTGCTTCTATCTGGTCCATATGTGCATCTTTTTTAATGAAAAGGAAAAGGTTAGAAGATGTGTGCTCACTGTTTATAAAAGCAGAAGTATATTTAGTGTCAACACAATGCAGGTTGGGATTTCCCACATTGCTGTACTGATACACTAATGATTGCAGTTATTGGTAAAAAGAGCAAAGGCTTATGAAACTAAATGCATTTTAACCACCCAGCAAAGCTAATACCACTGGGGAAGGACACTGCTCATTGAGGAGTCACAGAATTTGGGAGAAGCAAATGGGGCTGTTTGATCTACATGAATTCATGAATGTAGACCTGTTCAAAACAAACTTCTGTGTTGTGTGATTCAGGGTGTTTACAGTATTTGTGAATCATAGAACTTTTTTCAGTATCTATAAACATTATGTCACTTTACTCCTTGGTGAAACACATTTAACTGTTTCTTGAAAGAGTTCTTTAACTCATGTCTGCTAAGACACTTCTTCCAGGTCTAAGCTTCCCTAGTGCTGCCCAGCAGACATCTTCCACCACTGAACTAACTGTTCTTTTAAACTGCAAGTGACTGCAAGCCTGCTGCCACTTGGTCTGGCACAGAAGAATCAAAACTTCTGTTGTCCAGCCACAAAACATTTTGTATCTACATGCAGACACCCCACTGCAGCATGAAATGACTACCAAGGAAACAGACGTTAACTGCCTCATTCCAGTTTCCATATGACATTTCTTACCACAAAATACCTTTCACATCAGTATTGCCTGAGATCAGGCCTGTCTAGCTGGTTTTTTTCTGACAGATATTCACAGCTCTGGAATGTCTGTTAATAATAATGATTGAGCTATAGGGCATTTAATGGGAATTAATGATTGGCTAGAAAGCTCCATTGACTCAGTGCTCAGCAAAGGGCTATTGTCTCTGTCAGGTAATCAGTCTCAAAGAAATATTCAAAGGTTGCATTGACATTATTATTATCAACAAAAATGAAATACAGAATTTTGAACATAATAATTGCAATTACTCCATATGTATGCAAATTGGGGTGGACAGGGAGCTGGTTTCACCTACAAATGCAGAGAGCTTCAGCTTCAGATCCTGGGAGACACCCAGCTAGGAGAAAGGACATCCTTTTACATCGTGGTGAGAGAATAGAGAGGAGTTGTCTGATGGGAACTAACATGTTAACCAGTTTGTTACAAATGAGGTGTTGTTCTTGGTTTTGATACATGGCTGGCTAATTGCCAGCTACATCTATGGTTCTGTTCCTTATCCTCGTTATTGACTGGATCCTGTACCCTCCATCCCATCTATAACACTTCTGTGCTTTCTGGGTTTTGGGGTCTTTGGGAGTTGTCCCTTGTACCATGTGGTTTCTATGTTTGTTATTTTTACATTAAAAGTTCTTTGTTTTCAGTATCGTTCCTGTCTCTCTGTATATTACACCACAGACTCCCTGGCTGCCCAGTTCTGTTGTGGCTGCTCACAGCAGCCGTACATATGGCTGAGTTGTTCTGTACTCTTCATACTTGCTACCACCTCAACATTCAGGTTAACTCAATGACTTTCCTAATTTTACTCTCTTTCAAACTCTCTTATTTACATAAAAAACCCTGCAAGAATCAGTTCTATGTACAATTCCACACAGAATTCAATAAACAGAGTATATACAGCTTCCGTGTGACATGAGTATACATTGCTACTGAATTTACCCAAAAAGCTGCCTATTTTGTAGGTTAAAGTTGAACCACAAGCATTGCCATTGATTCACATCATCTTGGTGAAAACAAGTCAAAGAAATTAGGAGGAAAATATAACAAGAGTTTTGTATACGGCTGGTGTCTAAAATAAGAATTCCACTTAATTAAATGGATATGCACTTGAGTAAAGACAAGTCTGTAGGTGCAGGTTGAAATATTCATCCTCTTAGTTATTTCAGAGGCAAAGAACATTTCTTACGGGATAAATCTGTAGAAAAGTAAGTAATTATTACTTGCCTTAAAGCAATGTCAAAAAGAGAAGTCTTGAAATTCTTCCCGTCTTGAAAGTGGAAGATGATGGTGCAAAATGGGGAAATCTTTCTCAACTTGTTAAGCATAACTGAAATAAAGGAGACATTTATTGACTGACTTTATTGTGAAAAGCTTTGTAAAGCCACACAGTGACCCAAAACGTGGCTCAGTACTGTGTGTAGTACTTTCATTAGTTTTATTTCTGTTATTGTAACTAATGGGTTTGTATTTTGGTTATGCAGGTGTTCTTAGAAATACAGTGCTATGAAGCCACTAAAGCACATTGCCACAGGGCTAGTTAAAAGGGTTTGTGCCCCAGTCTAGAACAACTCCAGTTCAATATTAGAATTCTAAGACATGGTACAGCTAAAATAACTTCACTACTAATACAACTCACTAGTGGAGAGCAAAACAACTGAAGTAACTTATAATTAATTAATGATAGCATGATTTATGGGTTCTGGGTTCCACGAGTATGATCCAAAATCTCCTGGTGCTATAGAAAAATATTTTTTTTCAAGGAGGTTTGATCACCCTCCTGTTTTTTCCCAAGCACATGCCACTTAGGGTTGAGTTCTGATCTCATGGACCTGAATCCCACAGATGTCAGGTTCTAACCTAAATCCTTAGGGCTTCTTTTTTGTAGGGGAATTCTTAAGGAAAACCCTAGGAACTCAGCAAAACAAGAAACTTGTACCATATTTAGTCAAGATTAATAACCCATAAAATAAATCGGGTTTGGATGTATTATTTCCGCACATGTATAGCACTAATCATGCAAAATATTTAAGAAGCTTTTTAGCCGTCAAATCAACAGGGAAACTTGCATAATCTTAAGTGCTTGACAGACTGGACCTTAAATGTTTCTAGATGCAATAATAAGTATGAAAAAGATTCGTTTTGTGCAGTATTTTCAGCACAAACTGCATCACAAAGTGTTAAATAATAAATAATAGCAGAGAGAAGTATGCACAAGGGAGGAATGATATGATTTCAGAGGAGACTTGAAAGGGGATGTTGATGAGGTGGAGGTTTTAAGAATTAAATATTAAAACCCAGAAAGGCTGGTTTTTGGCTGGGACTGATTGTTTTTCTCTGCTAAGAAATAAAGGGGCTTTCTAACCTACCTCCTGGACAAAGATGCCAGGCTTACTGTCAAACTGTTCAGTGGAATCATCACTGTACTTAGAGTCTATTTTTAAGAGAAGGCAGAGGATTGCAATTAGCTAACTACAGCCCTCTCCGATTCCAAACGTCTGCTTTGTCCTCTGCCTCACCTTTCTGTTTATTTACCGCGTAACAACTGCACACGGACTTGGCCCAAGTTCCTGAAGAGCGCCAGGGATGCAGAGGGAGAGGGAGGAAGGGCAGCCTGGCACGGCAGAGCCCCAGCACACCAGCCTTCCCCAGAGCCACCAACAGCCCGCAAGGCCCCGGCAAGGCGCTTACAGACGTGCCCCGAGGAGAAGGGAACCGGCACCAGCCCACACTGTTAAATCTCGCCATAGTGGGCTTATTTCCTACATTTGGTGGCAGCATAGTATTCAGGATAATATTTTTGCTACTTGCACAGGTTACTGCCGAACCAAATGACAGAGATGAGAGAGTTAAGTAACAGGGATGAAGAGTGAATCACTAAAAAGTCTTTCCCAGAGTCAGTTCTCTGTTTGGGGAAAGTTATTTCAATTCTGTATCTCGCAAACGACCCGCTGCCTCACCGTGTCCTCTGGAGCCAACTGACTGACATTATAAGGAGATTTTTAAATAAATGATGTGCAGGAGCAGCTCATGTTTAGCAGACAAAGCCCTGCTCGGCAGCACGCACTGCGAGCCCCTGTACCTGTGCTGGGCGCGCCGGGGCCAGGGCAGCGCCCGCTCCCGCCCGGCCTTAGCAGAGGTGCGGCCCATGGACGCCGCTCCGCCCGCGGCACCTGCCCGTGCCTCGCAGGTGAGTGCGTCTCTGGGGAGCGCCCGGAGAGGAGTTCCCGGGAGAAGGAGCGCTATACTTATCGGCAGAGGAAATCTCCTGCCGCGGAGCTGCCCCCGGCTCGCCCAGCCCAGCCCGGCCCTGCCCGGCCCGGCTGCCCTTATCCCGCTCGGCGCGGGGCGGGCTGAGGGAGGCAGGGGCGAGGAGGCGCTCCCGCGCTTTTGGAGACGCACCTGTGGGGAGCG
>VXBI01009565.1:806121-966199 GCA_013397375.1 Toxostoma redivivum
CTCCTCCTCCTCCTCCTCCTCCTCCCGCGCTCCCTCTCACGCGCACTCCGTTCCACAAGTGCCGCGCGCTCGCTGCTCCGGAGCGGAGCGGAGCGGAGCGGGGCCGGGCTGCGGACCCTGCGCGGGGCTGCGGACCCTGCCCGGCCCCTTCGGGGCTGTCCGTGGTGCTGGAGGCGAGCGCGGGCTGAGCGGACGCCCGGCCCCTGACGGAGCCCCTTTATGTTCAGCTCCTGGCGCAGCGCAGCATCCAGCAGCTCGAGCGGCGGCGGCAGCAGCATCGCTGAGCCGGGGCTGGGAGGCAGAATGGAAGGCTTTATTCGGCTGCTTTTCGGCTACTTGGTGGCGGACCTTCTCACGCTGGTGTGTCGGGCGCAGGAGAAAGCTGGCCAGCAGCTGGGGAGCTTTGTGGTGCTCTCGGGAGGAAACCACTCCAGCCTCGGGGAACAGATAGACCCCTCCGAGCCACCTCCCACCCCAGACTTCTGCAGGGGCTACTTTGACGTGATGGGGCAGTGGGACCCCCCCTTTAACTGCAGCTCGGGAGAGTTCATCTTCTGCTGTGGCACTTGTGGCTTCAGGTTTTGCTGTAAGTTCAAGAAGACAAGGCTGGATCAAAGCACCTGCACAAACTATGAGACGCCGTTGTGGATGAACACTGGGAAGCCTCCTTCCCGCATAGACGACCCTCTGCATGACCCTACCCGGGATAAAACCAACCTTATTGTCTACATCATCTGTGGGGTTGTAGCAGTCATGGTACTGGTGGGGATCTTCACCAAACTAGGGCTGGAGAAGGCGCACAGACCCCAGCGGGAGCACATGTCCAGGTAAGGCTGAGTGCCAGGCAGCAGGGTCCCTTCCCCCCTACCTCCTGCCCAGCCCCTAGAGAGAGACGAGAGAGGAGCCCATGTGTCCCTGCCAAACAAACAACTCCTCCCAGGCAGGCTGTATTCCCCTGCAAGGCGACTGAGAGAGATCAACTTTGCTAAGCAGAGCTCCTGAGATGCCCTCAGCCTGGGTTATCACAGAACATGCATATTGAGGAAGACTAGGGATAATTGTGGAGTCTGCACAGACAGTAGTCCATTTTTATCTGCAGTGCCTGACCCTCTCCCTAACAAGATCCAGCAAGTGTTCCCAGATATATTGTGCATGAATAGAAAAACAAAAAAATTCTGAAACCGGCAACACTGAATTATAGAAAGCCTGATGCGTTCCCTCTTCCAGCAGTTTCAAAGATTGGAAAATGTTTTTACTTCTCAACAGAAGGATGTAAACAAATACCATCTCACCCTCCCTCTCCAGCTGCAAAATGGTTTTGGCAGGACCTTCCCTACTCCCCCAGCCCTTGCAAGTGTATGAGCTATTTGTAAAATTTCTAAGCTGTGAAAATGAGTCAGGGTGGAAGGGAAGAGGAAGACATAAAAAGGAAAAGCTATTGTAGAATTTCTTAACATTTTTTTCAGTTGCTGTTGAGAGGTAAAAAATTGAATATGAAAGTCTTGCCTCATCCATTTATTTGTGTGTTCTAACTCTGTCTCCACAGTGTAATGGCTGAGTTATATCAAAGAGAACCTCCCTCACCTAGAGTTAGGCATGCTGTGTGTACCATCTACTCCAGATCCTGGCTGCCTAGCAGTGGATAGGCAGGTGGGCAACTCGAGACAGAGCCCAGTGTCTTTAACAACAAATTCCAAACATAGATTGTCACAGCAGTTCAAAATCAAGGCATAACACATTTGTCAAGTTTGCAGCCTGTCTGATTCTTTATGCTAATCCCAGGCACATGAAAGTAAAGCAGATGGGGGAAAGGCATTAAAAAAGGCAAACAGATCCATTAAAGAGTCTAAATAGATCCCAGCATATTGGGCAACTTTATGGATGAAATGCCATGAAAGGATACCTTCTACTGGATGTGCAGTGTGGCAGAAAACTTCGTCTTGCACTGACTGCTAATGGTGTAGCTCACAGTCTTTAAGGCTTAGATGAAGAGTCATCCTTTGAAAGGCAGTCCAAGAGATAACTCAACATCTGGAGCCTCCTTTTTACTGAAGTTTCTGCATGACTTTTTGATTAACTGCTTATCCTGAAATGAACAGAGAAAGTCACAGAAATACTCCTGAAAATGCATCACCAGTCTATGAGCTATTATTTGCTATTTATAAACTGGCTGATAAAGATATGCTTTACTACTGAGGATAAAAGTACATTGCAGAAATTTTGGTCAAGAGCATGTGTCAGTGATACTTCTGCAAAGACGGCTTTTGTTGAGGAAGGTATGATAATCCTTTAGACATTTTGAATATAAATTGAGAAAAACAATACATGGATCCCATTTTTTTAAAAAATTTTAATCTACAGAGCTTGTTTGCAAAAAGCTCTCCCTTGCTTCAGTCTCTCTCTATAGTGTCTTTGCTCAGGCAAAAAAAGAGGGCTCGTAACAGTCACAAAGCCCAGAACAGAGTAAAGAAGCTATAAGCCATTCCTACAAATTATGGCTTAAATAGGTCCTGCTTCTGTGAGTAGAAATATTTGCTATCTAAAGTACAGGTGTGAAGTATTATGAAAGGATATTCTGTCTCAGTTCATGGAAGTAGAATTACAGGGGATTGGGAAATCATTCTGATATCCTTGAGTCATGTATGCATAAAGATTAGGTTTCTGAAGTGGGTCTTAGCAAAGGTCATCTGTTACCTTGATTACTTAACAGCGTCTGTGATCTTGTACATTAAACTGTTCAAGGCAGGATTATATAGAAACTTGGAAAGTCATGATCACATGGAAAAACAGTCACCCACTCAGTACATATAATAGCTAGTCATGTTCTGAAAAAGAAGATCTATAGTTTTTTTCTTTTTTTTTTTTTAAGTTCTCTCTTATTTCAGTTGTGGGATGGGTTTAACATTAATTTGAGAAGGAATTAGGTTTGTAAATCCCTTTGGCAATCTATAAATATATTCATTGAGTGAAGAATTGAAGTAACCTCTTAGTCCTCAAGTGAGTGTTTAACTAAAATATTCCATTCTAGCTCATTTTACACTACTAATGTTCTGAAAAAAGACTGCATTGCTTAAAAAATAATTTATCTGTTCAAACAGTTAATAGTACCAACAGCTCATATAATATATAGGCTGTGTTCACAGTCATCTTCTTTTGTAACATTTATCACTACAATATCAGAAAAACAAAACAAAAAAGAACACCTCCTACATTGTTTTTTGTACTGAACCTTATTAATAAGAAGAAGTTTAATGCATCGAGAGTGTGAGGTAGGCCAAAGCAAAAGTACTAAGTGTTACTCCATTTTGGCTGGCAGCAAGAAACACACAGAGAATGATTTGTCATCTATTTTCTTAGCTAAGATTGTCTCCTTTCCCTTGCCTAGCCAATGGCTACATGAAACATTTGAATCCCCCTCATTTCTGTGAACAAATTCACCTAGGAAAGGGATAGTTCTGCTTATCAAAAAAGACAATGCACAAAGGAAACTGTTTTCTTTTTTTTTAACGGGGGGCTGATTTTTTAAGAAAAATGAACTGACTACAACTGATGTAAATGATACATTTTCAATTTACTAAAAGTATTTCAAAATATGAACAGAGACCTGACACGTGGGAATAAGAACACTGACTTCTAAATAGGAAGAAAAACTGTGCCACACTTTTAAATTCCTTGCATTACTTCATCTTGCAGTCAGTAGATCTGCTGTTGAAGTAAGACACTGGTGTGTGTAAGAGTGGTACAAATAAAGAAAACTTTCTTTATTAACTGGGCATAGTTTCCATACAGCTGCCTTTCATTAAATTTTGTTTACTACTATACCAAAACAAACCAAGACACTCCATTAACTTCACTGAATTTTCCTGAAATATTTGACAATGATAAAAGCATTGTGGAAATGTATTTAATTAGTGAAAAACATATAGGAAAAAGTCTCAATTGAGAAAGTCCCTTTAGAAAAAAAGCCAAGACTTGTCCTTTTTCAGAGAGCTTGTTCCTTCTGTTTTGAGGAAACAGGACAGGTATGGCACTGTTGACGTTTTCTTTCTGTTGGCATGGAACTGTAAATCTGGAAGATGAAGGTGGAGAGGGGAGTACAGAATTAACTCTGCATGGTGTATTTCATTTTAGACCTTGCATGTTTTGTTTCTCTTCACTTTAAAATTTGTTTCTTGATGTTAAAAGGAGAAGAATATTCCCTTCAGCTACAGTGTCCAAGACTAAGCAGTAATAGTAGTATCCAGAGTAGCTCTTCGTTTCCTCTCCTGTTTTTGAGGAGAATAAGGAAATCAGATGGTGTAGGAGGGAGCTATGGCAGAGGGAGGGAACGTGGCAGTGTAGTGCCTGAGAGGACACAGATTTGATCTGCCTGCTGAAGCAGACCAGGAGCTTTGTTAGGCATGTGAGGGCAGCACGTTCTTGCTTCTTGAGACTACACCAATGGGCCTGCCAGGCTCCATCAGTTCAAGTGGAGAATCTTCTCTCCAAAATAAATAGAAAATGAAAAAGCTTTACCTCTGTTGCATGGAGGAGATTATTCTGTAAATACAACTGTGCCTTTGCACCTTCCTTAATCCTTGTGGAGAATGTGCAAACAAACGAAGAACTGAAAGGACAATGTTTACAATCATGCTCTTATGCTGTAACTCCTGTTTTTTAAAACAGTGCTTCTGACAGTGTGTTAGCAGTCTCCCAAATATTGTGAACCATCTGAGCTCTTCTTTCTTCCTTCACAAGGAAGAAAGTGCCCAGTGCTGAGCTCAGGAGTGAAGTCTTTTATTGATCATTTAAAAGACATGTAGTTCGGGCCAAAAATAGCCTGACTTGTCAAAATCCTGAATCTTACATGTGAAATTATTTCTCTTATGGGTTTTGACTCTGTTTTGGAGGCAAAATATGGCAACTGACCTTTCATGAAATAAATTGTGTTTCAGCTTCTTTCAGCTTGTACCTATAAGGTATGGGTACAATGCCTGGCTCTACATGCTTTATAACACCCCAAACCAGTATTACATATCCAAATAGAAAAATCTTATGGCAAGATAAATGCTGGAGTTTTGTCATACTTGGGTAGTTCTGGGCCATGAACTCCTATGTAGGTAACAATTCTCCACTTTTGTAATACTACAATCAGTATCACTGCACAGGTCTTAATGTTACTGCTCCCTGATTAGAAGATTATATTGCACTTTGCATTTCCTTAAAAAAACATCCAGTATGCCATAGGTGTAGGTAAAGACCCTCTGTGTAAGCTTAACTTTTCAATGGGAGTGACTGTAAAAATTTCTTCAGATAATGAACAAAATCTATATGACTATATTTAGGTGAGATAAATGCATGAAGGTATTTTAAAAGTCTCCTGGCCTATGTGGAATTTTTCAAAGCAAACATCTGTTCAAAGATTTTGTCATGTACTAGGAACAAGTCTTCCTTTATCCATTTCATTATATGGGCAAATTCCTAAAAGAACAAAATGCAGGTACAGCAGTTCCTTTGTACTTCACTGATACTGAAGCTGCTACACATTTTTAACTCTCTCTGACCTCAGTGGGGAATAAGGACATGCTCTCAGTTTTGTGAGCTATTCTGCCTGAGAAGACTGTACAACTTTGGCTAACATGGTATAGGTGCTGTGTTTTTGAAGACAGAACTTGATGCTGACTAGTTCATCTTTTTTTAATACAAAAGAAGGAATTAGACAGGTAATTCCTTGAAAAACATTTGAAAAAAGCCACCCTGAATTAGTAGAAAACATAGCATTTTCATAGACAGGCAGTAGTTCATCTGCCATCATACAGGGTGTTATTTAAAGTCTACAGAAAACAATATTTACCATCAGATTAAGAGCAATGAAGAAAGGATTTCTGAAAACCCACTCTCACAGAGTTGGGAAATACTTAGATCTCACAGTTTTAACTCCCGTACTGGAGTTAGGAACTTTCATTTACTTTTCTCCCCTTCCCAAAAGTGTGTCCAGATGCCTCTAGAATTAGAATTAATATTGATGTCAGTAATTTCCTCTGTATAGAGACATATTTGCATAAATTGACAAGATATTAATGGTTTTAGTCCCCACTTATTTTAAATTGTTTTTGCAATATAATGCTTTCCTTTTGCATCATTTCTACATGCCTTTGTGAGATCTCTTCTGTTGAATTTTTATTATTCTGCTATGTAGGCCAGCTCTGCTATTTCTGCTGTATAAGCACTGCTTCAAATGGGAGCATTACTCTGATATCATTAATCATATGGTTACTGTCTTCTGACCTTTTCCAGGATCAACAGAGTATTCTCTAACATGTTGATCACAACTGTAACTAATATTTTAATAACATGTTAGCCATAAGCACAATAAAATATCAGTATTGTTCAGTTGTGTACCCAAGCAATGTTCCAGCAATCTGAAACCAAAATCCAGCTCAGAATTTCCCTTTGTAACTTAAATGAAGCTATCTACTTTTTAATATTTAAAAGTATAGTGGTGCTTGATTGAGAAATCATAATATCACAGAAGTGGAGGAGCTAGATGGCACTTGCCATGGCTTTCACCAAGGAATGTGCTTTTTTTAAAAAAAATTTGTTTATTAGTTTATGGGCTAGTATTTCTTGATGCAGTATCTGGGACAAGGTATATAATTTTGCAGAAAATTAGCCTAAACTGGGCATAGTGCCCAGAAAATGTGTCCATACTCTTAAAAAATTGCTCAAGAGATCTAAAAATTAAAAACAATAAAACAAAAAGGAGGTAAATAATGGTCCATGATACATTGACCTGAAAAGAAAAGATTTCCACTGAACCCTGAAGACACTGGTAACGCATACTACAGCTTTCCTTTGCCTAAGGCCACAGCTTCTGCAGGTGGGCCAATTATTTCCTAGTGCACAGCAGTACGGCAGGTAGCTCTGGCACATAGCTAAGGGCTAATCCTGCTCCTGTGGAACTCTGGCAAAATAGCACAGACTCACAGACACAGTGAGATGTTGCCATGCTGGGAGTTTCAGAGCTTAAAACTTGGTCAGTAACTCTGGCTCCAAAGGTGTGTGTGTTTATCCACGTGCCTAAGGATGGACTTGTGCTCAGCACTCGGCACTGGAACTGGTCCTTACCCAGTGCCCAGAGCAGGGTGAGTCTGTCAGGCTGCCTGGATCTCTGCAGGGCAAGCCCACAACCAGCACCAGTCTGGGCCTGGCCTAACTGAGGAACCTTTTGCTTACTCCCCCTTTGCTAGCACAAAGCTTTCATCCTGTTTCTGAACTGCCTTCAAAGGAGCAGGGAGTGTTCCTCTGCAAGCTTTGCTCTATGTTAAAGACTAGGACACTCACAGAAGTTAGAAAAAGACCTTTTTGATCTCCCTGTCTGGATGAGAAATCCTTAAATCCCTGCTTACTGGATTTCTGCATGGAAGTTACATGACTTTTCAACTTGAGTGACATTTTTGAATGAAAACTGCGAAGACCACTGTGTTGTGTGTGCTAATTGCAAATGCATGTGTGAGAATTTCTTTCGAAAATAGCAATCTAGGTGTGAAGATAAGCAGTTTGTGAAAGGTGTAGCCATTGGCTAGGTGCTGAGGTGCTCAGTTTAACTAAGATGGCACTAATGTTACTGAGCACATGCAGTGGCAGAACTCTACAAGGCTCAAGGAGCTTAAATTATGTTCCTCCGAAGCCAAGATAACTGAAGAACTTAATGTGTTTCTGTGTTTTACCTCTAGCACAGTAAGACAATCTAAAAAGAGCCTTAGGTGTGAAGTCTCACAATGAATTTACTTCCCTGCATTTACTGTGAAGGGAGCTGGTTTCTCCAGCAGACATTATGATTGACTGCATCGCAAACTGAAATAGATCTTGGAACATATTGTTAATGTCTTACAGATTTTGCAGATTCATTCTGGTTTTGTTTGGTTTTCAGGGCTCTTGCTGATGTTATGCGACCTCAAGGTCCTTGTACAACAGATCACATGGAAAGAGATCTAAACATTGTAGTACACGTGCAGCATTATGAAAACATGGAGACGAG
This sequence comes from Toxostoma redivivum, assembly GCA_013397375.1. NCBI lineage: Eukaryota > Metazoa > Chordata > Aves > Passeriformes > Mimidae > Toxostoma > Toxostoma redivivum. Next base: position 814,142 of record VXBI01009565.1, read on the forward strand.
ACCTCCTCCAAATAACTTACGTAAGTTGCACTTGAACTTTATCAATAGCTGGGATGCTGGCACTGAAAAGATAATTTTGAAACTAATATTGCCGAATGTCAAATGAGAATCAATAGTACATGGGTTCTTGCAAATTAGAAATGTTCATTTTCTCAGAATCAGAAAAATTTCATTTCCTAGTGCAGATTAGTGCAACAGTGGGAGAAATAAATTTTGAATAGGAAAATTGGTTCGTTTATTAGTTAGTTTTAAATATTTAAATATTTAGTTAGTTTTAAATATTTAGTTTTAATTCATTTTCTTGGTTGACTAATACTGGTTTTGTATCTTCAACCTGTTGTTTTTGCTCAGCTCATCAGCCTTTGCCTTATTCTGTGTTTTGTTATACCAAAAGAGAAATTGTTGTGGTTACAGCTGAATTTAACAATATTTAACAATATGTTTCATAGGGCTGTAACATCCAGTAGCAAAGTGGTCTCATAAGGCTGTTAGATCATATCCACTAGTATAATAATTAAACACTTCCCTGGATAGCATCAAGTTGTATGTGGTTTTCATTTTCTCAAGGGAAAGATGAGAAGCATATTACCTTAATTTTTAGGTAATATTTTTATTCTGTATCTGCTATTACATGTTTCTGTTATTGAAGGCAAGAAAAAAGTGCACCTTGGAGCTTCAGGTGAGATGTGGTGACATATCAAGGGGCTCTGAAGTCCTGGACAACTTATTTTCCCAGTCTGTATTAGAGCACAGTACTGATCTTTCTCATGCTCAGATACATGTTCCTCTTGTTATAGACAATGCCACTTCAAATTTAATTTGAATACTTATTTATGTAACTTATATTCAGCCATATCCTAAAAAATATGTATATATGTATATATACATACTTAAATTATGGGTATATTTACCAAATCAGGTTTAATGTATTTATAAAATAAAAAGGAATCATTCAGGAAAGTTTAGATTGTTAGGCATTGGGTGGCTATATTCTGTGCTGTAGATCAGTGTAGATGTACATTTTACTGCAAATATACTTCTACTGCATTGGTACTTGCATTTTGAAACATTTAAAGTATGTGCACTCATATTTTCCTTAACTATAGAAAGTTTGCTTATGCTTGGAGTTTTATGTGGACTGCATTGTGCAGTTATTGGTGCTTTTTTTTGTGGTAGGGTGTAAAGACAATGGGAGAAAAAGCAGCTCCACGTGCTGCCTGTGCTGCTGGTGCCTGCTTTGTGAGAAAGGCTGATGGCCATTCCTTACACATCTCTACAGAGTAATGGGAGGGAATTAAAGCTGTGCCCTCGAATAAAGGTGTCACATACAGAGAGATGTGACACCTCATCATGTGACATCTCATGTCTGCCTTGCTCTCCAGCAGATCTTCCACCTGGGGCTCAGCAGATGTGCAGTGCAGAGAGGGAAGCACACACCCTCCCTGTGTAAAAACAGCACTTCTGGAGGGGAACCTAGGCTGCTCCCTCAGCCAGAGGTGCTCTGACACCCTGCAGCTTGACTTCTGAAGGGTTAAGGAGGTGGGAATGTGCACTGTGTCTCTGCTCTGTCTGAGCAAAGCTCCTTGCTGATGTCTGATCCTTCCCATGACCATGTTTGCAGGAACGGTACCAAATAGTAATGAAGTTTGGGTCCATTATTTTATCTCACATGTGAAGGGTTTATCCAGAATCCTAGTTAATGACAGAGTCAGAAAGTAAAGAGGTTCTTGCTGCATTGATTTTATCTAGATTTTTGTAATGACCACACTGAGATCATTACAAGATTTTGCTGAGATTTTGCTTAAAACTCTTTGTATATACTACAATATACAATGTAACACAGCAAGCCTTTAAACCCATTGTTTCTCAGATTTGAATTCAGATTTAAGCCTTGCTTCTAGGAGCTCTTGCATATAAATGAAGCTCAGGGCCACACAGGTAGTGCATCAAGGAAGAAAAAAAATACACATTTAATGGGATGTTGATTTATGCTGACCCCAGACATCCATCCACCTCTGTCTCAGAATATGGCCCTCTGGCACAGAGGGAAGAATTATATGTGAAGCAGCTTTTGCACCACAGCAATTTACAACACAGAAGTACTGCTGCTACTTTGGAGCTCTCCTAATCCTTTGGGTCATGTATAGGGGCAGTCCCAAAAATGCTTCTTATACATCTCAGGCATTCCTGTTACAGAAGGAAACCTCAAAAGCAGCTCTGATGGTAATTGTTTCAGTCTTTAATCAACTTTATGCATTAAGTCAATAGTTTTAGATTGTTAAGTGCTAAGCTTCAAGTGGTGAAATTACTCAAGGCATTCTATAACCAGTATTGCATACATTTTCTTCATAGCAAGTGGATTGTTCTTCTGTATTTGTTGCCATTTTATTCTCACAAACTCATGTGAAACATTATTAAATTACCTATTAGAATTAGCCAGAACATCACAAATGATTGAAATCTGTTGAAAATGTGGAAAAAATCTTTATATAAGGACTAAATTATTAAGACAAAATTTCCAAGTTCAGTATCTTAGCAAATCAGAATTTTAAAGTGAAGTTCCGAAACACTGCAAGAGTGGATGTTACAGGCAGAAACTTTGTCAGTGAAGCATTACTATTACCAATGTTGGAAAAGTGACAGGCTTTTTGGGGTACTTTTAAATAAGCAAATAAACCAGAGCAAATGACAACTTTTATAGAAATTCTATTCCAGTTCTGTACTTACACACAGAAAACGAAATTGTGTAAAATTATTGCATCATAAACTTTAATACATATTTTTAAAGTTTTCTAAGTTACCACTTTCTATCTACTTGCTATCTCATAATGAGACTTAAATATTTGAGGCTGATGTACTTTTCACATTGATCCATAAATGTGAAGAGGACAGGAGGAATTTCTTAGTCATTACATATCTTTTCCATACTGTGTCGTTCAGACAAGCTGTTAAAGGCCAAACATTACTAAAAATGTTTTAATTTGAATGTTCATTTGCTCTTGCTGTCCTCTTGAAAACATTTTGCTGATGTTGCCAACATGTCCTGAAAGTGTTTTGTGAAGGGAAGCTCCTTTGTCAAAATGACAAACTTCACATGATCTCTGACACTGAAAATGAGTGTATTTCTGTTTCTGGACTGTTTGTTACCAGAGGACAAGGATTTCTCTGATGCCTGCAGCAATTTGCCAGAACTTGCAGGCCAGTGGAAGGCCAAAAGCTCTTTTCAGAGTCTTGCAGTTTACTCAGTTTCTTGTCCCTTCTTTTTTGATGTTCAAGAAAGAACAGACATTTTGGAGGTTACCGAAAAACACAGGTTTTTCTTTGCTCATGTGAATCCAGATTTTTAGTAAAAGCTATTTTGTCCTTAGTGGTTGTTGTCATAATTTTCTTCCAGTACTGTGCTTTCCTTAGGATTGCTTTTCTGTTATGCCCTTCATTCATATACATTAGAATGTGGTGGTGCTTTGTAAACAAGCAGCAGCTATCTATCAAAAAGTGTAGCATTCAAGTCTTCTACTATGAGATGTTAAATAAAAGAAAGTAAAAAAGTTGTTAAAAACATCAAACCAATAGCAAACCTTTCTGCAGAATTTGAGTTGTGTTCATTTCTGACTTTAAGGAATCTTAAGAAAGCAGCAGCATTCAAGGTATTCTTTTCTCTTCTTGTTTTGGGTTTTTCTCTTTTTTTCTACTTATTGTGTTAGAAGTAAGGGATTTATTTAACTTGTTGGGATTATAACACTGATGGAGTGGGAGTTAGGAGGCTTCATAGCTACATCCTCATTTTTGAAACGTGATTACTGCTATTATTTCTGATTCATGATCTATGATAGCAGAGTGAAAAAATACTCTGGTTGGTGCAATTCACAGTCACTTTTCCTAATAATCAGTAAAAGCTCTGTTATTCTTTCCCAAGAACCAACCTTGCACTAGTAAATTTAAACAATTTATGCAGGCTTCCAAGATAAAGGTGATTTTAAAAGGAAGCCAATTATAGATTAAGGAGCATTTTAAGATGAAAAATGCTTTTAGTTAGTTTGACATGTATGAATTATTTTTTACTTTGAATTTAACACTAAAATGTGGATTTTAAACTAACAATTCAAAGAAGGAAACGTTGCACTGTTTCAAATAGCCAGTTTTAATACTATCTAAAGATTTGCAGCACACGTGATTAAAATGACCTTTTAAAAATATATTCAGCATTGAGTTTGCTGCTGCATATGATTGTCAGTTGTCCTGGATACTTACTAACAACAAATGCTAATGCTGAAAACAAAGCTATGCCATCTCTATAACTGGTGCCTTATGATAACTTAATTTTGTTTTATCTTCATTTCTGTGTTGAGGTAGTAGGCATTTAAATAGGAGGATATTTTTTGAAGTCCTTGTACATTAGAATAAAAATTCTGTATTGCATATCCCGGTTCTTCTCCCCATTTCTGCATATAGAAGCTCAGCCAGTGTTTTCCAGTGGCAGGAACTGTCACTAGTTTGACACTGAAAATAGAATGCACAAGAATATTTTTCAGTCTTTCATCACTAATGAATAAGCTTTCTTGTTGTTGTTGTCTTTGGCAAATTAATTATGTTACATATGTAACATGTTTAAATCAGATGAGTCATTGTCTTGCATTGCCTGAATATAATTCCTGCTGTTGGTCATTGGAAATAAGCAGGGAGGCTTACTAAGAAATTTCAGTAAAGAGAAGTCCTGTTGTTCAAAAATGTAAAGCTCATGGAGCATATCAGACATGAGAACTGCTTTGCTTTCACAGTAGCTGTTGGCAGGATGTTGAAGTGTTTGTTGGGGATGTGCAGCATTACTGTAACGCTGTGCTGCTGGTGGCAGGGGCCTTGCAACTCCACCAAACCCCTTGTTTGGACCTGCAAAATGCAAAGGACTGAGCCAATAACACTGTTGGGCTTCTTTGGTGTCTGGGTTGTTTGATTACAGTGAAATGCTTTTTTAGGCCTGGCTTTGTGCATGGGTCTAGCCCAGAGGAATTGCACTATTTTCTTCATAAACTTTAATTGGCTGTTAATCTGCTCACTTAAAAGGACAAGAGACTGAGAAGTTGAGCTGTGTAGACAGGGCCATGTTCTATGAGTAGAAAGATGGACAATACTAATCAGTTTTCAGCCAAGAAAAAGATAGTTTGAGCAGATTGACAGAAAGAGTGAAGAAGTATTGCTGATGGAGTGCTCCAAGACAGTGAAGAATGAGGGAGAATAAACTGGCCAGCTTAACTGGAGGATGTCCTTAGTGCACAAGAGTCTGCAGTGTGTGACAGAGGGGACTGCAGTCAGCAATACTGGGAACTTGCTTACATTTAAAGCCTTATTCTTCACTGCTAGTGTGCAAAAATTCATTTTACTGGGGTTTCTGTGATCTATACAGGAAACACCTTAACACTAAAAAATCTGATAATTTAGATTAAATTCCAGAGCTAAACACAAGTTTATCTTTCAGTTAACCCTGGGACAGAGCTGCTTATGGCATTCTGATTGTAAAATACAGCTAGAAGGACAAAGTCCACATTTAAATGATGCATTTTAAAAACTAATCATCCAAGTAAAAGCCCACACTACTATCACCAGCCATGTCAAAAGAAATATTGTATATTTAATTATAAGTTCTGTTTGAGGTGAGAAGCTGCAAGCTGCTTTGTCACAGCTATCTTGAGACTTTTTTAAACCTTTAAATTAAATTCTACTTACTGACTTAAACTGAGATCTTGCTACAAGTACAATTTCAAAGCATTAGCAAATTAGTGATAGAATTTTTGTTAATAATAAATACAACTATAGCAATGTGTTCCAGATATCCAGAGCTTCCATGCTGGAAACCAAATTTCCCATATAAATACAGTCTGAAGATTCATTCCTCTTGCAACTCAGTCAGTGGAAAACAGTAATGTTTAATCAGTTCTGAATGTGTGTTTAGCCTCACAGTCATTAATATAAAATGTTTCCAATTTACATTCAGATTTTAATTCAGATGCATGATGCTGATTTATGAGAAGATGCTCTGATGAAACTTCTTGAAACACCAGTGAATATTTTCAAGGAAGTTAATTACAACCTGAGAATGAAAGATTCTGGGATTGTTTAGGAAAGACAAAAAGTAAAACAAATAAAATATCTCATTTGTCATTGACTGGTAGATTCCATCAATTAATTTTTTTTTAAAAAACAGGATGATATCGAAAATGTTACTATATATCATAGACAATATCTATGTATTTAAAACTTCACTAATCTTCACGAAGTGTACTGTGTCAGAACTCTGGCATTGCTCCTACCAAGCAGTTAATTCCAGGCCTTTGGAATCATCCTGTTTGCTTAATCTGGCAAATGAAAAAGATGGAAAGCAAAAGCAAGAATAAATATAAAGTTTTGCATGAAAAGGACTGAGGAATTGGGTTTGTAATCAAATCAAACTGTGAACTTAACATCAGTCCATATGTTCAGTAGATTTCTTTGTTCTAAAATATTTCTCATTAGATTTTATTGGAAACTCTATGAGACTGTTATGGATCCTATGTGCAATTTTAGGTTTGAGTTGTATTGGGTAGGTCTGCATAAGCTCCACTACATGTAAGGATTTCCATTAGAATTGCACAGTGAAGTTTTTGCTCTTTCTTCATGTATTGTACGATAAGAACAATGAGATTCGATTACTGCCTTGCATTCTATCATTTACTTTTATTCAACTCTTAATTTAGAGAAATCATTTGACATATGTTAATAAACATATTCATCAATTTAAAATGTATTTGGGAGAAATACAGTCACTGACATTATCCTTTAGTGCAAGCATTAACATTATGGCAATAAAAATATTAAGAAAGTATTTTTGCATTTTATACTACAGTTAAGGTATGACAGAAGAGAGCATTGCTGTGCTAGACTATTCTATAGCAGCTTTGAGTCACACACCAGCAGACTTCAATAACACCTCTGAAGGATGAGACTCATTTTGCTGTCATTGGGGTGCAGAGTTGCACTTTGAAATGCCGCCCATGGTGCAGGGACATATTTACCATTTACAAAATGAAAAGTTCAATATCTTTGGAAAACAGTGATGTGTTTCCCTTGTGATTTCACTTTCACTTTGCAGTCTAAATTTTACTTAACAAATTTGATTAATGAGGTGCTAGTCCTATTACATACTACTGAATTTAATATATAAAATCGTATTTTGTCATTGGACAGGCACACCAAATAACAGTATTTTCATTGCTGAATAGCTTCCAGTGCCAAATATTCCCACTACTAACCACAACAGTCAGCAACATCAATCATCAGTGCTTCATGCCTGTTGTAATTTTTTATGTCACTGAGATTCTTGATGTCAAAAACTGGTACAGAAAACACTGCCAAACTAGTAGGAATCATGTTTTGAAAAAAAATCACAAACCATCAACACAACCTTTTTTATGATTATATTCTGCCAGATTTATGCTCATCAAAATGAAGGACATAGGCAGATACACCTTATTTTTTAATATGGTAAGAGTCACCTCAATGAAAGGCAAACAAAAACTACCTTTTGCTTTCATTGTTGGTTTGCCCTTACACAAACTATGCTTGCCTTTTTCATGCCAAAACAATATAGTTTTTAACTGTTGACTTAGAGCTTAATCATCTCTCTAAATCCTTGAACTCCCACCCTCATATTTTGTCTCAAATTCATAGATTTGTAAGAAAAACAACAAAAATGTAAATTCACAAATAGATCAGTTCTGTCTGCAAATGTAGGTGCAAGCATTAAACTGGTATTTTCACAGCTATAAAGATAACTTTTTATCATTTTGGCTGTGAAAAACTTTGATACTATATTTTAGATGTTAAAATGCTCTCATCAGAAATTTAACATTCTGTAAAATCAATTCCTTCCTAATTTTTCAATCAGTCATCCCAACTTTCCCAAGCAGAATCAGTGTAGTGGTTACACAATAAAGAATAAGAGGCTGGCTGCATTCATTAAAAAGCTTATGAATACAAATCCCAATATTATGAAGCAATTGTGAGATGCTACTCAGGGAGAGACTTGCACCAACTTCAATCTACAGTTTCAATCATAAATGATTTTCAGTACTTTGTTCTATGTTCTTTACATTATAAATCTCCTTGAAATGTACATATTGGCTCTGATTCCAGTTTTATTATCATAAGATAAAGTCAAGAAGAGAAATGAGTTGTGTTGAATATTTATGAACTAACTTTTGTTGATTTTTAAAATAGAAAAAAACAGTTGGGAAAAAAAATCTTTGGAACCATGCTACAAAACTGCATTGATAATCATTCCCAGATTATTACAATGCAGATTTGAATTTAATCTTGAATTTTTAGTTATCACATCGAAATAGTTTTTAAGATTTCTTCAGTAACATAATTTTGGTTTCAGCTCATACATTTAAGCAACATGTCTGTTAACCCAAGCTTAAGGCTTTAACTATACTTCTGAATCTGTAAAGAATTTGCAACATAATCCAAAATAATCCAATTGCTGTTTACCATTCACTCCTTGTCAATTAGAGGAAATGTACATTTGATAAATAGCTATCTATACCCAGCCATGAGCATACACAAAAGAGAATGTACATAACAAAGTTTGGAGATCATTTGAGTTAGCACTTGTTAAGCTGGAAGTGTCCACAATAAACTCTCAAAAGCAGAGCAGTTTTTACCCTGAAAAGTTTGGTTTTGTTCACCCTTTACATTCTACAGCACCAGCCAAGAGAAAAAACCCCAGCCTTTGCCTGTAGGCCCTTGCTCTTCAAGGGCTAATCTGATGAATTTTGAACTGCTCCATTATTTTCTCTCACCACATTCTCTACACACACTGAACCTCGTGCTTCCCATCGCTGTCCCTTCTGCTGGCTGTGAGGAGCTGCTCCTCTGTGCCTACAAACCTTGTCTGATGACCTGGATGGATTGTTTCAGGAAGCCATTCTGGCCAGCACTGCAAAGAATGCCACAACACAGAAAGTGCAGTCAATGCCTGCCAGCATTTATCAGCAGGGCGCTGCAAACCAGCGACTGCAGCCCTGGAGCACAGAATGGTTGTGGGTGTGACTGACGTGGGGGTAAGGAACACTCTCTGAGCCTTGCAACAAGGCCAGGCCTTTGGCAGTGCTTAGAGTAATGGCCAGGTTATGCCAATTAGAGGAAATTCTGTTTAGTCAAAAGTCCTAGTAAAGCTCTCATCCTCTTTAATGGCTCAAGGATTTTACCCAAGGGCACTACAATTCACTTAGGACTTCATATATACTTTATTGAGGGGAACTGTGTTTTTGTTGTTAATCTGGAGTAAGGAGAGAGATAAAGGGATATGCAGGAATTTTATCTTACAGTCTTTCACAAAAATAAAAAGCAAAAACCCCAAGAAACCAAAAACAACGAAAAAACACGGAAAAAGGGCACAGCTTAAACATTCAGTATTGGAAAAGGAAAAATGTTCACTGCCAAGAGCAATAGAAGCTATTTAGGAAAAGTGTGGTGAAAACTACCAAGTAATTTACCAAACTGGACCCACCTGAGAAGTGTTTTGAGAAGCTAGGAGGCTAAAAGGAGTTTTCAGCTAGATGTACTTCCCATTTTTGTTCTGATTTTAGGGAAATTTGTGCATCTGCAAATGAGGAAAAAGTCCATGCCCTTGGCACACAGGGGCAAGGGAACTTGCTGTGCTCCCCTGTCATGCTCGTGCCCTTTGGCAGCACAGCTGCTGTGCTTGAACAACTGTTGTCACCCCGTGGGCACCACAGCTCCTTGAGAGTTTGTGCTGATCCTGAATCCCCAAGCACTGAACCCTGGCACCGAATAGAATCGCAGGTGGCAGCTTTCCCTTATGTAAATGGCAGGAAATGTTTCTGGGGTGTTGTGTGAGTAGGGCACTGAGCACTGTGGATTTGTTTCACAGAGTCCCCTCCAAGTACTGAGGGGTCCAAGTGAACACGTTTGCAATGGGGTGTTGGCCAAGAACTGGTTCTGCTGCTCTGGCATGGGGGGTTTGGCCACGTGAAACAATGTGCTCATACCTTCAGAAGCAGATTAATAGAGGAATTCTTGTGTTAAAAAGAATGAGATGGTATTTTAAAAAAAGCTTCCAAAAAAGAAATGTGTTTTCTTTCTCTACCTCATCAAATGACTAACTCTAGTTTAAAGAATATAATTTGCATTTATAACAACAGTTTAAACTACTTCTCATTTTTTTAAGCTCTAAGGTTAGAAAACTGCATTCCTCCTATAATAATCCAGATTCTTGTTGAAGTTTCAAGTTAATTTCTGAACAGCCATTGATTTTTATGAGGAAACATTCCTTACCATTTGTGAAAAACAAATCTGGCCACCACTTTGGTTAGAACAGTTTCAAGTTTCTAGTCATAGTCACAGCTGTGTAATGAAATTGCCATTAAATGCTTTACTTAGTTAAGTGAACTCCTATAAGGATTTTTGAATCAAATTATTTACAATAATGACTAATAACCTCTTTCCCACAATTTTAACACTTATTTTTCTTGGATTCTTGTTTTTCCTCCTTGCTAAAGGGTCTCCACTTAAGAAAAGAGGTCTGTGAAAAGGAATAATTTCTCTCAGAAGCAATTAACCTCAGAAAAGATCTTCAAGAATCCATAGAAAATCAGAAGGATAAGATATTTGCAGAGGATTTTTCCTAAATGTTTAACTAGAATAAAGGTCTCTTTAAGACCTATAATGACAAAACTCACTTGTAAAGCCATCTCTTTACTACGTTTCTGGGATTAATCTTGTGACTACAGGTTTTTGCATCAAAGTCAGTAAACTCAAATTTTACCTTAACCATGCAAAGATATTATTGTGGTGATAGAGAGACCAGGCACTAAGTCTGGATAAAAATGTTTTTAGCAAAACCAGTAATAAATACCAGAAACTTTTGAATCTTTAAGGATATTAAAAGTAAAATTGTTTATGCTTCTTTGAAGATGTCCAAATTTTAGCAGATATAGAGGATAAGCATATAAAATACAATTTATACAATTAATCTCTTTCTACAATTTTTTCATTATATAATAATTTTATGCACTAATTTAATAATTCGCTGACTATTTTTTTTCTGGCTGTGATCCTATGCCTCTCATAACGAGATCTAAATAACTTTATGCAAATATATTAGGTTTATTTCCTCTCAGAGTAAGAAAATTACAGTAAAGAACAGCAGTGCTGCAGGATTCCTTTCAAACACATACAAATGACACACTTTACAATATGATGATCTTGTATTGTCATAGTCTAGCATTTTAGAGCCATTAACTTTTCCTTGTGAAAAATTTTCCTTGAAATATTTATTTGCAAGCTATACTTTATTTCCTAGGTGACACCTTTTCCATCATTTCTACAAACATAGGGGGATAGATGAAGATGTTTCTGGAACCAGAGACACAGAACTAGAGCTATGCTACAAAGTGTGAATCACCTATCTGCCCTATGCATAAGGAAAGATTTTCAGTTTTTATAAGCATCAAAATCACCCAAACATCTTTAGAAAGGAAGACAAGTGGCCCATGAAAATCTGGTCTCTGTAGGTTAGTGCTTTACTCTGTGGAAATTGTCCACTGGAGTAACACTAAAGTTTCCTTTTCCTCTTTACCACCTCTTGTGTCTGTTCACCAGGAGGGGAGAGGATTGTGCCTCTCTCCTCAGTCCCTCTGCATCTCAATAACCCACATACAGTACCTCAGGTTCCTCCTGTGTTCCTTGATTTTGTTTGGCCAGAGAATAATCACTGATTTTTTCAGAGTTTCCCATCCTGGGATGCATATCCTGACTGATCAGCAAGCAGAAGCCAAGCAAACAACTATAAAGATTGTGGTTCAGCCTTTTGTCTCCGTTCAGCCATTTGTTTTCCTAACAGCTGTAGAAACATCTCATCCTTGAGATCTCAATAACACCAAAAAGGGCAAAGGAGTTAAAAGCTACTAGAGGGAGTAACAGACAGCTAGACAAAATAAAAATTACATTACCCTTGTTCTCTTTTAAGAACAATAAACCTCGAGTTATTTAGTGAGTGCAATAAAATGCTGCAGGGCATTGTTAGCACAAAGTTTGGATCCATACATCACATAAGTGTTGAGATGCTGCTCTGAGAGTCTGTAATCATCAAACAGTGAGATCAAAGTCTGGGAATGCAAGAAAAGAAGGATAGAATAATCTATGGTACATTCTTTTCCATGTGGATCGAAGAACTTACTTCTCAGGGATATATCTGCCTGCTTTGTAGTGCCTAAATTAATTGTCCAGGAAAGCCTGGAAGAAGTCAGGATATGTCAGAAGGTCAAATAATGGAGGAAAATACTCAAAATACTCAAAATACTCAAGCTTAAAACTTGGCAGATGGTTTATTAGCTGCTAATTATTCTTATTTCTACTTTACATGATATTAAGTGTGTGCTAGAAGCTTCCAAGTGGAAAATCCTCACAATAGTTAGTGGAGTTCAAAAGCTGCATTAATTCTCCTTTATGGCTTGTGACACTCTTGGGAAGGGAGATACTGCACAGCTTCAAGGATGCAAAGGTGTAAAGCAACCTGAGGCTAACTAGCAAATTACAAAGGGCAAAGTCCTAAGTGCGTATTTCCCCATGGGAAATCTATGTATGTAGGAATGGATTAAATTCCCCCATATACCTGTGGCTTATTTAGAGTTTGAGATTAGTGCACCCTGCAAGTTGGTGACCATGAGCTGGTAACTTTAAGAAAACTCTTCTCATATTGATCCTGACAAGTCTTGTCAGCTTTGGAAGGAATTAACAGAACAGGAATAATTTAATCTAAATTATCACTCCAGTAAATTAGAACTGGAACATATGCATGTCATAGTCCAACATGGCATGCATGACTGAATCCTGGAAGTCGGGAGGTCATGATAAATACTCCATCATCTGAAGAATCCTTTTGAACTATTCTCATGGTAACTTGCAGCCAAGTCTGGGTTTCCCTAGACTTGACCTCTGTGAGATAACTGTGAGCAGCTTGCTCTGTCCTGTGGATTTACTGTCAGTGAAAGCTCCTAAGTGTCATTCTCACCAGCTATCCCCTGATTAAGATATGGAGAGCTTTTTTACATCTTGCACAGGACTCAAACATGTACATTGTTCTTACACTGAAACTGTTCCTGACACCCCGTCCATGTAAGGAATGACGAGGCCTCACAGCTGGGGCTGTGGCCATTTAAGCAAACCTGAGCTTTTTTCCAGGCTGCCTGCCTGCTAGCTGAATACCTCTGAGCATCAGATTATCTTTATGCTTCATATTGCAGAACAGTGTTGCAGAAGCCAGAGCAGAGCTGGCTGTGGTCCAGCATTACAGCATTATCATATCTATGTTCAGATACCTACAACTGGCTTGCATAGATTGCTGCTGCCACTGCTGCCTGAAGTGGTGTGCACTGCTATCACCAGCAGTCAGAGCAAACGAGGGTTGGCAAACTGCAGGATCCAATATCAGCAAGCCTGGCAGATCCAATTCACGAATGAGGATCAGCACAGCCTTAACATAAGGAAATGCCAGATGAAAAGGTAAATTGCTCAGAGTGGATGTAGTGAACATATGAGATGAGAGAAGCTGTCAAAGGAAGATGACAATGAACAGCCATGCTTCACAAAGATGTCAGAAGGCACAAGGAGAGAGTCAGTTCTTTTTAAGATGTTCCAGAGATTGTTTTTTAAAAAAGGATTCAGAATTTCAGAGCTAGGTAGTGTGTTACACCTGAAGCAGTCTGCATAGCCCACTGAATTTTCAGAACAGACAGCTATATCTGCAGAACACTCATTATCCACATGGGTAAAATTACCTGGACTGGATTTTGACCCTGTACCCACTTAACTTGTTCAGCAGATGTCAGGATAATAACTATATTATATTTTTCTTTTTAAGCCACAGTTCAATAATATCAGAAAATGAGTAAGCAAAAATAAGCCTGAAAACCAGTGTCATCATGTATACAATGTAATAACCTAATGACTGAGCCAGCATGCCAAGCAGTCTCATGCTCCATACCCCACAGAGTATCTTGTGGATGATACCATTTCAGCATTCGCTCTCCCAGTCTCTTTCTTGCCCATCAAAGCTTTTCTTGTCTTCATGTTTGTGATTCTGCCTTTCTGCCTGACAGTTGTAACGAAGATATGCCACAGTTTTGGTGACAAGTCAAGTATTCTAGAGAAATTCTGGCAGAAGAGATGAAATGAAATAGTTAATACCTGACATTGAGTTCTGGAAGTGATCACCTATATAAAAATTTATATAATGCTCTGTAATTTGCAGGAAAAAGTCATACTTGTTTAGAGGTCAGCATTAATTTAAAAATCAATGAAAACATGGAAGAAAATGACTTCCTATTAAAATGTCATTGCAGCATAAGGACCCATAAAGGTGATATGGGAAAAGACAGCATATGTTTGTCTCAGCTTCAACACCAACTCTAGTGAAAAAGCATTATGAATTTTTAAAAGCTTGAAGTTGTGCTACGTGACTTAGAATAAACAAATATTGGGTTTTAAAACAAATAATTGTGTTTTCTTACATACTTTAATGTTCTTGCCACTTCAGGATACCTGCAGTCTATATGTGTTCTACAATGGAATATGACATTCCACTTCAAATTTCTGAATTTAGGCCTCTTACACACAATGTGTGTTTAAGCTGCCACAGTTTACATAGCAACACACATTTATCTATATCCCCACATGTGCTGTGCAATATGTAACATGCATAGCATGCTATATTCTCAGTGCAGCATTGACATTGGAGGATTTTCCCTCAGCTATGGAAGCAATCCTCATCTTGCTATCAACTTTCCTTAAAGTATTACTGGAGAAAAAACCCTTTAATGAATATATATAAACAAAAAATGCCTTCTGAGAGATAAATTTTCTGTTATATTCTGCAGCTACAATCACAAGAGGCCCTGCACATTTTGAAGCAAACAAATGTATTTTAGCAGCAGCAGCAGCATGATTTTTCACCCATTATTTACAATGCTTTATAATTATGGTAACTATTAACTCTACAGGCACAGAAAAGTCAAGAAATTTGTACTTCTGATTTTAGGATTTAGTGTAACATAATATGAAGGTTACAATAGCATTCTCATCTGATACAAAACTGGGGACAGTCAGGTATTGTCTTTCCTTGCCTTTGACAGTCTTTGAATTCCATTCACTGTCTCTTAAAAGATATGCTTGACGTGCAGCAGTGTAATTTGTATCAGCATAATACTATAATAATTTCAGAACTATAATACAATAAACACTATCACTGTTTAGAAAGTCAAGATATTCCCATTTCATAATCCAAGGATGCTTGTAACAATCTGTTGTATCACTCACATTAACATCATCACCTACCCTGGAGATGCTGAGATGTAATTTAAAACAGAAACAACAGAGTACTGGGGATAAGGAAATGCTGATCAAAATCTTAAGGATTTCTAGAGGTCACAAACATCCTGGCAGTCTGCCACAATCATGGCTGCTGACTAGAGAACACTTTCCAGTTTCCTTGCAACTCCAGGTTATCTAAGTTATTAAAATAAACACTTCGAAAAAATTAGGAATTGGTACTAATCAGGAGCTCATTTTAGGGTGAGAATGGGAGAACCTTAAGTTTTCAAATATCCATAGACTTCAAATAAGAGTAATATTTTAAAAATGTAAAATGGTTTCCAAGGCTAATTTATTAATTTTTATGCAATTCGCTGAAGAAATCAGCTTAGTTAGCATTGGTGGTTCAAAAATCAGGTATAAATCTGATTGTATGAAAAAACTCCTACTACTGAAATGGATGTAGGCATTGCCTTACTGCTGTAGTGGGGGAAAAAGGCCTTAAGAGACTGGATGATGAAACAGAATGATGTGGTGCTTGTGGATCCCCAGTTTAAATACAGTCATAGTGAGTATAACAGTGGCCAGTTTGTTAAGTCTGCAGCCTAAACTAAGTGTCACTATATTTCCAATCCTTTGAGCATTAAGTAATCTGGAAAGAAATGAGTTTCCCAGTTTCTTAATAGTGTCAGTAACCTGTTCTCTTAAGCAGACAGACTTGCTAAAACAGGGATGAATGTTTATTAGCAAATGTTTAACTTATTAATACACTCAGTCTTACTGAAGAAAATAGAGGTTTTTTAAACAGAAGTATGTTATCTTTACTGATGGACTGCATTTCAGATGGAGTTGTTACTTGGGGGAAGTGTCCTGTGGCAGGCTGACAGGGCCCCTGGGCTCTCGAGGAAGGTGGAGACCTGGTGCTTTCTCTTCTCCCTGTTGATACAATGGGCTTTAGGCTAAAGCAACCTCAGTGCTAAATTCCCTTGCCAGGGGAGAAAGAAAGGAAAGATGAATGGATAGAGCTGTGATCCATGGCAATGTGTTCACACTGGCCAACCTCCATCTCTGACCACCTCCTAGTGGCATGGACTGGGTGGGTTCATAGATTTAAAAGAGAAATTAGTTCCATTAGATCTGTGATCTGTCCAGATACTCTGTAATATCCAAGTCCTGCAATTTTACCCAGCAGCTCCTATAATTGGCATGTAGGCTGTGAAGCCAAACTGCTGATGTGTTTCTGTACTAGGAGTCAGATTTTAGTGACAATTGTTTTTTTCACAAATACCTGTTTAATTTTTTCTTTACTTCCTTTGGTATCATATAGTAATACAAACTTGAAGCGTAAAATATACTTATAATCCTGAGAGCTCTGTTAAACTCTAAGTGATAATAGGAAAAAGGAGAATACTAATGGAAAGAGCATATACTGAAGATTTTGCTTTCATGTGAATGCAATTAGAGCTTTTCCCTTAAGCTAATAGGATAAGTAACTGTATGAGGAAATCCACAGACACTGAAAATGTGCAGGAGGGAGAGAGTAATGTTTGCTTGGTGTTCAATGGTCCATGTGTAATAAGCTGGCAGTTCCATCTAGTTCCTACTGGACAAATGTGTACATCAGAAATTCCTGTTTCTCCCTTCCCCCAGCTGCACATTTGGAAGTTTCAGCAGTGAAGCCAAGAGCTGAATTAAGAGAGACATGGCTACATTTTCAAAGCTATTTTATTTTTCTCTATTTTTTTTTTTTGTAGGTAAATGTATGCACACAACAAATATATTCCTATTGCATATATGGCTGTGAGAGTCAGGATATCTGTTGATTTCCTGAACATCTGTTCATGACTGATCAACTCACATGCCTTTGTCAAATTATTCTAGGAGATCTATTCTGATATTCCTAAACTTTGAGGTTTTCCTAAAAAAAAAAAATTTGCCAACTTGATACCAGATTAATACTCTGTGTCTTGAGAATAAAATAATGTTCTAGAGTTTTCAGGAGTTACTCTGATTCCTGGAAGATAGAGAATAAATGATATACAGGTTGGATAACAGAACTAATTAAGTTTTAAAAAAATGTTGAAATTATTCCTTAATGCTGTTAATTCCACAGAAAATGTAGCATACATATAACATAACACAAGCAGTGAGTTTGTGATAGTTTGGTATGGCACAATTTTTGTTGGCCTTAATTTGGGCTGCCTTATATTTGGATTTTGCCTACACAGATGTACTTCAAAAACCATGTTGACATACCCAGTACAGCAAACTTACATGAGGCTCTCACAATTCTATGTGCAACCAGCAGGAGACTGGCAGTTTTATTTTGCACTGTAATATTGCTCCTGGCCAGGATGGGGATGGGTTTTTGGTAGTGCATGGTATCCAAATTATGGAAAAGACTGTCAGGTCCATTCCTGCATGGCTTGGGGTAAGAAGGGCCAGGAACTCAGGTGCATTTAGCCAGAGGTTCTCTTAAATAGCTAGAGCTGTGCCACTCCTTTTAGGAACTGTATTGAGCACCTGGGATTGCAGCCCTTTTACAAAGAAAAACAACAGGGTATCAAGGACACTCTCCTTGGAACAGCAACCCCAGGGAGTGCTTTAACTCTAAGAACCAGGATGGCATAACTTTGAGGCTGCTATAAAGCACATTGTGAAAATACAAAAGTCTCTTCAGCTTTTCCTTTACTTATGGACAGTTGTTAATGACAAGGAACTGTAAATATTGCATACACAGGATAGGGATATGCAACTCAACCAAAAAAAAAAAAAAGCTATCAGCAATATTTAATGCCTTTTGAAAAAAAAATCTTGACATACTGGTAAAACCATAAGTTTTAAAAAAAATTCTTAATGGAAAGATTATTATCCTGTAAAAATGTTTCAAGCACTATATATCAAGCACTCTTTCTCATGAGACAGTGACTGCTGACTCTCCAATGCCTTCTGCTGCAACAAAAGGTTCAAAATTCTCTATTCAGTCTGTAAATAGCTTCATACTTGTTATATCTTTTTTTTTTGTCCTCCAATATTCTTTTTAGTGCCTACATGAGATCCTTGTGTACATCCAATATTACTGATCTAGCCCAGAATTTATACTTTTCGCCCTCAGGACTTGCAGGTTTGAAACAACATTTGGCATAATTGGAATGGGGGACATTATTATCATTGACCCTTTTGTTAATGGGTTATTGACCCCATAAATGGTCCCTACTCTATGGTATGTGTTTTAATTTGAAAATAATAGCTTGATAACCTGCCTCCCACTTTCCTATGGAATTTCAAAAACCTGAACCCCATTCAGTGGAATCTCTAATTGTTTAGATGCAGAGTGACTTGTCATTTGCATCCCATAACAACTACAATTAAACTATGCCACATGGCTTCATCATACTTCCCCCAAAATACCTTTGCTATCAACATTTCTCAGAGTGGCAATTCTCCTGAGCTTTCCAGAATTTATAGGTCACAGGTAAAACAGCATGTTCTCTGCAAATGTTAATGAGTTTACAAACTGCTGAGTATTAAAATGATAAATTTGATCATATTTCTCTACTGATTTTGCATGGTCTTGGTGCTGCAATATTTTTAGCTTATATCTGCTCTCAAAGGGCCCAATCCAAAGCTCATTGAAGTCAAGGAAAAGAGGTGTATTAAGATTAGCAGCTTTTGATCAAGCCTGAGACAGTCAGTGCCATAAAAACATTATCTGTGCACATCCCTTATATGCCACTGACATCTCCTTGCACCATTGCAAGTTACTGAATCTCATTTTCTTTGCAGCTTTCTGCCTGATCAGGGAATCTATTAAGTCCAGGCAGTAAAGGCAGCTGTCCTGAGTCAGATAATTTTCAGCCTTCTACATAAAGGGAACTGATATAATATCTACTTTATGCCCACATCACTATCATAACTCACGTGGTACTGTGGAGGGCTTCCAGGGGGAAAGGCAGAATGCAAGCACTGATTTCTAAAGCCCTGGCCCTGGTCAGTCCTCTGCTTCTGCAACAGACTCCCTGTCCTGCTTTTACAGGTACATTCACCAACCTTCTTGGGCACAAAGTAATTGCTGTAGCTCTCAAATGCATCCTTTCCCACCTGAAAGGTTATGGTGCAGACTGGGAACAAGGCTGCATTTCTGTTTAATGTCTCTTCCAATACAGGTATGGACAGAGAGCTGTAGTCTGATGTCTTCCTTGGGCATTTTAATAACTTTACAGATAGAAAGTAACCTGTTTATATATGATGACATTAATATATATAATTTGAAGTTCTAGTAACCAGACCTAGCACTGCTTTTAGGCAGAAACAAAACTGTTTACAGTGCTTTCATGAACAATCTTCCACAACAAGTTCACTTAAAAATACCGATAACAAAACTAGCATTTTTGAGATGAGAATCTTCATGAAATACAAACCAAATACTGAAAATGCCTAGTGGTAACATATCATCTATCCTTGTCAATGAAAAATGTGTCCTAAACACCCAGGCCACTTAAATTAGTGTTCTATCACAAAGCAAATAACAAAATCACTAAGTCTGTAAAGAATTGTTCACTGTTGCTTGAAGCTATTGGTGCACATGTGTGAAAAAAAGTTTTATTCAATAGTTCAGTCAGATGCTCTCAATTTATGTCAAAATTTCAAATTCATGTGGTCTTTTTTTGTATATAAAGTGATTTAAAATCTTCCTTGTCTCTGACATTTTAAAATGGGGAATCTATACCATTCATTTATTTACCAAGCTAAATACAGATTCATGGAAGATGAGCAAAGTAAAGTACACTCTTATGGGAACAAAGCAAATCTTTGGAAAGGAAAGAATATATACGACTACTTCTGGATTATTTTTCCTTTTCTTGTTTTTACAAGTCATTAAGTTTACTTTTCCATAGTTTATGGACTACTCAGTTGATACAAGTTACTGGAAGTCACCTCTGCCAAAAGAGTTCCCTGGTAATGACATGGAATCTTGTGAGGGTTTCAGTATCATACTGCTGGATGTCACCTGTGGAAAAGATCATTATCTAAAACCAGCAAATGTTGTCACATAGACTTAGTCTCATGCCAGTATCAGAAACTTCCCTTTAGGTTACCAGAGAATAAGATAGTTGGTGTTTGGTTTGGGCACTAGATGTACTTCTTAGAGAGCGTTGCACAGCATTTAAATAACAGATTTTATCTCTAGGATGAAACTGGTTTTGAAGTACTTTAGTTTACAAGACCCAGGTGTTTCTGATGTGCAATTCAATGAGTATTTTACAGTTTCATAAGAGCCTACTCTCTTTGTAAGAGAAAGGCAAGAGGATGACTGTTTCAATTTTCTGTCTTCTAGTTTTACTAGCACTCTTGGTATAAAGGGTAACAAAAGCAGTAGTCCTTTTGATGCAAAAATAATAAAAGACTCTCTTCAAAGGGCAATGTTAATCCTTCCCTCTTCCATTCCACTTAGTTACAGTGAAAAAAATACAAAATTAAACAACTCCTCAATAATGGAAAAAATGAAAATTAGATTTTCTGATCTCTTGTATTTTCTTTCCTCCAAGGCCTGTGCTCTTGTTGGTGTAATACATTGTGTGAAAATACAATGTACACACTCCACATAATTTCTAAATATCTGGTGAAATGGCTTTTTGATTTTCCAGGGCACAGGATGAGTGTGCAGTGAATTCACAGAAAAAACTATATATAGGATCTCTAGATAGGTGTAACTTACTTTTTATTTACTATTTCTATGACTCCTAGGTTTTATTTTCTCTTCTGCCCTGCTGTCTGAATTCAATATCAAATAAATTTGCAATCCCACAATGTTGCTTCAAGCTTTAAAATAATGGACTGCAGCCAGTGCCAATTTTGGGCAACTATCCAAAATTATACACCAGCCACATAGTGCAAAGCAGTTTTTGTTACCTTTCTATCATGTAGCCACAAATTTCTTTATATTTTCTCCATTCCCTGGAGGAATGACCTCCTTGTCTGGGTTGTCCCCACCTAGGAATGTGCTAATTATTATTACTTAGTTTCCTGATGTGAATTGTATTTAATTCTATGCCTGTTGAAAGCCTGAACAGCAGTTTCGTGCACATCACATAATGTTTAGAGATGTAAAGCATAAAGGATGATCTAGGTGGCATATGGCTCATGGTCCTTTTAGCTGTTTGTTTTGATGGTGAGCTTTAGGAGGATGATATTCATTATTTTCTATTTCAGAGTATTAGAAACTTTTTCCTAGTTGTGGAGAGATTCTAGAGCTTCTGCAGTTCTGACGTCTTTAAACACAATTTCATCAGGGAACTAAACAAGTCACCAGCATGCACAGCAACAGCAATGCTGCTGTTTCAGTAACAATAGAAAGTGTGTTTTGAGTCTAAACTAAACTTGATTTTGTAAACACAAATAAATACAACAAATATAGTCTATTATTCCAACATGTATTTAAAATGTACTGTATTGTATAATGTATTGTTTGAGTTAGAGCAAATAATTGCATTTAATTAATGATCATGGAGTTTAAAAATATTTTGAAGACAGTATTTTTTTAATACCAGCTTTATCTAGCAGGGTAATTACAGAAGTGGGAACATAAAATAATCAGTTTATGGTCATGTATCTTGTACTTCTGAGCAATTTTATGGCTATAGTTTACTACATCTGCGACATTACTATCAGTGAATTGCTTCTTTCTACAGTGGTCACATTAGTGTTTTAAGTATGAAATATCAGAAGAAGTAAAAGGTGAACAGGCAAAAATATTTCTCAAATGATTGAGACTTTTCAGAAGGTCTGTAATCGATATCTAATAAAATCAATAATCAAGTGAACCTCAGACACAGAACTCGTAAGTTTAGCTAACAGATCCTCTGCTTCACAGTAACTGATACTTGACAGCTTTAAAAAAATATTAATCAATACATGGATTAATAACATTTCAGCAGAACTTTGTTGTGATATATTATATGGTAACATAATCCCCAAATTGAATATCTCCACCCAAAGCACTTATATTTCTGTCCAATGCTTTTCCATAAATAAACACTTTGGCCAGTGGTTCATGGAGAACTGCTGGTGATTCCCATGAGAATATGCAGGTACCCTATCCAGCAGGTGCCATACCAAAAAGCTGTTCAGTCTAGAGAGGTCAAGAAGAGAAGTTGAGAAGTAGAAAACCCAGCTTTGGGAGTGAAAGGACTGTGTTTAAGTTGGGTTTAAGAATGCCATCCTGCTTACAGTGAAACACCAGTGCTTCTCCATCTTCTCCTGCAAAGCTAAGCAGAACTTTATTTTTGGTGTAGATTTTGTTGAGAACTGTGAGGGAGTACTGTGCCTTCCATTTACAGTACACCTACAGGTTTTGTAATTGCTCTTTTATTAAGGGCATGATGGACAGAGTCATTAACTGTGCAGATGATTTCCTTACATAAGGAGAGGAGAGCATCCTGCTCTGATGGTCCAAGGGTGACCAGCAGTCCTGGTACTGCCCTGCTTCTGTGTGGGTATGCCCTGCAGCTGCTGGGCTGCTGCTGCCACTGGGTCATTCCACTTCTATTCTGGAGCATAAGGCTTTGCAGTCACTTGCTTGTATCATCCTGCCATGAGCCTGCAGCAGTGTGGGGTGCAGTGGGTCTCTGACAGCTCCCTCAAAGCTGCCCTCTTGTACATCCTGCCATCCCATTGCTTTTTGGACAGGAAATCCTCCAGGCTTTCCCACCTGCTCCCACTGTCTCCTGATTCCCATGCCTGCCTACACTACACTCTGCAACCCTGTGAGTACAACAATCCACAGTAGCTCCTCTGACACAATACACCACCCCTTAACACAGAGAAAGAGAGAAACCTGGCAAAAATATTAAAATTATGTGTGCCTAGTTCATTTTTCTTAAGAGTTCAAGGACCCCTGTGCCTCAGGTACATGCCAGGAAGCCTGTGATTTGGGCAAATTGTGTCCTATTCTTCATGGCTGTAGTATCACCAGACTGCATTTTCAGCAGTGGCACCACTCAAGAGTGTGCCCATTTCAAGCCCTGGCCATTTGCCTTTTCCTGCCTCCCTATTTAAGAGTGTCACCCTCCTCCTTCCCTCACTGCAATCTCATCACTGCTCCCTTCAGAGTCAGACTGTAATGACTTTAAAATAACTGCAATCCTGCTGTGTCTGAATTCAAGCCAGATGTGTTCCCCTCACAGAGCCCTCAGTGTGGCTTCCCAAAGTGGGGCTGGAAGAGCACTGGGGCAGCAGGCTACAGCCTGGGGCCATGAACCAGCTTGTTTGTTGGCATCTCTCCACTGTTAGCTGCAGGCAGCTCATATTTCTTCTGTAGACACAAGCTTTGTTTTCAACAATTTAGTGTCCTTCTGAGTTTGAAATAGGAGAGAAATAAGCTTTCTAATATATTTGAGGCACCCCTAAAGTAATGGCTATTTTCTAAAGGACTCTTAATTCCTTTAAGGACCTCTGATTTCCTTTCTTACTGATTTCTCAATAGCTCAGAATTAACCCAAAACAAATCCATTCACCTATTTCAATATGCCAACAGAAGTTGCATAGGAATAAAGAAATTGTACATTAATCTCGTGTTCTTCAAGTATGTTCTTCAAGACATAATAGACCAAGCAAGTAATTCCTCCCAGAAGAGATAATCAAAGGTTCTAATTTAAACAGTTCATTTTACAATTATCTTTTCTGTTTTGTCAGCCTAATACACCTATTAAAAATTTAATCTGTTCATTGTTTTAGTAATGTGAACCAGTGTTTTACAAGTACTTGATTGATAGACATAGCCAAATGAAACAACATGTTTGCTTGCCCTTACAGGGATTTAAAATAACTGTTTTCATTCTATGCCTTGAATAAAATAGTTTCTTTCCTCAACAAAACAAGGGACAAACAAGAGAAATGTGATGCCTGTGTTTTTTTCTCCTTTAATTTTCTGATATTGGCTTAGAAACTTTTCAATATAAATAACTCCCAGTATATGCATAAATTGTTTACCATGCAATGGTTTTGTTGAGTCTCCTAGGAACTCAGCAAGGCAGGTTTGGGAAAAGCAGTGCTATAAACCCCGTAAATAACCCTGTTTTTGTAACTGAAAAACATGAACAATCACCCTAACAGTGGTCAATAGAAATAAGGTTTCAATCCAAAAGGCATAAAAGACTGAGTGGGAAACAAAGTGATGTTTCTTTCACGGCCAATGACCTTGTATTTATGGCCAGCAGAGCACCAGCAATAGTGATGCAGGCCTGAGGAAGGGCTGCGAGCGCTGCACACTCCAGAGTGACAACACTTTGTCCATCAGCAACTTCCACAGAACACACTGAAAAGCAGCAAATAGTGCCCTTGCTGGGGAGCCTCTGCATAAAGAGAACTGTTAGCCTTACTTCCCTTTATCTTGGAAGATGCAAAATTGATCTTTTTGATTATTTTTGTCTTTTCTTTCAGCCTTGCAGGCAATCAGGCAATCATGGAAGGAACTGAGCATCTCAATGACCACACTGTGGAAAGCAGATATTCAGTCTTTTCCTGTATAATGATTTGCACAATGATGTTTTCTAAACAAAAACCAGTAGGTTCCTTTCTCCTGTTTTAGGAGTGTTGGTAACTTTTGAACTTACTCTATACCAGCATTTACAGCATGGCCAGTACTACCAAGGAACATCTTTGTGACAGAGGATCTTCTTTCCATGATATTTTTCTAATAGCAGATTTTGTAAAGATATTAATGAATTGAGAAGATTAATAGCAGAGCACTAAATACAATCATCTGATGAATGGAGAAAGCCCAATAAGCCATTCATGACTTAGGCCAGGGTTCAGACCAATTTAAAGATCCAGAGAGTCCCCTTTATTCTGCACTGTCAGGCTACAAGATGCATCACCTTGGCAAAACCTAAATTGCAGATATGGAGCATTTGCTGTCAAAAAAGCTGCCTGCAATTAAAGTCTTTTTGCACCAACAGTGACAATAAGAGTAGAAACAGGAATATATTCAATGACCATGAAATGTAGTCAGGTATAATTTTCCCTCACATTTTATATATTAGTATAAAATAATTAGATCAGCTTATCTCAAGAAAAGCTCTTGAATATTATACTATCATTTAATATTATATGTGGCTATTTGATACTATTTTCATCAGCTGTCCCAAATATATTAAATCACTAAACACTGTTCTTTAGTATGTGTACACACACAGATAAATTTATGTGAAAATAATCCTACTTAGACTTCAATAGATGGACTTTAATCGATTTCAGAAAAGTTACCAATCCATGGTCAAAACATGCATTTTAGAAAAGATTTTTCACAGTGTGAAAAGTGCACATTAAAGGCACATACATATACTTAAGATACTTCTTTTATTACTGCTAATAGATTCTCTGTTATCTCTTAGTGATGATATAACATTGCATGCCTGTCCTGTGAATACAAAATTCCATCTTTTGCAGTGTTCTTGAAGTCATTGTAACCAAACCAAATCAGTTTTAAGACATATTTTCAATTTTCCATTTTTCACAGGCTCTCCTTGTTACAGAAAATGCCCATAATACCAGTAAAAAATCCAATTCAGGCCCATTAGGTAGTTGAGCAAACCAAAACCACTGATTGTTATTTAACAACTTTGCAGAGCTGCTGTGTAAAATTAATAAATGATTTAATAGCTTATAGGAAAAAGTTAGAGTGGTTGACTTCTGTTCCTAAAATTTTTATAACTGACTCTATGCTTTCTAGTAATGCTGAGCTTTTAATCCTATTAGTCAGGTCTCTTTTTCAAGGTACACTAATTTGACCACTTTCATTATTTTTCCTTGAATATGTGGATTCTGTGGGCACAGTTCCAGGTCTGTTCCCTTGGTTTGTGTTCCTGTGCTCCTGCAGCTGGAGATGACATTTCTGGGAAAGCAGGTATGTGGCCAGAACATCCCTGTGACTCAGTAATCCCTGGCTGCCAGAACCATTTCCGAGGACTTTTGGCTGCCAGTTGGCATTATATTTAAATCTGCTATTCTTCTGTGAGGAAAAGACCCAAACCTTGTCAGGCTGGGCTGAGGATACACCTGCATGAGCAAAGCAGATCATATTTGCACAGCACCCAGAAGGGAAATGGATGTTGGCTGTATTAGAAAGGTTGCTCGGTATCAATTTGGAATATTCACAGGCAAGTTTAAAAAACCACTGCAATTTAGGATCAAATATTACCAGAGATGAAAGGAGAGTAGTGAACAATTTGCTACAAGTCACTTGTTTCAAGAAGACCTTTACTTCTACATGGTGGTACAGAATAACACCTGGAGAGTCAGAGCACCAACCCTTGCCGTGAAGTCAGTTATTTCAGGATTTTATTACTTATTATTTTACAGAGGATCTTTAAATTGATATAGCTCATTCTTTAAAGTGAGAAGACCATTTTTAAGGGCTATGGCTTTTAGAGCCTTTTCATATTTCTTTCACATACTTCTCATACAGTTAATGTTGTGTTCCCTTTTTATTACATAGAAGGAGCACAAAAGCACTGATCAGTATTTTAGTGAGAAATTAGAGAAGTTATAAAAAATGTTTGTGCCACAGATAAAGTCATTTTAATGGTCCTTTTTCAGAGTGGGAAAAGTTTTCTAACTCACAGAAAAAAAAAGAAATAAAAAGACTTTGTAGTAGCCATACTATAGATCTGCACATAATAATTACCTAAACTGAAATAAACTTTTTAAATGCTGCATTCTTCAAAGTCTTCATGCATAGAAAATGCCCTACACAACAGTCAATATAGAGTCATAGAACCAAAATTTATTGTGGAAGGGACCTTCAGTGGATATCTAGTTTGATCCTTTGCTCAAAACAAATCTAAATAGATCAGGTTGCAAAGAGCTATGTCCACGTGTCTTGGGCACCTCAGGGGACAGAGATTCTCTAACTTTGGTGGGAAGCCCGTTGCCATATTTAACACTTTCCTGCAGAGCAGCATCTGCAGCTTGCACTGCTGCATGAGATGCCTTCAGAGATGGAAGATATCCTACTTGCTCTTGCTGAATTTAATGAGGTTCTGCTCAACCCTGTCCAGGTCTCTGAAGGGCAGCCCCTTTCTCCAATGTGTTCATTGCTTCTCCCAGTTTGGGGCCATGCACATCCTTGCTGAGAGGGCACTCCATGCCCTTCTCCTGCTCACTGCTGAAGACATTAAATGACATCAATCTCGCTGCTAATCCCTGAGGGACCCCACCATTGGTCACAGTGTTTTGGTCGTGGCACTGCAGACAAGTTTTCACCCATCCCTATCTCAGCTCATGAATTTGGTTTTAAGAACACCATGACAGACTGGGTCAAAGACCTTGCTGGAAAATAAATTATACAACATCCACTGTCCTCCCCTTCTCTACATGGCTGACAACCTCATCTGAGAAAGAGCCAATCCCCTAAAAGCTTAACTTTACCAAGATGAAGAAAACCATGATTTTATTGCAATAAGTTGAGTTGTTACTGTTTCACTTGCATTCAGTAAAAAGGAAAAAATTAAATCTGACACAGAATAAATTTCTAGTAAGTTGAATATACTTTAGTACTACACGTCAGTGGCTTCAAGTATATAAAAAAAGCTACAGACAGGTTTGTAGCAAGAAACATCTCCCTGATTGGAGAGAGACAGAAGCAGCATTTTATCAAATATACAAGATAACCATGAGTCAGTTAATTTCACAGACTGTTATAATGGAGGTATTTTGCTACTAGTGTGCAAAAATTATCGAGTACTTTATTAGAAGGCAGATAAATAACATCTCATTTATTTTCTGAGAATATGTAAATAGGAAACTTGGTAAAAAACCCAACCTAAATCACTGTTAGTCTTTGGGACTCATTCTGTAAAGTGCTGAGCAAACACTTACAGAATGAAATGTGCCTCAGTGAATAAAATTCTAATTAGAGTAATTGAGCTTTGATAACTGCTATGTCATTAAACATAGATTGGCTTTAAACTAATTGTATTTGCATTGTATTATGATTTCTATTAATTAATGCATTAATGTTTATATTCTGCAAAGTCTTTTGAAGTAAATCATTAAAGTCTGTACCACTTAATCTAAAGTGAAATGCGCTTTGAATACAAACCTGGCATGGTAGTAGGAATGGTTTTTTAAAGGAATATGGTGCAGATCTTCCCTGTCTGTGGTTAAGAAGAGCTGAGAGCAGGTGGCTGTGAGCTTTTTGGACTCCCTCCCTCCTGGAGCTCTCTGCAGCACAAGGCAAGGCTGAGGGGTTTGTGCCAGCTGCAGCAGTCCTGCAGTGCCCCCTAAGCTGCCTTCTCTCACTACAGCAGAACCACCTGGCAGCCCAAAGCAGTCCCAAACAAAGAGGTGAGAGACCTGCAGTGGTGCTGAGCACATCCTGAGGAGCTCCTGGTGTTCCTTTTGGAGCACTGGGGGTGCAAGCTGTGCTGTCAGTGCTGACACAGAGCCCTCCTGTTGTGCAAGTCAGGAATGCTGCATTCCTCAGTGATGCCAGGTCCCACTGCCCTTGGCTAGGCAAAAACCCCTAACCAACAAACAAACAGCAACAAACACTAAACCCCAAACGAGCCCAAGGCAATTTTAACCTGATTGGGAACCTGAGGCTGTGCACATTGGAGCGTTCAGAATGGCTGTCAGCAACTGTTGGCTGTGAGAATTCCACTTTACACAGAAAACCTTCTTTTGTAGCATTGTTCTGGCCTCATTTCATTCCAGTTCTATCTATAGACAATAGCCAACAAATAATTTCCTAAAGCCTACTTTCAGGAGTTGGTATTTCAAAATTGAAGTAGACTAAAATAAAATAATTGATTAATTATATATCAGCTGACCAATAATTTTATTTAATAAACCAAATCATCCAGTCTTATTCATATACATTGAATATTCAGTAGCTTTCTATAATTCTAGAATGGAAGGCAAGGATATGAATATTACTTTTTTCCTAAATAATTCTTAGCATCTGGAATATCTGAAACTCCGTTTGCCAGACAACAGCCCATGTCCAAGAGCCTGCAATACCTCACATACTGCAGGACAGGTCTCACTGCTTCTGTACTGAACACTTGCTGGTGTTCAAATATTTCTGTTTAGCCTTTCAGGATAATTCTAAATAAATTCATGAACTGATACCATGCTAGTACTGATATTTGGACTTCTGGAAATCTGGAGTCTCTCTTTTTGCCTAGATATCTGCTGCATATGTTCTACACAATGTGAATAGTTCTCTATAAACTCAGACCAAAGATAATCCTCTGTGGAGGTGAGCTTTATCTCCAGGGTTTGAGATCAAAGCTGAATGTGAACTTCTCTGGAACTCGGGCCTTGCAGGGAGGTTTTGATTTTTATTCACCTGATATTCTCAACCATGTGTGAGGAGATAAGGTTGGTTATTACTGTCACAAATGATAAAATCAAAGGGAATGGAATCTATTGAAAAATTGCTGTTATACATTTTTAACTTTTAGGTGGGAAAAAAATCCCAAAAAATTAACATATTTTATTTATTTGCTATACTAATTTTGCTTGCATAGTTTGATTTGCTGTCTCAATATTTTTGACTTTGGAGTTTTTTTACACTTTTATACTGAAGTTTCACTTATTCATTCACTGCATAAAGTGGTGAAGAACTGAGGGGCAGCTGTACCCCAGCTCCCTCTGACTTATGCATTCCACTATAGGAATGCAGGTAGGTGTCTTGGAAACCTCAGGGGAAGAGGGAGACATTCTGCTTTGCAGGTCTGATGCCTTTAAGATCTATTGAAGTCACAGTGCAATTTACTGCTGTGCTTGCACCTCTGTTCCTTTCAGCATGAGTTGGACATACTGTGGACTTGATTTCCTACTTGACTTCCAGAGATCTGAAAATCTAAGATGATAGGATAAATCCCTATTTTTCTTAGATAATATTTGTCTGCTGGGCAAATACACACTGGATGAATTGCCAGATGGATATTTGTGTATAAATGGAGTTAAAGTGGTGGAACCATCAAATCTCCCAGCATTCTAAAAATGACATGTCCAGTGGTATAAGAGTACCTTTCATTCCCTCTGAAAACTCAGGTTGCCTTCATAACAAAGACTCTTCTTCAAGAATTATGCTCTACATATTCCAGTAGATAGCTTTGGATAATTGCATATTATTGGCTATTTTAAATGTAAAGCAACATAACCAAACATCATAATGTAGTTTAAGTGTAATGATTTACTTTTACTTTTTGTACTTTTGACATCTGGCCATTTTTTAAGTGCTATTTATCTAAGGCAGTGCCAAGAAGTTCTTTATGAAATTAATCTCTCTCTTATGTCAGAAACACAAAGTGTTTATTTAGTTCATTACAGTATGGATGTCTATCTAAGTGATCCTTCATGTTCTTCAAATATGCAAATAGCATAACCCTTATATTTAAAGAAATGTCTACATATCCTATTTTAAAATAGAAATGTATTCTTACTGCGGCCTCATGAAAAAATCAAGACTCCCTACGGTGTTCAGAATAACAGCTCTGTTGTTTTTTACACAATTGAAGTTGTGATTAAAGCAGTGCAGGAAAAGCTGTGACAAACAGAGCTTACACACCATAGATGTAAGAATATATCACTTTTTCTTTAGGAGCAAGGCTAAACACTACATATACTTCACAACCCATAACAGACAAAACTAGTTACTGCCATTTGCAAAGTGGCTAGAGTAGGGAAAAGGATTCTTAAAATTTACAAATGGATCAACTAAATGAAGGAATTCTGGGTGAAAAATGCGCTGTAAACAGAATTCCAGGCATGAGAGAATGCAGGAGGAAAAGTGCTGCCATGGTGTCCTGCTAGCCATCCCATTCAACAGTCACCTCCACACCCCTCATGCAAAACCACAGGAATTCTGCTGTCCATGGTGTAAAAGTATCTATTAGCTACCCGAATTCTTCATAACAAATAAAAACCTTCTATTTTGAATGATAGTTTTAGCAAAAAAATGGGAAACGTAAATGGTCTATACAATATTATATGGACATTAAAGGTGACAGAAATATATTCAAGTTCAACAGATTTTCTTGTCCTGAAAAAAAACTCTGTACAATACTTTAAGTGCTGAATAAAATATTTTGTGACAGAAATTTCCTACAAAGGAAAAATTGGAGGAGGCATGTTTCCAGTGTAGGGTGCATATATTTGACATACTGTAAAATTCACAAGTATTTAATTATGTTAGTAAAATATATTCAGTGAGCTCTCTGTGGCTTTCAGCCAGTGTCTTGTCTGATTAAGTTATTTTGAGGTAAACGTTTCAAAGTCACAGGCAGCCTTTGCTAAATGGTTATAATCAGCCATACCTGGTGATTCTCAGTGATTTCCCTGGCTGGAGCACTGGATGGATTTGAATTTATGGAGCCCTTTGAGCTTTGCTCACACTGGAGTTACCCCACAGGAGTTTGCTCATTGCAAAGGACGTGAGGATCCCACAATTCTGGAGAGTCTCAGCTCTTACCTCACAGCTGAAATTTGGCATTAATTAGGGAGGGGAAACTACAGCCTGTCAGACAAAGCTAATTTGAGGATAATTTGGTTCAAAAGCTGGATCATCTGGTAAAAGCTAAATTTCATCTTACATTTGGGCATTGCAATTTGCACATGTCTGGGAGGAAACAAGAACATAACAGGTTATAAAGAAAGTGGTGTTCCTGCCCATAGATTCTTTGTCTTTTATTAAATGTGTCTTGAGTGGTGGATTCAGATAGATTGCTTTGTAAATATAATTATTTTTCCTATCAGTACTAGGAAAGGAAAGTAAGCAGGATTTATGAGACACTTTAGAAGAGGATCTGAAGCAGACTGATTAGTGTATCAGTCGTAATTATAATGTAAATGAAATAATCTGAAATATTAATCTGTTGTTTTCAGACCAAAGAATCAATACAGGCTGGAAGTTAATTTTTTTTCCTGCACTTAAGTAAAAAAATGAAGACAGTTTTATGTAGTTTTAGGATAGTTCTGGAATTTGTCAATTAAATTAAAACAACCAAAATATTTCCCCAAATTAAAAGCATGTAATTTCAGAACTAAGCACTTGACTGCTTTTTTTAAATGAATTTTTAAATATAATATACTTTCCCCTTGCTTCTTGCAATGGTAAATAGAAAGCATAAATAATTTAATTGAAAATTAAATTAAGGAGAATCAATTTGTGACAGATTTATGAATGCATATAATGGCTCTTAATAAAATACTGAGCAACCATACTTAAACCATAAATAACCATAAATAAACCATACTTAAAATCCAGATTTTCCTACATGATCAAAAGGGACCATTCCAGAAATATTATTCGGGGATTTTTACTTTTTCTCATCCTGGATTCCCTTTTCTTGTTGATACCATGAAACCATATCCAGAAATCCCAGCCCTGCAGAAGGTTCTGATTCAAATGGGGAATTTGATGCACACAGAAGATATTCTCCACACCTTAGCTCTTAGACTTGCAGCTGATTTTTCCCTCTAAGTTGAGGAATGAAACTCTTTTCACTGGCGTTTCTCTTGGGCACTGAATGAGAGTTTCATTCCTACGTCTCTAGGATTATTAGACTTGAAGCTATGCCCCAAATATGTTGTGGTGCTCTTTGGGCACAGCAGTGGAACAGGGAGCACCACCCTGCCTGTGCCACAGAGTGATTGCTCTCAATGTGCAGCAGAATTTTGCACAAAGAGAGCTCAATATTCAGGTTTCTAAAATACAGTGTGGGCCAGGAAGTGATATACAGGATTCCACTGTGGTTTAACTGGTAGAGAAAGTGAGGCAGAATAGCACAGGTGAGCTGCCAAATAGGAAAGCAAAAATTTTCAGCATAGACAAACCCCTTAAGCCTACAACTCTACCAGTTAATAGAATGAAACGAGAATAATTTTCTGTCTTGAGGTCATTGGATGGCCAAACCCACACCCACAAAGCTCAGTATTCTCACATCCCAGCCAGAGTGGCACCATCCAGAGGGCTGGTGGGGGCAGAGTGTGGCCTGTGCTGGCCCCCAGGCCATGCCCAGACATGAGGGTCGGTGCTGCTGCTGCTGCCCGAGGCAGGTCTGTGCAAGCTGTGACCACTATGGACAGAGGATTCACACTTAAGCAGAAAGGAAGTCCAAGCAGATTTTCACAACAAAGTATAACTACACTAGCCTAATATTATCCCAAGTAAATTTTAATCTCTTTGTAATTTTGTGTGGAAATTTTGTGGTAAATGGTGTCTCAGGGCATGCACACACAGGGGTCCAAATTGATGAGAGCCAGGGCCAGCACAGCTCCTGTTTGGGAGCAGCTGATGCAGGTAGATTATCCTGCCAACACCAGAAGGTTGTGTGGCTCCCACTGCCCTCTGGGGCTCAGGGCAAGCCAGGGAGACCACAGCACTGAGGGTGCCTCCTCCATCCTGCTCCAGCCCTTCCCTCCTCCCGTCCCGGGGATGTGGCACAGCCTCTCTCAAGGTCAGCCTCCAGCCTCTGAAGCACTAAGGCTGTGTGACTAGGATTTGGCATTTAAATAGCTTTTATTTTATTTTCAAGGCAACACTTTTTGCTTTTTCTCTTTAAGGATCAGTTACTTGAAAATGTCAGAGACAATATCCAAGGAAAAATATAATCTGTTTTCCTCTCCCTGTCTCTCTGTATACATGGTCAGAGAACCATTTTTCTCTGTATTCTTTTCTTATACAGATTGGGGTTATTGGTTCATTTGTTCAGCCAGTTTTATAGAACTGTCCTTGGCATTCAGGAACAAATGGTTCTTTCCAATCAGCAAAAGGGAAAAAAAAGAGATAATCCAATACAGCATTAGATTTGCAAGCAGTTCAAGGTCTTATGAGGCTTAAAAATAATTTTGGGTTTTTTCAGAGAGATGTTGAGGTTTTTCAAAGAATTATACAGAACATTCTAAATTTGAAATAGTAAGTTAGAAGTTTGGACACAGCAGAGCAGAGGCAGTATATTATTTCCTTTCAGATTCTGATGACCTTGTCATTGTAACTGTGAGCAAAGAGTCCATTATTGCTATGTATTTATTTAAAAAGACAAAAATTACCTCTACATTTCTTGAGTGACATTCTTTTATAAAGTACTTGGAAACACCTGTATTTGGACACAGTTCCAAATTCTGAGTTCAAGCTGCTGAAAGAAAAGATGTCAGTAAAATTTCAAGCTACCATCCTTGGGCCAAGATAAGTGTTAAGAAAAAAAAATCCATATCACAAACAAACATGTAGATGCCAATAGATATACCAGTAGATACAGTCTATTTGGTTTTTTTCTTGTTGTTGTTGTTACATAGCAAAGAATTTCCCTCAATTAAGAGTGAAATACACCACTGAGTTAACATGAAAAGCAGGAAGGAATTGCCTAGGAAAATATACAGGGAATAGGCCTAAAAGTGTCAACCATCCTTTCTTTCAATTGGCTTTTGGTGCTCAGCATTTCCCAAGGTTTGACCAGGACTAAATTATTCCCTGGCATGCAAATGCCTGCATTATGTCACTCCAGTTAATAGATGTCATCTTTTAGCATGAAGGAAAGCCTGAAATGATAGCCTTGTATCATGTAAAGTAAGAGTGAAAAAAGTAACTAAAAACCCAATCAGATCTTGAAATTAAATACTTCCTCCCTCTCCTGCTTGCCTGATAGTATCTGCAAAATGTTCTTTCAGCTTCCAAACATAGAGAGATCAATTTAAAGGCAACATAAACAGAGGTGGCAGTCAAGCCTGATCCAGAGCCTATTGCTACCTTGCAAACAGCTACATTTCTAAACCTAAAGAATTACAACACTCTGCAGTGAGCAGTAAATCCTTAAAAGAGTGCATTAAAATTGTCTTTCTGAGCAGATTTGTGTTGGTGTGCATTCCTTTCATTTGGAGGTATCTGGATCCAGCAGGATTTGTCTGCTGTATGAAATCCAGTTTTGATCTCAAGAACCTCAGAGGTTCTTGAGGTTTATCAGAATATGTAATATTAAACTATATCTGTTTTTAGGCAAATCTAGAGTGAAAATCCCAGGCTTTTGCACCTTCAACATTTTGTTGGACCATGCAGGATCATGCCTAGGCTTTTAGCCGGCTCTTAGTTTCATCTGCTGATCCTTGAAGTTGCTACTTCCTTCAATGAAATTGTCTGTTTTCACCAAAATCTAAGTTTGGCAGTTACAGTATATCACAAAATGCCATTTAGCTCTTCATAAAAGGAATAAGTAATGTAA
Organism: Toxostoma redivivum; assembly: GCA_013397375.1. Lineage (NCBI taxonomy): Eukaryota > Metazoa > Chordata > Aves > Passeriformes > Mimidae > Toxostoma > Toxostoma redivivum. The sequence continues at coordinate 849,736 of VXBI01009565.1, forward strand.
ATTCTGCCGAAGATCTGATTTTTGTTCCTGGCTTTTTTATCACAGCCAGCTGGTTGTGACTGTGGGCAGCTCAGGGAGGCCACCTGCCTCAAGGTTTCCAAAACTTTTGCCTTCCCTGGGCAACAAGATACAGTTTGTGTTAATGGTTCCAGATGGTTACTAGAGATTAGTGTTGCTCCGCTATATTGCATTGATGACAATTCTCAGACCAGGCAAGCATTACTTAATTGATTCCATCTGTATCTACATTGGGGCAGAAAGTGATTTATAATGTACATTCCTACGAAGCAGCAGAGGGCACAGGATTAACCAGTCAGCCCTGGTGGGCCACAGGAATATGGAGAGACTGACACAAATTTCCACAAGAACATTCATATCTACAAGTTAGACTACTGCAGAGAACTTACTGTAGCTTAAAGTTTGAATCCAGAACACACGTGTAACCTTGCTGTGCTATTCAATTGTGGGAATCACTTCATGACAAAATTTGTCCAAATACAGAGTCACTGAAAAGAGTATCTGAAACTACTCTTGAGTAATTTTCGGTTAGGAGGTCACATCCCCTCAGAGAAGCAAAGCACTTTCTATCAAGTTTTACCATTTAATATTGAACCAGCGATTCTCTGTGACCTATTTTAGGAAACACAGAGTACAAGTATTACAGTGATATACTGAAGTTGTCTTTCATTACTATTTTTGAAGTACTTATTATCCTGATAGGTTATTACAATTACATATTCATGAAAGAACAATGTAACTTTTTCTGACTGCTACAGAAGTTCCAGTATTTACTGCAACTAAGCAAAGTTCTAAAGATCAGAATTCAGACTGCTCAAAACTTGGTCTCCTAACTGCCACTATTGATGGTGAGAGTTATGATCCATATCACATAAAGTTGTTATTTTGAATCATGCAGGTGATTTAAGGGCTCTCTTCAATTCACAGAGTTTTGATGCATTTTATCCTTTGTTTCCATAGGATGAATGCAGAATTGTTCTCATTACTGATGACAGTTTTTCCTCAAAGAAAAATTTGCTGGGATTAGTATTTTTGTACAGTCAGTGGTTCTAAACTGAAGGGCGAATTTTGCCTTGTGAAGGTTGAAATTTGTTTCATCATTTTTAAAGTGTGTTTTTCCTGAATAGTGTGTACATTTTGAGAAGTCTAACTGATTCTGTATGCGAATTCGCTTGATCAGAAATCTGCTAAGAAGAGCCAGGTGACAATTTGATGTTTCAACACTAGTTACCTTTGTGAAGTCTCTATCTTTTACACAGGCAAACAGCTCATTCTATTATTTGCCACTATTTTGCAGTCCTGGTACAGGATAGGTGACTGTAGTATTTCAGTGTAGACCTATCTATAATTAAAATAAGCTTGCAAGTAATCTACTCTGACTGTGCTGTAGTAACAGCTGTCAGATTGAGCAGCACTTTGTAAATCACCTTCTGTTTAACGTGCAAGTGTTAGAGTTATTTATAACTATGCCATATAAACGTCACAAAGGATGTTTGGTGATTCACAGATGATAACAAAGAACATACTGTGGGACAGACAGAGAAGAGAAAGCAGCTTTTTTTTTTTTTAGACAGAACCATTTGGAGTTCTTCACACTATTCCAGAGCAGTCCCTTAGGGTATCACCATTGCCACTGGATTGGATTTCTACTCACTTTGCATGAAAACCCAGCTCTGCTGAAGCCAGCAAGAATTTTGCCCTTGTTTTTCCAAGGGCCAAACTTTCACTGATGACTTTATGTGACAATTAATACATATTAATACACAGAACAATGGAGTGAAAATTTAATTCTGGTGAGTTTGCATCAAGTGCAGCAATTCCCCAGGTTTTATCTACCTCTGAACCATCAAGCTCTGCTCATACAAATGACTAAGTGACACAGATGCTATTTCACTAAATACGTTGTAGATGACAGCAAAAAACTGGCTCAGGGTTTCCACCAGCCTGAGGGGGAAAAGGCAGGTTCTGACAAACTCACCTGAAACTGTGCAAAGAAATATTTCTAATTTGACACCTGGGATCTTTTTAATGTCAGGATTTTTACAAAGTTAGCAAATATTTGAAAAAAAAAAAAAAAAAAAAAAAAAAAAAAAAAAGAAGTCTGTCAGAATATCCTAGGAAAGAAAGTCCTACACTGTTCAAATCTTGATAAAGCCCAGATTTTCTCCTTTCAGCTTTTTGACCAGAGAAAGTATTTGCTCTGTGACATTGATACCACTGCCTAGAAAGCCAGCCTTTAAATACATAGGATAATTCAGGAGAGGTGTTTCCTCAGACTTTCAAAATATTATGTCACTGGCTCCATGATTATATGTTGCTGGTTGTCAGGGAAGAGAATTTACAAATATATTTAGTTTTTAATCTAAAGGCCTTTGGTTATGGTTTTGTGCCTGGTAACCTTAAACCTCTCTCCTGTGGCCTGTGCTTTATGATTGATGATCATCATATGCAGCTTACACATAATAATTTTAAAAGCACTTATAAGTCTAAAATTACTTTAGCCATATTGAATTGATTGCTGGAGATTGAAGCTCTGATGAACATGGAAAAGCTTTCTTCCTGGTTCCAGGGGGCTCTCTCCCCTTCAGCTACTTGTGATACTTGATTGATTGCCTCACTCAGGAATGACTGAATCTGTCAAAACTGGTAGAAATTCGATTTGCCCAGACGTTTATTCTACAACTTTGGCAATGAGCTGGATTAACTAGATTCATGGACCAAAATTTTTGCTGGAGCTTATAGGGAGGAAAGCTTGTGGACTGGTTTTCCCATACTATGATAGTAAATATATCTGTGTGAGACCCCCAGATACCTGCTCAGAGCAGGTAAGTAACTCAGCATCCTCAATCCCTGATCTGATAAGCTTTCTACCAAAGCTCTAATAAAAGGTAATAGATAGAACCATACATGCATGTGCTGCTTTTTCAGGTGTGAAAGCTTTTCCAGTGACAACTAAACCTGGTCAGCTCATGTAGAACAATGAATAATTATTACAGAGATGAGAAATTTCTGCTTATTGGTCAGTTTTATACAACAGATCACAGAAACATCATTTTTGTCTCCAGGCTCCTTGTTATGCTTTAGTCTTGTATAGCCTACTTAATTCAAAATGTAAAGCAGGCCTACAGAGATGGGTAAGGTAGAATGGCAAATGCAAAAGCAACAGAAAGAAAATTTTGTTTAAAAAAGTAAATATGTATCAGTTAAAAATGTTTCTAACCAGTGGCACATGAATATTTGCACTACTTTAAATTCAGTAGGGCTATAATATTTTGTCATGAGCATTGGAAACAATGTAATTCCTAATCATTGAATGAACTTAATTAATTCTCTGTGGTTGACAGTGGAATTTTGACTGCAGTTACTTGAGATCATCCTATGGAAGGTTCCAATGGCAAAAATATACTTAAGCCAAAAATTGCACATGAAAACCAAACTTGGTATTAGACCTACAATTCATTGATAGACATTAAAATTTTCTTTATGATTGTTATGTAACAGAAAAAAATCTACTGCTGCATACCGACCTTTTAAAAAAATTTCAGCTTCAGGGTTTTTTTTCCATTTGCCCTTCTGGTTTACTCCTGTTATGTAGTAGCTCTCAGAGAAATCATTACAATAAATTCGTCTTTTCAGAGTATCCCTAAAATGTTGTACTAATACCTGGTAGCTATTACAAATCTTTTCAGCTCATGTGGCAGAAGTTTTGCTTGTTGAAATAATAGCCTGTCATTGGCTTTGACCAGCATAACTACTGCCTAAAAACTGCATGCTCAAAAACCACTCATAAAACAAGTAAAAATCCCATAGGCTTTATAAAGGCAGAAACAGTCGATCAGATCCTCATAAAGCAGACCATCTAAATGTTATGTTTATTTAAATTCTTCACACTCTTTCTTTGAAATGAAGAGACAGTGTCCACATATCCTTCACAGTTCATTAATTTTACCAGGATCCAGTGGCATATTAATCAAAGCTCCTGAAAGGAATTCTGTCTGTAGCTGACTCTACTATACACAAGTTGTCTCATTGCATTTCTTTGGAGAAGCACATTTATCCAGCACAGAATCCTTATGGATTTAATTGCTAAGTTAGGCATTCCCCACGTTTGCCAAAATAAAAATACAAAGGGTCCTTTGTCAAGAATTCTTTGTTTATTGAAGGTAACTTTGTTCTTGAAGAAGAAAACCAAAACAAACCCAAAGTAAAATTCTCTGTTGCATTTCTTTAAATTACACCCAGGAGTTAATTTATACTTCAGTGGGCTGGTGAAAAAGAGATGAGCTGGAGACACCTGCTGATTAGGTGTCTCACAATTAAAGAAAACAAAAATTATTTAGAAAGTAAAGCTATTTGTACAGCTTGATAATTGAAGAGTGTATATTAAAAAATGCAACTTTGGAGTGTACCCTGGAGTTGACAGACTAACTATGATATAGAGGTGCAGGAAGAATAATGATAACAGATGCTTTGGCTTTGCTTTCAGCACTTTGACTGATGGCTGGAAATCAATACCACAGCTGCTATAGGAAGTAATGCCATTGACTGGGTGTTCACTGCTTTTACCATCTTCAGGAAACAGACTTTTGAAGTTGCATGTTATCAATCATACTTTAATCACTGTTTTGTGTTTTATCAAGCAACGGATATTGACATTGGAGGTTCTGAATTTTTACTGGAGTTTTAATTCCTGAGAGTTCTCTGCACTTATCAGAATAACAATACTTAGAATTAGACTTTAAAGAAACCATATGCACACTTTTAATTCTTGCAACAGCATATTCCAGACTGCACCTATTTTACAGTATTTCTTTGGTTTCAGAAGTGTCCCTTTCTGTCTCCTCTCCCCATTTTAAAGTTTTGCCTTGCTGATGTATGGATCTTTGCCAGGACACCACACCAGCAGTCTTGAGCAAGTCCTGATACCAGGCATTCCTCAAACTGTTTCTCTGTACATAAGAGCACAGTTATAGTGCTTATGTTAATAAGACTTTTCCAGTATCTTATAAACCCCAAACAACCAGTACAAGAAGTACCATAGTTTTCTAGACCTTCCAGAATTAAATATAGGTATAAAATTCACAATCCACCTGGGTAGAAAGGTGGTGTTTCAGCATAGGTGTTGCAGTAATAAACTACTAAATTTAAAAAAATGCAAAATAAGAAAATACCCAACCAGAGGTAAATTTTGATAAGAGCTGCTTCTCTGACTTTGAGCTTCCCTAAACTGCTAAAGCCTGAGGGAGCCCTGACCCAGACCCTGCAAAAAGTGCCCTCCTCACCCTCCCCACATGATTCACCTGGGGCCATGGCTTTGAACTAGACCCAGCCAAAACCCCTTGAATGGGAGCACTATGAAGTCTATAGGCAGTAATTAAATCAAATAGCATTGGGCTTCTTCTCATTTTATTGAGATTTGAGAGATACTGGAAGTGAGTAGAGTCACAAAACTGAGATACAACAGGATAAAAAGCAGGATAAAAACTATATGAAAACAAACCTACAGTGTAGAAATAAGGTAATATCCAAGGTGTTTGGGCTCTTTTATCTGATTTTTAGAGTCTTATTCAAAGAATATTTTTCAATCACCAAAGGCTCCATACCATGTTCTGAATAATGGGGATTTTTGGAATTCATGCTTAAAACATACAATTCTTTTATAATTGCTCAAAATCTTAAAGAATCTCTAGATATCTGCAGGCATATGTTATATTTTTAATTTTTTTATGATTTTCCCTTTAAGAACAAAAACAAAAAGGGAAAAATGTTTTTAATTTTAGTTTCTGTGTTGTTTGGATTAAAGTTTAATTGGTTCAAAGGATGTACAGGCCAAGGAAGTTTGGTTTATGGTAGGAATAACTGAACAAGTTTCCATGTTTAATCTAACTGAAAAACAACTCCTTCTGAGGGCATCTCTTGCTAAAAAACTATTCTTAAATCCAATTCCACTGGAAGAAGAATTAGTAGAGCAGGAGGCTGCAGCTGTTCTGAAAGGCAGCTCCTGGGCTGCATTACATTAGATTTGTTTGCAAAAAGACAAGTAACAGGATCCCTTACACTTTTCCCTACTCTGCTGCTTTGCATCTTTAGCACAATAATGAGTGTATATATCTCACCTCTTGTAAATTTTTGTAAGTACCAGGGAGTGCTATTCAGTAAATGCAATAAAGCAAGAGTGCAGAGAATGTGGACAAGATCAACTCATCTTTTAGTCACATGAATGAATCACTGTTTTCTTGGTACAGAATTGTAAATCAGAATTGTAGTACAGAATTGTTTGGTGTTAATCTGCATTGGCAAAGAAACAGACTTGTTTTACCTGCAGGACAAAAGAAGGGATGGGTCAAGTAACCCTTTCCTTGCCTAGCTTGTGACTTTGAGGAGCTCTTACAGCTCTGCTGCTTCTCACCCTCATGCTCAGGATTCTTCTTCCTCCTCCACCCTGCCAGATGAGGCAGACAGGAGAGGTGTCTGGCACCAAGGGAGGATGTGCTGTTCCCTTCCTCAGTGTCCCTGAGGCACAGCTGAACCAGGGTATTTCTGCCTGCCTGTGCTGTGTCCCCTCGCTGGAGCTGTGGCTGTGGGAGCCCCTGCAGTAACCATGGGGGGTTTGGGTCCTGCCTGCTCCTGCTTCACTCATTTGTCTAAAGAAAGGCTGGAAAACCTGGGGGCAACACCATTGCTTTGAAATATTTATCCATTACATTTTCATAGAGATGACTGTGTCAGCCAAACACTGTGTGGTACAAGGAAAGAAGACACTATTTTCCAATCATGAATCATCTAATGAGTGTTGGCATTTAACTACTAGGAAATAACCAATCCCCCAATCAAGAGAAAAGGTAGATAAACAGCAAATATTATTTAAAAATCACATCAAATTTAGACATGTTCAAGGAAGAAATCTGTGTGTATGTGCTACTGCACGTATTTTGTTTACCTGTGTTGTTACATTTCTTTAGCATATGTTTTTCTGTTTATATGGCAATGCATTTGTAAACCACAACACATCTGCTGTAGAGAGATTCCGATTAATTAATGGTAATTTTTTTAAAAAATCTGTATTTCAACAGGATGAATTTTTGATATGGCTAGCAGTGGATTCTCTCATGTAACATTATTTTTTTTTCATTCATTACCTCTAGAGTTTTCTGCCTTTCAAGCCTGCGGTTTATTTGTAGTTACTAATTTTATCTGCTATAAAACTTAGCCTTAGGTCCTCTACCCAAAAATATCTTGAGGTAATAATAAAAAATAACCTGATTCCCTTATCTGAAATGTAAAATATTGATGTTGCTTTACTGTTGCCCACAAAAAAAAAGGAAAGAAAAATGAAGGTCAGTCTAATGGAAACAAATACTCAAAAGAGATAAGTGCTATGTTATGCCAAGGATTTAATCACTGACAAACTCCAGCTGCTAACTTTTAAAAGTAAAAATGACAGGAATTATTCCTAATATGTTAGCAGTGAATTTTTACTGTTTGTTTTCCCAATTGTAAGAAAATAATTTTGCTGGTTTTAAGTTAGTCCCTTTGCTTTCAAGTATCAGACAAATCAAAGGCAACCACACAGAACCCCACACTCTGAAGCAAACATCGTTATAGTGGCCTGGAGATAATAAATGCCTGTTTAAGAATTAGGACACCAGAAACTACTTGCCAGAGGTAAAATGATCTGCCACAGAGAAGGGAGATTTAAACATGAGTTTAAATTACTCACAGAGAAAGCCCTGGATTCTTGTTTCTCTTCTCTTCTTGTGTTGTCCAATCACTGGAAGTGAAATGAGAGTTGGTATTGACTCAACCTTATATTTCCAGATTTTTTTACGGTATCTTTACTGGGTTTTTTTCCTCTGTTTATCCAAGAAAAATGTCTAGAAAAATTAAATTAAAAATACCTTAATTTCTAAATTGAAATTATAAAAATATTCTTCATCCTCAAAGAATCCTCTAGAACCTGAACTCAGCATATTTTGGCCAAGGTATCCTTTTAGCTGGTACAAAGAATACCAAGAGAGGAAGGATCTGCTCTTCCTCACAAGCAGGCTGACATGTTTCACAAACTGAAAGCTGATCTAAAGTGCACACAACTCAAACATTCCAGATCTTAGTCAGTATTGAATTTTTTGTGCTCTTTTATTTGAGGTGAAAAATGTTTTAGAAAACGATTAAGAAGTTTCCTGGATATCTATTCAGGAAGCTTTTCACCAGAGCTTGCTTTTAGGTGGTGCTTCCATGGAACAGCCAAAGCCAGCAGTTGCCCAAGGCAGCAAACTGGGACCAGACCAGAGCTGTGTGCCTCCTGCTCGCCTTCCTCCCCCAGAGCTCTGGCAGCCAGGCAGGCTCTGCTCATAAGGATGTGATAAAGATTTGACAAACTGATGTGTAGGCCACAGCACCACTGCACAGAGCCTCTCCCTTCTCAGGGGATACCATTAGAAGGAGGCAGTGGTGGGGCTTTGAAAGAGAAATTCCTGCTGGGCAGACTGGAGCTTGCCTGGGGAGAGGCCACTCCACGGTGCTCCCAGGCTTGGTGGGAGCAGTGTACACTCTGAAAACACCCTGGCATCAAAGGCCATGGGCTCTTCCTGGCAGGGGATTCCAAATGTGTGGAGGGAGGCATGGGGTTCATGGAGGCCACATGCATCTCTCCAGAGGCAGATCTGATTGGGAGCAGCCGCCGATGGAAGAGATGTTTCCAGCAGCCCAGGGCAGTTCCCAGGAGAGGGGACCGCAGCAGTGATCAGGGTGGGAACCTGCTGGGGACATTTGTTCACAGCTGGTGCTATTGCCTCAGCCTCCCAGCACAGCCTTGCTGGCTCCCTCTCTGGTACCAGACGCCACAGAGTAGGAGCAGACGTATTTCCTCCTGATGTCATTTCCAATTCTAATTTCATAGAGCTGCGAAGGGAGAATGTATCAGAAGAAGGCTCCTCCTGTTACCTCCCACCCCAATGTGTGGGTTGGTACATCATCTTTCAGTTTCTTGGGAAGGAAAGAGGAGCGTGCTGGGGATGTGCAACACTGGCTTTTGTATTTTAATTTTCTTTTCCATGTTATGCCTCTGTATGTCTCCTGGGATCACCAAATGATTAGCCACAAACTCTGGTTGATGATCCCTTTAAAAGCAGTTTGCTGTGCTCCTCTAGAAAACCAGACTATCCTTCAGGCAAAAGCAGCATACACAAAATACGATGTATTTGCAAAAAAATGTGCGTTTCCCTCTTTGAAGCTGCCTGTAATTACATATCCAGGGAATTGTTTGATGTTTACATTTTCAAGTATACGACTGCTTGTATTTAGCATAATATTTTTCATCTTTTCCCTTTCTTGTTTCATTTTCTGTGGTCATAAATTAAATTACATTATGTTGCAAAAAGAATGAGGATTGAGAGCAAGTCACAGCAGCCCTGAAACAAGAGGCCAGTAACCAGGAAGGCACTTTTAGGTGGTGGCCATGTCCCCTGAGCCTTCTGAAGGAGATGCCAGCTGGCTTGCTCTAGCAGCTCCCATTCAGAAGAGAGCCTGGCTATTTCCCATGATGTCTGATGCCCAAAGGGATCCACTGACTAGTCTGACATCCCTTCTTGGGGAGAAAAACTGGCCAGCTGCCACAGCCTGTCCCCCCTGCAGCCAGACCAAATGTCTCCTGCTCAATAAAGCTGGCTTTGGGCCCTTGGGTTAAATTCTTCTCCTGGATTTAGGAGCATGGGCTCTGAAAACCTTAGTTGGTTTCAAAGGAGATATTATGGATTTACACCAGTTTCCTTGTGATCAGAAGCCAAAGCGCAGTCTAGAGTACATAAAATAAATCCAGGCTTTTGGTCTAAATTTATAAGGTTGCTTTAGAAAGCCTTCAAACAAGATAGATCCTCTGGTCCAAAATACGTTTCAGTTGACTTCATCCTTGTCAGCCATTGAACAACATCCTAAAAATCTTCTTTTGCCCCTAACACAACATTTATTATTTACATAATATATGTGTATACATGTAAACAGTATGATGGAAATAATTTCTATTATAAATTTACTGTCTTCTTTAAAAAATTTATTGAGGCTTTCTGACTATTCTTGAACTCATTTATTGCTCTTACGAACACTTTATAAAAATTTTAATAGAGCAATTTATACTCCTTAGGTTGGGAGTTAATTTTCTTCACACAAATAGACTGTTAATGCAGTTTATGGTTGCAGACATGAGCCCCAAATAATGGACTCTAGGAACAATGCACTGACATCAGTGGGATTTGTGTGTTTCTGCAGGCAGAATTACATTGTTAATTTTTGTTTGTACATTTTGGTTGTCAATATCTTGGACCTTAGAATTAGAGAAGCTTAATGATGCTTACTATAAATAGAGCCTTTGAATATTTAAAATATTCTTTAACTATCTTCATGTATTGTCTGGAACAATTCTCACTTTTTAAAATCCGATGCTTTAATGGATGGTCAGTACATGTGCTGTCTTGTGCTATGGTGGGCATCAGCTGCTTGGGGAAACATTTAGGACTCCAGAACATTTTTTAAGAGATGCTGTTGGTGTGTTAGTGGGTTTGTTTCTTGATAGGGTTGTTTAATTCTGCTTTGTGAGTGTGTTCTCAACTGCAAACACTGAGAAACTTCAACCACGTGAGTTATGTTTCCCTACTCTACTTCAGGAGACTTATTTTTAGCTAGAGAGAGCTTTAGACAGAGTCTAGCTCAGCAAAAAGGTGAGAGAAAGGTACAGGAAGTGCCAGTGGGGATGGGAAAAAGTGGAAACTTGAGGGAAGGAAACTAATTTAGGAGACATTACTTGGAAGGGGAAAGGCAGCCCAGAGGAGCAGGAGGGTGTTATACTGACCAGTGAAGTCTGTGTTAAAGTGAAGGACTTCAAACTGGAGTCCTGGAAAGTGAGCTGACAGAAATAGAATAGAACTGGATGAGGAAGCAGAACCCATGGAAGCAGGTTTTTGGAGGGATAGGGCAAGCCTTGGAAGTGGTTTCTAGGAGGACTTGCTGCAACACCTTTCCATGGATTGCAGTGAGCCTTACTTGCCTGTAATGCCCTGGATCATCCTGCTTGAAGAGAGAAAGCTCTTAGTGGCTGGGAGCCTCTGCTGCCCAGCAGCGTGTTTCCAGGCTGGCAGGCAGTGCCTTGCAGTGCCCTCCGTGCTCCCTTGGCACTCGTGGGCACAGCCTGTCCTGTCCCCCGGTCCCAGTGGTCTCAGAATGGGATTTCTGAGGAAAGGTCTCAGCAGTAAAGGTAGGAGGCAAAGAGGGTTACTGAATACAACAGGCTTTGCCATGTCCTTCAGTCACCAGGCCCCAGCCCCATTCAGTGCTGGTACTATGTTTTCTCCTGTCCCATGCTGCTGTACTTGTAGAAGCCTTTCTGGTTACACTTCATGTAGCTCATCAGATTGAGCTCTAGGGGAGCTCTGGCTTTCCTAACCCCAGCCCTGCAAGCTTGGACAGAATCTCTTTGGGTCAACTGTCTCTGCTTCCATTTCTTGCATACCTCTCCTTTATGGTTGTGTTTATCAGGAGCTCCTGGACCATCGATGTAGGTCTCCTGCTGCCTTTGCTCGATTTTCTGCTCACAGAAATGGATGATTCTTGAATTTGAAGGTGGTGATCTTTGAAAATGAGGCAGAGGAGTTGTTGGAAAAGAAAACAGATCCACAATGTTAAATGCTGCTTCAGAAAAATCACATTTTGTAGCTCTGCACCTATCAAAGGTTTCCTGTCCTCCTCTCATTAAGTGGGGCTCTTTAACCAAATTTTTCATTGCCATTCATTTATTTTCCAGGTGTCTGTCCTGAGTTTAAGTTCTGATTGACAGAAATGCTGAGCACTACGTATTGCAACCGAGATGAATATTTTGTAATTTAAACATTAAAAGGTTTATTGTTTAAAGCACTCTGTTCAGAGTATCTCAGCAGCACCTCCATGTTAAAGGATATTTTGACCTTCATCTCTGTGTACCTCAAATGTCATCCCTTATCTCACAAGACTTTGTGAAGTTAAATTAATTAGTCATTGTGAAGCCCTCAGAGACAGCAGTGATAAATGAGACAGAAAAGTCTATGCAGGAACTATTGCTCTTCTCAGATGGTTTGAACAGTGAGAAACAAACAAGACTGGTGCCACACACAGCATAGGAAGTGTGTCAGAAGGTGCTGAGGAGCTCTCTGTGAAGGAATACAAATACAGCTATGCAGATAATCTTAAATGTTAGAATTTCTCAATTTTTAAATGACAATTTTCCAAACTTTTAAGCATTTCCACACATAGTTATGGCAGTGTATTCAATACCTCAGCAGAACTGGTGGTGACATCAGAAGGGTTTGTTGTATGTCACAGCCCTTCAGTTTTGCTTTAATTTGTGACTCATATTTCATTAGTATGCTCTCATAACTAAAACTCAGAAGGTTTTTGACTAACGAAACTACAAGAGTGTGTCTGCTGGAATACAGAATTATCTCATTAGGAATAACACATTTCTTAGACATAATACTGAGCTCACTATATAGTTAATTATCTATGTTTTTCTCTGAAGTGAAATACGTATCTTAAATAGTCTATAATCACACATTTCACTCAGTACATATCTTGATTACTGACAAAAAACATGATAGAAAACCTCTATAATGCAAGGAAAAATTCCTATTTTCATTAACGTAATTGAACAGGCTTTCTATAAAATTTTGGTTGTGAAACCACTGCACCTTTGTCACATATCTTTTTATTTTCCTTTATTTTCACAAGTTTTGGGCTTGACTATAAGCCTAAACTATTAAAGTGTGAACACTCTCTCCTGTTATCTTTCCAAAAATCAGATTTTCTAGTGCCAACTTTTGAAGCTCCAACCTCACAAAGTTTTCTTCTTTCTAAAAGACGGAACATGCCCTTCTGATCCAGTATTTGCCATTCAGACAGCAAAGAATTTTTGCTTCTACTCACTTCAAGGAGATTTAAAATTAATGAACTTCACAACTGAGAATACAAGATATTTGAAATTTTGCTGTGGTTAAAACCCAGCTGAATCCATGGAGTCAGCATGTTTTTACAGAAAGCTGAGGCTGAAACAAATGGGACGAGACAGTGCTCACATGGTGCTGGACCTTTGGCACTTCTCGAGCCCATTGACACGTGTCTGACACTTCTGTGAGCTTGTTCCACAACCAATCTGCTCTGCTGAGTAGGAAACTGCCTCTAATCTATCTTTTGCCATGACTGCTTTAGTGCTGTCTCTTCTTCCTCTGTGCTATTTACTTTGTGGTATATTTTCCAAGAGTAATTGTACCAACTCTCAGGTTTTTTTTGTGGAGCTGAAACTGTTAAACTCTCAGTCTTGACTATTCAAGAGCAGTCAAGAACTTGAACAGTGTGCCTGTTCTTTTGGTAATATCCTCTCTGCATGTCCTCTGTTTCGAATTCAAGATTTTGACATGGATTTCCACAACAGTAGTGTGGTGAAAGTCTTTCAAATACTTCTCATAGCAACACTGGTATTTCCCCTTTTCCAAGTGCAAAACACTTCATCTATACTTGCAAACACTCTACTACCTACTAAAAGGTATGTTTTCAACAACAGTGGCATATGAAGGTTTATAGGTATCCTAAATTTGACGCATCTTTTTTTTCTCATCTGCTACTCCAGCAGATAAGAGGACACTGGGACAGTACCTTAAAGCAAAGCTTTCAGGAACACAAACTGTATGCAGTGAAACTCTGAACCAGACCTAAATTCTTCTCACCAAAGTTAAAGCAACTCATTCTTTACTGCAAAAAGAGCAGGGAATAAGACATAATCAGATAACCTACAGGAATATTTTTTAATATTTAAAATTCTTCTGAAAATTTATGCTTAGTGCCTAGTAATGGTAAGGGCAAAATTTTAGAAATGAGCCTACAGAAAGCCAGGCTATCACTGTCAAATGCATTGAAGGGGTGGGGAATGCTGGGGATGAAAGCAGGATTTATGTTCCATTGCTTCTGTTAAATTTTGGGACATCAGAAACACACTTAGCACAGCTCCCCAGGCAGCCTGGCCATGGTCCAGCTGCCAGTGCCCTCCAGCACTGCCCCCTGCCCTGCTGGCAGCCCTGGGTGGGGGCTCTGTGAGCTCCCTGTGCCTGAAGAGGCTGCACAATTGACTGCACCCTTTCCCTGTGCCACAGCAATCGCCACCATGGGAGGTTTACACTTTTCTGTCATTTACACACTGAAAACTCTTGTTTGGAATTATGACGACTGTCAATTTCCACATAATTAAAGAGGGCTTGATGTAGCAGAAAAAATGAATGTTTGCACTTGTGTTCGCTCATCTCTGCCCCCTCCTGAGAAGCGAATATTTAATTTCACCAGATTTTTTATGGGAGAAAAAGTGGTACTCAGAGACAGCTGGAATCTGAACCTCCAAGTTTAGCATGACAGCATGAAAAATAATTTTTCATTAAAGACAATAAGTATCTGGTTGATATGTTGGGCACTTTATAGTCATAGTCTGAAATATTGTTAAAAATCTAACCAACCACAGGAGGTTTCAAGAGGAATCTGTATGTATGGTGTGCTTCAGTTGATGACAGAAATAAATCTTTTACATACAATGTCAAAGGCAGAATTCTGCAGCCTACACAGACACAATGAAAAGCAGGATGATCCTAGATGATATTTTTAACTCTGTACCACTATTCAGGATTACACAATCATTCATTTGACTTACGAATTACTGAGAATGCAGAGATGAGAAGACCAAAGAAAGGGATGAGGTCTTCACAGCTGTCTGGTTTATTAAAAGTATCAAAATATTGTCTGAAAAACCATACAAGTAAGAGAATCAGAGAACAGTGAATTTAGTGAAAAATTTGATTGGTCTTCACAAGCCCCATAGGTCCCTTTTAAAAGCTATGTGAAACAATTTTCCTTTGTAGGGACTCTTAAGAATTTTTAATGAATAGTTACCATTATTTTTATTCATGACAAAACCTATGTATCTTGTGGGCAGCAAGGGCACAGTCCTGTCTGTGGGAAAGAATTCTAAATGTTCACATGTTTCTTCTATGGAAAAAAACCCAACCATCCTTTGCAAAAACACTTTGTTGCTGTCAACAGGTTTTAGTGAATCTTGTTGAAGTCAGTGATGATTTTGGAGAAGTTCTTTTTAGTTTGGTCAGTGCCATCTCTCAGGGAGTGATGGGCAGCTGTGGCTGCTGGAGAACATGGACCGGGCACTGCCTCGTGGTGTGGGGGTGGCCCCATGGCAGCCCAGGAAAACACACACCTTGCCTGGCTCCCAGGGGTGCAGAAGCAGGGTTTGGTTGTGTGAGATGATCAGAGGGAAGGTTTAGTTTGTTGTCTTGATCCAGTGCTAAAGTGCAGGGCTATCCCAGATGGTGCTGATCCTGTGGTTTGTACCTTAATATCACTTTTTCATTTCCCAGTCTTTTTACCACCTACTTCCTCTGCCCTGGTCTCCTCTACAACACTCACCTAATCACTTCTTTCCCCACTGCACCCAGTTTCGCTACATCCATCCCAAATTTGTCAGTTGTGATACCATTACCTACGTTTGTTGTGGTCTTAGTGATGCAATTACCTTGGTGCCTTGTAAGATGTTACTCCCCCAAAGGTCTGCAGAACACTTCCCCAGTTATCTGTGAAGTTGGGCCTTCTGTTCCATTTCTCACAAAACTCCCCCTTCACCACCTGTGAAACCCAGCCCTCCTGCATGGTGCTATCTGTAACTTTAGTCATTTTCTCACTTTCTTATCAATCATGTTCAGCACTTTCTCACGTAATGTCCAGTAATTTTCCACATCTTGTTCCCTCACCTAACCTCAGGCCAAGGCTTAGTCAGTGACCCAGTTATTTGATCTAATGTTCACACCCCAAAATAGGTTTTCCATATTCCTTTTTCCAATCCTGCACTCAATCCAGATTGATCCTCTTCATTTTCAAATCCCATGGCATTATTTATCTACAAACTTCTTCCTTACTTATCTTTCCTCCTGCTCAACTGATTCACTTGTTCCATTGATTAAGGATGTTACAGGAAGAATATTTTTCTCTTTACCTCCTCCTATCAGTCTGTTGTAATCTAAAGACACGTGCTGGCCTGAAAGAAGTGGAATTAACCACAAAGATCCAGCAAAGAGAGGAGTCAGGGGGCAGCAAATGCAAGTGCTCATCTTGAGAACAATGATGTAGCCCCAGCTCTTCCTAGTGCACCTGTTTGTTGTTGAGGACAAAAGTACAGACTCTAACCTTAGAAGAAGAGATAATATTGATTGAAGATTAAAATTCAGGTGTTGATCACCCAAAAGCACTTTGAACCCCCCTTTTTTCCCCATAAATTTCTAAATTTCATGGCTCTTCAGAGGACTTTGAGTCAGGAATCCAAAAATGGGTATATCCAAAATAATTTGGGCTTTAAAGATTTTTTTAATAACAGAGACTATTCTCATGTTCTCCCAGCACAGTGCAGAGCTGGGACACCACTGCATTCCACAGTCCAGCTTTTTGTCACTTGTATTTACTGTCGAAGCTGGATCCACCCAGAGCTGCAAGCCTGTGCTGTGCTGAGCTGAACACAGCACTCCAGCAGCAAGGAGAGGATCTGCAGAGTAGGAGGAGGCAACACAATGTGCTTGGAAGTAGATGTCATCCTGATGGGACTACTTGGGTAATTAAAGTGAGCAGGGAAGCTGAAGTGATAATATAGGCATCAGGATGACTCCAGTGAATCTGAGATTGTTATATTGTTGGGATCCATCTTGCAATTTTCTCCTTTTCAGCACTCCCTCTCCAATTTATACAGTGTAACAAAGATTTGAGAAATTAATTATTCAGTTTTCATTAATTTCTTTGGCTAAAAGTGCACAGCTTGAAAGAAAAAAATTGTAACTTTTGGATGGTCTGTAATGTTGTGGGTTTTGATGATTCATAACTTTGAGTTGGTTCCATACAAATTAAATCTCAACATTTCATGCACGACCACATATTTCATTCCTTCACCCTGCACAAATATTATTTTCTTGGGTTTTTAGCAACCAGTGCATTTTTTTCCATTAGGTGTGGAATTACCATTGCAGCACATACTTCCTTATGTCATGTCAAAGTGGAGTAGCCATGGGATGGTTCTGCCTCTTATTCAGAGGCGGCTGCATCCTACTCTGTCATTAATTATCCAGAGCTATGAGAACACCTCCTTTTAAACTGCAGTGTTAAATTTTGTTATATTTTGAACAAAACCCCCACTCAAAATGCAAAGTAATGATGCTCTCTCTTAAATGTGCTTGGAATTTCACTACCATGGACTTTGCATCAGTTAGGATCTCTTATTACTATCCTTTATTTACATTGGGCTGAGAGAAAAAAATGGAATTGAAAAACTAGAACAAAATAATTTTTATCACTTTATCTTCAGATTCACCAACCCAAATCTGCCTCTCAGTTCTCTCAGCCTGCACAAGAGGATGTCGCTGGTACAGGAAGGGAAATTTCCTGAATAGGAGGGCTTCAACATAAACAAATCCAGAGGCACATAAGACTTTCAAACTTCATGACAGCACAGTGTTCTGAGACACCTTTCATGGGGGTAACCATGGCATGGTAATGGGGATGGTTGTAGCTTTGCCTGCAGCAATTCTGTTTCTTGTCTGAAGTCAGCTGAAAGCTAGATCAGGAAACTCCAAGAAGTGGTTCGTTGGTGGGTGGGAAAACTGGCATTAGTATTGAGTTAGGGGCCTTGGATGCAACAATCTGCCACCAGAGGTTAGAGCGGCCAGGAAGCTTTGATGTAGCTGGAGCAGGGATCCTTTGTTTTCTGTTCGTAAAAAGCTCCCCTGTGGAGTTTTTGTTTGGGTTGTTAAAATCTGTTTAACTCAAAGAGCTGACAATAAGCACTTGGGAGCAAAACTATCTCTTTGAAAGTCTTTTTGCGTTCAACTGCATTGGCCAGCCCTGCCAATTTATAGCTCTGTTGGCTCCCATGGCTATGAAGGCTGCTTAAGCAAACAATTAAGCTTAGCTGAACACTCTGAGCACCCCAGTGGCAAAGTGTGCACTTTTTCTATAGGCCTAGAAGATACTCAGAACAAAACCATTGTTTATAGTCACTGTTTTCCAAGCCATGGCATTAGGCAGCTGGAGGCTCCTGGCTTTAGTAAAGGGCAACCTGCACTTAGTGAGGACTTAATTTCAGGTGTAGCAGGGCCCTGAACTAAGAGCAAAGCAATTATAACAAGCATTAAAGATGGGTGTCATTTTACACTTGGTGTTCCTTGAGGAAGGCCATGTCTGCTCAATGCCTAATACAGTCTGTTTTGATCTCTGATCAAGGTTGTTACACCCCCACAGCATATGATTTGATCAGTGTTACTCATTATTTCCAAAATAAACCCTGAGGTCCCTGCCTCATGCTCACAGGCAATGAAGGCTGCCTCTTTCTTTTGCCAGGGCCTGTATGATGGACACAGATGACTGGGCCACCACTGGCTGCATGTTCTGCCCTGAAACCTGAAGCAGGAGAAAGGTTTAGATGCAGTACAGCAGCCAGAGCATGTGTGATAAAGGGTCAGTGCAACCCAGGTGCCCTGTGTGGTGGGATACCTGCCTGCCATATCAGCTCTCACACTGGGCACCTCCAGCATAGGACTCAACCTACAGGCACATGCCTGTCCCATCCCCCTCCTGCCTAAGGCAGCCTTAGAAAATGAGATTTGGATATCTGTACAAATAAATAAAAATTTGCTCCAAGGTATATACCCTAGTGTGTATTATCCAAATTTACTAGATTGAAATAGTCCACAATTGTTCTAGGTTCAATATAACAATACTAATGATATAAAATTAAAAGATGGACTCAAGACCATGTTTGTTCTATTCTGGAAAGTCTTCTGGGGAACTGGTGAAATTTTACCTCAGTAAAACCAAAACAAGAGAGCACCTGATTTTACATGGGAAAACACCTTTGAAAAAAAAGAAGCCAAACTTTGACAAGTTTTTAAATCACTTCTAAACAACATGAATTTAATAAATTTAATCTCTGCTAGATTTTAGGTTGGCTTTTTCTCTCAGCCTGAGACATGTAGTATAGTGCCATTGCAGCCTCTTCTCTGCACGCTTCCCTGCTCCAATTTACGCAGGGTGCCATGGCTAGAAAAAATGTTAAGAATGAGTAGTATCTCCTGCTTGCTTTGGTACTAGGGCCACTTTTCCTCTATAAACAGAAAGAAATGATTGAGAGTGAACTTTCTATGCTGCAATTCTCATGGAAACAAGCAAAGGGCCCCTTAGAGTTTGTCTGTGCTCAGGTTCCCATACAGATTTGTATGCAGCACTGACTGCTTTTACTCTCCTCATGGTTAAAGAACCTATTCCCATTGCAGCAGACACTGGATGGAAAGTCACTACATAGCAGTTGTTTGAAAAAGAAATAAAGAAGGAATTTTGCTTAATAATTTTTTACTGCTTTTACCTACCAAGAATGGCAGCACTCTTTAGAACATTTGGAGAAGGCAGGAGGTGTTTTGTGGGAAGTAGTAATGAAAAATTCATGAAGGATTAAAAATAGTTGGATTTTTTTGGGTTTAATTCAGAATCTCTTTATATTTCCCTTAGTTTCCTACCCTATTTTTATTGAATATAAACAAAGAACTTGTTCTAAAAAAGTTAGATGAATGGGAATGAACTAGAGTGAGATAAGATATAAATCCAATAATTCCTGAAGTAGGTGGTTAAACTCTAGACCCTATATCTGTACTCAAGTATTGAAGTGGTATGGTTTGTTCAGATGTTCAGACCATCCACAGATTTATCCACAGTTACAAGGAATATGTAGGTGACAAATTCCTTGACAATCTGTCTATTTTCACTTTTTACCTGAGGAATGATGGCCTAAGACATTGCAGTTGCATTTAGCTTTATCTGAGCCTTTCACCAAGCCTACACACCCTCTCTTTCACACTGCTCAGATAAAATGTTCCTATAACACAGGGCTGTGGAGACTATAGGAAAGGGATGGAGAAATTCTAGAACAGAGATAATTGATGTTATTGAATCATGTTATCTGGAAGAGCTCTCCAACTCTAGCCCACTAGATGATACCAAGAGGAGCACTTAAAGTGCCATCCTCCTGTGCAGGCACTCTGACACACTCTTACAATTATTCCTCCCAAATTACTCAGACAATTCCAAGCCTTCAGAAAAACTGCAGAAATGAGATAGCAAGAGAATGGAGAACACATTGCAACTCCTTAGAGGCATGTAAAGCCCCTGTGAGAAGAGTGTCAATCCCTGCTGAGCCAGGTTAGTGTAATGCAAGAGCACGGGGTGACAGGAAGGTGTTGGAGGAGGAATTTCCAAACTGGAACCTCTTTCTATGACTGTGCCTGGGTTTCTGCACCACACCCACTGTGGTTAGCTTTTACAGGTAAGCAAATATGCCATGTTTTTTCTAGTTTTCTTCTACTAAAATCCAGTTATATTGGGTCACACTGACCCAAACAAAAACTAGGTATTTGATAATTTCATATAAAGCTGAGGATAAAAGCCTACCTTCAATTACTATTTCCCTGGTAACATGTTCAAGGATTTTTACAGAAAGCTACAAACCCCTCCCCCCAACTCAGGTTACTCTTTCAATCTCTAAATTTCAGAAAGGTTTCAGGGTTAATATTATTTTTGCTTGTTTTCTTTTTCTTACTATAAATATGATGAGCAGAAAGATGTTGCCATGGTGAGATTTTATAACGTACTTAAAAGCACTTGTTGCAGTTATGTACCACAGAGCCACCTTCACTTATGTGTGAATTGTAAAGACACATGAAAAACTACCCTGAAGAAGTAGAGTCTACTGTCTCAGGTGTTTGCAATACAGACTTAAAGCACAGATGTCACAAACATTTTAGCAGCTACTATGTTATTTGGAAACCTATTCCTTTACAGAGAGAAATGGGGAAAATGGTTGAACCAAATGAATACACCTTACACTTAAATTGTCATCGTTATCTGTAGTCCATCTTTGTAATAAGCTGAATGAGAAATTACAAATTAAAATGAACACAGAGTTTTTGCAATCTAAGTTGCCCATTCCTAAGCCATGTGCTGGAGGAATGTTTGCACAGAGCCATGTGAGATGCTTTGAGCACTATTTTGCCACTGCAAAAGGCAGAGCTCTGACAAATGACTGAGGTATAGCATCATAGATCCTTCTCCCAGGAAAGCAGGAGCCTGGGGGCCTGGGCTGCACTTCAGCTAGGTCTGTGCTGCTCTGAAAATAGCAGGCTCTGGAGGCTCTGCCTCCTGCCCATTTGACTTTCTTACTGACATCTGGAAGAAAACCTGTGGGCACTTTGCCCAGGCACTGCTGGTGGCTCCCTTGTTCTCTTGGCATGCTCAAGCATTTCCCTCGAGTCTGAACTTGAAGGTTCACTGTCTGCTTAGCTTTTAAGTCTGAGAAAACTCTGGGGTTCATCTTAAACAGATAACATGGGCTTGAGCTCTGGAATTTCTCCAAGAACTTTACAGCACTTAAACCTCTGGCATACTGCAGCATGTCCATACTGCTGCTTTGTCTGGGATAGAGCTGAATGGCTCCCACCAGAGAAGACAAACTTTAATTAACATCTCTTTTAAACAAGCATTTTAAGCAGATACAAGAATGTTTTCTCACTAACCCCCCAAAAAAATCCTGAGCATATCACTAGCTAAAATGGAATGTAACACCAGTCTGAGTCCAGCTGAGGAAGGGGGAACAAAGCTCAAAACAGTCTTTGAAGAGCTGCATACAGTTATAGCCTGAAGAAGGCCCTGCAATTGCTTGCTTGTTATGTGCGTGCTAATGTGTGCCAAGCAATGCTATTGGAAAGAATTAATTCCCTGAATTTCCAAAGAAGTGCCTCTTCTAAGGTTTTGGACTCAGTAGTGCATCCATGTGAGTGGGGCAGCAGCAGTTCTTGCACAGGGTACCTGCACCTGGGATTTTGCATAGGCCAGAACAAAAGGATTACATTGATTCCCTTCCTTTCACCAGCACTAACTCTTGGCTCCACTGTCAACAAGAGTCATCCAGCTCAAAATGTCCAAGTACTGAAGGAAAAACCCTGCTGACCCCACAGCCATTCACTGTCAGAATCAGGGGCTTCAAAAGCTCCAGAAGAATTCTGAACATTTGTACAGTATTTGCGAATGATGCATGGTGACCTCCTGTATCAAACTAAAATAATATATACAGACCTGTAATACATTGTTATCTACTTTATGATCTATCACATTACATATATATTTCTGGAATTTACTCAGTTTTCAAAAGGTTTCATCAATTTTTGAAACCAGCATTTCAAATGTAAACACTGCTTTGGAAAGGAAGAAAGGTGCTAAACAGACTTAGAATACCAACCTAAAACTATAGCACTTTGCTGATAACATTTCTGAGGTTGCCTGGTCTATAATAGTTGAATTAAAGAAAAAATAAATCAAATCACTGGTTATATTCACTTTCAATACTTATGAATCATTTAGTTCAAAAGCAGGCACTCATTTAATGACTGTATGTGATATACCTCCTGTGAAGTTAAAACCTAAACACCAATTGCTGTTAATAAGTGGTGTTGCACAGTAAGGTTAAATATCCACCAAAGGCTTACAAGCAGGTGTAAACACTCCTGGGTGCCTGTGCTCAGATCTGATTCCAGTCTGAGAGCGACAGGGATTGTACTGTTACTGCAGTCCAGTGACACGAGACAAAAATGTGCCCAAAAGTTAATAGCTGAGAAGAAGAAAACTATCATTTTAGAGGTAGGGATTGTTTGACTTGCAGTTCTGACTCTGTGCAGATGCAATAAAGTCATCACACGAGTGCAACCATCCATCCAAAGACAGCCACTGCTACAGCTCCAGCCACAGGGAATGCAGCTCTGCTGCTGCACTTCACTGCCTCTCCCACATACAAGGAGTGCTTGAGCAGAACTTAGGATTCAACTTGCTATTTAGCATTTGGAATCTGGGAAATTACAAAATATTTCTATAATGACACACCATGGCCTTTCACCTTCCTTCTGCTGGAATCAGGGAGACTTGTGTGGAACTGTTCCAAGAGATGAGGGCATAGGATGAGGTTGTAAGAGATCAGTTCAGATTCTACTACCAGACAAATATGAAACATTGCATTTAAAAACAGAATTCTTCTGACAAAAATGAGAGTGCCAAACGTGCCTAGAAAAATGAGAATTACAACTCCTTTTAGCTTTCAGAATATATCCATATACCATTAACATACCAAACGTGTTTCAAAATACTGCCAGGACATGCCCAATTTGAGACAAACTATTATCTTCTGTCTGTTCACTGATGATAATGGAGCAGCAATTTCTGCATAGTGAGTGAAAGACATTACCTATAGCGGATTGGTATAGCGATTATTTATAAAAAAAATCTTTAGTATATAAAAATCTTGAGGAATAAAGGAGTTTCCTGTCAAACTGAAGTCAAGAGTATATCTGGCAACATGCAGAGAGGCCACAATAGAAAGGGTATCAATAACACTTCTCTCAATTGTCCTACTTCAC
Organism: Toxostoma redivivum; assembly: GCA_013397375.1. NCBI lineage: Eukaryota > Metazoa > Chordata > Aves > Passeriformes > Mimidae > Toxostoma > Toxostoma redivivum. The sequence continues at coordinate 873,309 of VXBI01009565.1, forward strand.
CCAAATCTACTCCAATTCTGATTAAAAAATAAAAAAGTTGAGGAAATCTGGCTTATATCTGTGCATTGTTGAGTAATATTTCCAGATCCAAACACCCTGTTATGTGATTATCTGCAACTCTTTCTGATTATGTACAATCTATGTTTGGTTTAAATAAGTCAATTTCTATAATATTATAGTAAAAAAAAATAGAAAATTGTATCATGTGTTTTGAAAGAAGAAGGAAAATAATTTTTAAATTCTATTTGAACACATAAATGCCAGCTAACAAGAAGAAAAAAACCACAGACGAATAACTTTTTAAAAAAGAGGAAAGACAGGGACAACAATGGTTGTGTAGAAGAAAACTATGCTTAGGAGGGTAGGAAGTTTTCAAAAGTTCCGAACTTCGTACTTCTTTATGAAATATGTATAAGCTGTAACAGCCCCTTCCCAGCTACATGCAGCTGTATTTGAAGTACCAAACCAAGGACACTTCTAGTCTCTACAGGAGAATAAAAACTGAACAGATCTTCAAAAGTATGGGTTGATGTATTTTATTTATGGCCATGATTCTCAGAAATGACTGCATTGATTTTTTATTTCCCCAAACTTTTAAAATAAGTCACTTTGGAAAGGGAACCTTCCATCCAGCAGCAGGGTTCAGCAGTCCCAGCAGGCTGAAGGAGGGTTTTGTCCTCCTGCCACGTCCCAGCTGCACTGGGGGGGCTCCTGTATGTCTCAGTCAGCTGCAGATTTGCATGGTGGGGCAGTGTAAAACTGGCTCTCCTTTGGAAACCACCTGCAAATTATGCCTTTGTGTTCAGAGGTGGAATTCGGTAACAGGTTGGGATTTAAATAGTCTGTAATTTTAGTCCTCCATTTTCAACTTCCTACCTAATCCCTCCAACATGTACTTGGCAATGTATCTGTCAAACTGGCCGTGTGTCCAGCTCCTTGGGAAGAGAAATCTTGGCACAACTGACAGCAGATGAAAGGACATCTCCCTCTGTTTTGCTCAACAGACCCTATTTTTCATCAATGTCCTCAGTCCTTCTGGAGGAGACATGAATGTGATACTCCTTAGCTTAAGGTCCTAGAATCACAGAATCATGGAATTGTTAGGATTGGAAGGGTCCTCTGGAGGTCATCCAGTCCAACCCTGTGCCAAGGCAGGGCTACCTGGAGCAGGTGATACAGGAACACAACCCCGTGGGTTTGGAATATCTCCAGAGACGGACACTCCACAACCTCCCCGGGCATCTCTGCCACCCTCAGTGGGAGGAAGCTCTTCCTTACCAAATCCTTACTAATCTGCTGTATGTGAAAGCCTTCCTTTCTGCCTGGGGCAATAGACTCTTTAATTTCCCTTTTTTCTTCTTTTGTGGAAGAACAACTAGGACATGAAGACAAGGAATAGCCTTGTGGAAACAATAACAATAATCATCATCATCATCATCATGATAATAGCAAAATGGAATATAAATATGTCCTGCAAAATGCAAATAATATTTTAAGATTACTGTACTGTTGTTTTAAATCAATAACCTCTTTCAAGCAGACCAGTGAAACAAGCGCAGTGAAATAAGATACGCATTCAAACAGATGCAGAAACAGACAGAAACGAGAAACACAATATATATAAAGAAAGAAACCACTATCTTATGCATTCACTTCTGCCAATTGCTCAGGCTAAACGAAAGCAGGAGAACCAGGCATGTTATACACCAGTATTTATGGGTGCACTATCTAGTCTCACTGTGACGTACGTGCACACTTTTGTACTCCTAATTTCGACACATGCATTAGATATGTGTCTATTTTTATCCTGTCGTACAAGAAAGGAAAAAAATAAACACGGAGCCGTTTCCCTGACAAACCAAACAGTGGAGACAGGACCATTATCTCTGTGCCATCCTTCTCCAGCGCTGTTTGGCACAAATGGCAATGGCTTTCAATATTGCCTTTTTTGCTTCCCCCCTCCCCGTGTTTTAGCAATTTTAAAGTATTTTCACAAGTGGAAGAGCGGCACTGTTTCCCCTCGTTTCCATGGATGCGCTCTGCGCGGTTGCCGTGGGGACGCGGCGCTGGGGGGGGTTTGATCCCGCTTGGGGGGCGGAGCGGGGGGGTCTGGCACTCGTAATGGGTGAGAAGTTTAATTGAAAATTAAGTGGGTGCTTCTTTTGAAGTGAGTTACTTGCTAGTGGATTTATTTTGCAGGAGCAGAAGAGTCCTGACCGCAGGGAGCAGGAGGTACGGGGAGATGAATCGCTCAGAAGTGTTGTGATGATTCAGATTCGGTGCAGGTTTCTGTGTTGAAAGCCTTGCCCGTTTCTGTAGTAGTGCTTGAAAGGATTACAATGGGATGCTGCTTCCAGAATTGGGCAAGTGAGCAGAAGCATGTTGAAAAGCATATCAAAAAGCAATACTAGAGCGTAGGTTGCACTGCAGCAGCCCTGGGAAACAAAAAGGCTGTGGCTCATGCTCTGCCACTTCTGCAGAACTCATCGGGATTAATCTGCAAGGCAGCAACGCTCTCCCTGAGATCACCTCCAGAAGTGCACCAGGCAGTTTAGCTGTGCTTTTGTACATTTTTGTACAATGCACTAAATATTTGGTATCTTCAAGAAATATCATCTTATCAAACAGCTCCGTAGCTCATGTGATCCTTGCTTTGCCCTGAGGTTTCTCTATGGGCAGTTCCATTGCTTCCACTAAGTTTTAGTGGATAGTAAAGTGTCACTGGATGGCAAAGTTTTGTGGAAGACATTACAAAATCAAATGCAATGAGCCTTCAAAATGGCTTGGGACTCCTAATTGCTCTGACAATACTTCTTTTGGTATCAGGAAAAGTAAAAACAACAAATTAGAAATGCTTTTGAGCAGAGCAAGGTAAGACAACTTCTGCAAAGGAAATGGATAAGGAGGGCTGCCCTTAGAGAGACTATCTCAGCTGCCACTTCCTGAAATTGAAAAAAATTATTATACAATTTTTCCTTCTTAGCCAAATAGATTGATTCAAATAAGAATTTGCATTGGCTGACAACAGCAAACAGTGTTTTTTACAGGTGTTCCAGAGTAAATTGGGTAGTCTTTAACTATCCAATTTATCTAAATTTAGATAAATTTAGACAATCTAAATTTAACTCTTACAAGACTTATAAAAAAATTCCATGAAATCATTGCAAGTCATTATCAAACAGGATTTTGCCAGCCACCTCCACTAAGCCCACCCTGAATCCTGCATGCTTTGGAGAAGCATTATAATAATTAACTATTTTTTAATTCTTGCAAGCACCTCACCTCCCCAGTGAAATTTCTGTGATCTTCTCAATAAACTTTTCATTTCCACTTTGAATTCAAACTGCTCCCTAGGTTGTTTCCAAAACACACAAAAAGACTGTCCCTATTTGTGGAACTTGCAAGACAGATCATTAATCAATTTTAGAGGAATCAAACCCGGACAGTTTATGTACAGTGTGAGTTTAACATAATCCAGTATGAAATAAGAGTCAAATGAATTCCTCACCAATAGAAAGCCCAGCACTACCATTATATCTGTGTTCTAAAGTTGGAGGCTTGTTCTTTTGATACCTCATATTTTGGTTTGACAAGCCAGCACAGTCCTTAGAGCAATACTGCAGTTGTCCATCGTGCAACATGAGCAGCCTCAAACCCTTGCACTGCCTTTGGCAGTCAACAGGGAAATAAACACACTCATGTGACTCAGTATTGTACCAGAGCCTCGTGCTAACCTCACTCACTCTGTCTGTCTGTCTCTCAGCAGTATTTCTAGGGCACCACACTATGGAAATGCTAAAAATTGTCATTGACAGGATCCGAACCCACACATGCTCCATTTCTGAAGTGTAATTTCTGGTACCAGAATGCCACTTCTAATTCTGGAAGAATAAATCCTGCTAGATAAAATAATTGACCAGCATGGTAGCCCCACACTTGAAGTGGGCTTAAACCAACACTCTGTTGCAGTGTTCAAATTCTGGTAATTGATCCAAATTTTAAAATTTTTCTTCCCACCCCCACAAATCATTTTTCCACTTTAAGATCAGGGAAGGGACCTAAAATACCACCAAATACACATTTCTCAGGAGTAGTGGGCTGCAGCTTAGATCCTCTAAATTTTCCATAACACTGCACAAAACCGGGTACATCTCTGGACATTTTTAAGATCCTCATATTAGTATTTTTTAGCAATATATGCTCAGAAGCCTGAGAACAGCAACTACAGGAAAATAAAGCAAATACCACGCATGGCAATAAAAATAAATGGCACTTTATATACCATATTCCCCTAAGTTCAGATATGTTCATATTTTGATGATTATGGAAACATGAATGGAAAATGGGCAGAGGCTTGTGTTCTTATAATTTTAGTATGCTCTACAAACAGTTATGTGAGTGTCATTACAGAGAAAAATTACTTGGCTTCACAGACCTAGTCTTCACTCAAAAAATGATTTTTTTTTATTGCAGGGCTAACAAATTAAGAATTTTATGCGTTTTAACTTTTCTAGAAAAGCGGACGTTCTAAGTCACTTGAAGGAAAGGCAATCCTTGTGGTTTACAATTTAAAATCACTGCACAGATTCCAATCCCCAGCTTGGCTGAAGGTATGGGCTCTTTCCCTAGACAACAGAGAGGAATGGAATCCTTAAAACTCTGATTGGGAACTGGAGCTTTTTGTGGAACATACATGCTGGATATCTAAAGTGATTGCTTTGAAACCAATCCCGATTTTAACCTGTGATGCATGTGTTGGTATTTTGTAACCCTTAGCATTAATTCCTGCCAGTATGCTACAATGGTAGCAACAAAACTACTTCAGAAACCACAGTTACTATTTTATGATAGAATTCGTGAGAGTGAGCAGGGAAATTTTTAGTTAATAATGCATACGAGTATAGCCTGTGGAAAGAAAATTCAGATTTTGAGGTCAGGGTTAATAAACATGCAAATGTAAATATTAGAGGAGAAAAAGCTTTCCTATATACACCACAATGTATTGCCTTCAAACGGTCTGAATTGTGGGAGAAATTGGCTTCCTGGGTAATCAGGAATGCAATCTTTGCATGAAACCCGCAATATTCTCTCGCTGCTGCACTGATAAAGTGCTCATGTGCTACTTCTGCACACTGAGGCTGAAACAGGTCCTGCCTTCCACACACTGCTCCAGGAAGAGCTGTCTGGAGCTGTATCTATCCATAGCCTCAGTTCATCCTTCCCCCGCTGCTCTTTTCTAGACTTGGCACAGGGGCAGAGCCCAGGGAAGCAGCTGGGGTTACTTGTGCTGGTACCAGTGGGTTTTGTTGTGGGTCTCAGGAGGAGAAAAAGAATTACAACAGACAGAATTTACCTCCTTCACCTTCCTAATTTCCTTACCATCATAAGTTACCTACTTTTCTTTCAGTTATGTACCATAAACCTCCTAGAAACTAACAAAATATTTTCCATTTCTCTTGGGGAAAAAAAATAGTAAAAATAAGCAAAAGAAATAAACATTGCCAGTCAACAATGAATGAGATAAGACTTCAGGCACACTCTGAAGCCCTATGGGCCAGGTTCCTATCAGGACTCGCCCTAGGGGGAATGTTACCAGCTGGCAGATCAGAGGAAACTGAAAGGGATAACAGAACACATTCGTGGCACTAAATTTACATGTCAGTCATACTGGCATTCAAATACATCAAACACACTTATTTGTACAAAGGTTTGACTGCTTAATATCTTCTTCTTGTGGAAATACAATCAATTTCACCATTATATAAACTAAGACAGAATAACTCCAAACGCATTGGTCACAGGAATGGAATGAAAATCCCTTGTGTTGACACAGTAGTGGAAAATACTGTGCTACATTTTACATTTCTGTGAACAGTAATGGAGAACACAGAAATAAAATACATTCAGCAGTTCTGATATGTGTACACACTGCATTATGCACAGCTATGAAGTCTCGATGCTACAGGAAGAGCAGCTAAGCCATGTCACTGTGTTAGGTCAATCCCACCCAGGTCTCCAGGCAAAGATCAGAGGCAGTAGTTCATGCAGATGTTGTGTTCCCAAAGAGGCTGCATAGATAGTAAAATGAAAATCAATTTGAAACAATGACAACATTATAATATCTATATAGTATTACAGGTCCCTTTCTTTCAACTGCAGTTAAAAGGCAATCTGTGAAAGAATGGGCAATAAAGTAGCCACTACCTTTTTCTTCTGGAAGCAATTGCTCCACGTGGCTCTGAGTCTCTTTCAGCACTTCTGCTCCATATATTTATTTAAAATTTATTTTTTAAAAAACTCTGCAGCTTCCCCTGTCCTTTGCCAGTGGAGACTGAAAGATGAATAAAATAATTGCTGAATAAAATCATTGCTGATAGAATAGCCTCAGCTATTACTTAATTAGTAGAAATTTGCTGATGTTATTTTCTACTTGCATATCCATCACATAAATGTGAAGGACTTTTGACTTTCTCCTTCTAAAAATTTATTTTCAATTTGCCTAAAATCTGTATAAATGTAGCAGATCTTTTAATTACTGACAATCTTGAAATTAAAACAGCAGGAAATGAGGAGTTGAAGAAGGATATAGAAGGGTAAGATAGTCAGAGAAAGGTAGAAAGATAACTTCATATAAATACTGCTCAGAGGAAAAAAGAGATCACACAAAATTACTAAGAAGGTGCTTCCACATTTTGAATGATGTAGAGAGAATTAGCAACAATCCCCTTAATTTTTATGCCCATTACATCACTCTTTAAGCAATAGAGTTTTTTCAGAGGGCTCACAGTCTCCAGTCAATGTTTATTCCAGCTGATATTCGACAGATCTACTTAACAGTGAATGACATGGTAGATCAAAGGCAAGGATAATAACCCCAAGAAAACCAGACTAAATCAACCTCCCACTGATCAAAGAACAGTTGTGGCAATGGAAAGGGTCTTGCACCAGACTGTCAGCAGGGGATGCAGCCGAGTCCTGCCTGAGCACAGCAGAGGTGTGGGGTCACACTGCCCCAGGCTGGCAGCTGGAGCTCCGACACAGGGCTGCCCTGGGCTGGGACAGAGTGAGCGCTGCTTTTGAACCCAGAGACATCCTGCAGGCACAGCCTGGCTGCAGGGGACCAGGCTGCTCTTGCATGGCACCCAGCAGCCTCCTGGACTGAAAGAGGGGCTGAGTGTTGGGGTCTCTCATTTGCCGGTTGGTGAGGAATGACTTCTCTTGGGATGTGACCCCTGCAGGGAATTCTGCTACAGCAGCTGAGCAAGAGATAGAATGGAAATTATCCTGTCTTCAAATGAGAAGACTTGAAGTGAACACTCTTCTTCTGGTGAAATAATGATCTGTTTCCCAGTTCATGCAGAAGGTTTTGAAACAATAGTAAGAAACTCATAGAAGTGATAGATTAAGTAACATAGAGCAACATCTAACTAAGCAGTTTTCAGAACTTCCCAACATCATGAGTACAATATCCCCCTTGTAAAGAATCATATTTTTTTCTTGGTTTGTATTTCACAAACAAAGAACCTGCTCAGGCATAGAAAAGGAAGAAAAATGCATATTTTTACTAGAGAAACACTCTTTTTTTTCTCATGAAAACATCAAAAATCTCTTAGAATTAGCCACACATCTGGTGCTGACATACCAGGTTAGAAGAGACTGCTAAAAGGAGCTGGCTGGAGTTCCAATGAACAATAACCAGATAAGGGGCTGACAAAAAGACAGAAGGTGACTTCCTGAGCTGCATCTCTTGAGATGCACCCACAGCAGCAGTGGCTGAAACTAAGCAGCAGCCAGGCAGTTGTGAGAGCCTGCCCAGCCCCAGCAGCCTTGGGAGGCTGGAGAGAGCAGCAGCTGGCAGGGCTTGGTGGAGCCTGGACAGCAGCGACCTCCAGCTTTTGGGTCACTGCTCTGCACTGAGATCCATGGGGAGCACAAGGAAACAAGGGAATGGGAGTTGGGAAGACTGGGAGCTGAATCTTTGAGGCAATTAGCATATTATAGACAGGTTATTGTGGAGGGGAAATTTGTGTGGTGGAAGGTAAGGACAAGAAATCTAAAGTAGAAAGTGTCAATAGTCTGATTCCTCAGATTAAGCCTTGGTGGAACAGCCCTCGATGATTTTCCTGTGGTAGGTGGTGGGTCAGGCCTCCAGTGAGCTCTGTGTGTGGCATTCCCACAGGGCTGACTTTATACAATCCTTTTTCTCCCAGTGGCAATGTCACAGGTCTTCTCTCAAATGTACACTTTACAAAAATGAGCATGAATCTCATAGTTCATAATTGATTACAATTCCATTAGGAAACAGCAATATCTGCAAGTCTTACATAATCTAAAGATGAATCAATTCTAAGTATATTAATGCTTTTAACAATTCCAAATTCTGAGTTAAATGCCTTACTTATTATGAAATCCTCATTTAATTACTTTAATAAATCTTGTTTACAGATTACTGTGAAAATCAGTGAAAACTAATTCACTTTGACTGTTCTGTGTGCAGTGCTGACAAAAATAGAACAATTTTTCTTTTTACTATGGTCTGGAAAGTGGAGAAAAAAGCTTTAATTGAATATAATCACAATATGCTAGCAGCACATGTTATTTTCCCACTATTATAACAGGATATTTTTAAGTTTGAGGAAGTAATGCTTTTTATGGGAAAGGACTTTAGTCTCATTTATTATGGGAAAAAACCATTGAATTTAAACCTAGTAACATATTTTATTTTAGCTTAAAAAATTTGAGTTTTGAACACTCTTATCTGTCTTAACAGTATCAATGTCCAAGACATTTACTGCATGAGTTCATCTGTTATAGTCATTGGTTGATTGTTAGTGATCAGAATACAGAAGGAGTTGGCCTGGCATATTTACAAAGCTCTGGCTGCCCCCCCCCATACAAACAATTTAAACATTTTGATGCTGGCTCTCCAGAACCAATCTAGCACAAAGGCAAGGATGCCACTGAAGCATAGAGGAAGCACAGTACATGATTATGAGTTGTTAATGACAGAAATCAGGAAGTTCCCTACTTCCCCATTTCTGTCTTGCCCATATTTTGAATTGTCAACATGGTTCTGAGAAAATCCTCAATTTCTATACTTTTAAATAAACAAACATGCAGGATAGGAGGCTTCTTCTTCATGGGGATGTGACTCAGACTTTGGGTGAGGTTTTCTTCCATTTTAGGGTCTCTTGTAGAGCTCACCTCACTCCATACAAGGACTCTTTTTGACATTGCTGGAACAAATGCAACCATGTAATCCTTAGAGGATTACAGCATCAGGTTAAATGTTGGTTATAAAGCACAAGGACTATTTTCTACTTTGTCTCACTAGTGATTTTCCTTCTGGAACCCAGTTAAGCTGAAACAAACCACACATGGCATAGCAGAGGCAATAAAAAGAGAGTTGGACCATATGCACATCCACAAATCACAAGGATCAAACCAAGAAAAACCAAATGCCATTAGCATTCTTTTCAACTTCCTTCCTGATACATGAATTAACAACGTGCCCATGAACCCAAAGGATACCAAGCCCCTCTAAAATGGGTAGAAAACAGTCTTAATCAAAACTAACATGCACTACCTCTCCAGTAAATACCAGTATAAATCTCATGGGGAGTGAGGTATGCCTAAAGACAGGGAGCTTAGTCATCTGTTTATACTGACACCCATCCAGAAAATACCTTCCAAACCTCTCTCTCTCTCAGGGTATAATTTCTGTTGTCATATCCTTCAGAAAGGAGGATCTCCACTGTAATAGCCTTTGTCATTTCATAGTCACGTAGACACTCTTAGAGTGCATAGATTCAGAAGGAAGAACCTTTCAATTATTGTCTTCTGATTTGAACTATTCAATTATTTCAACTATCGACTTATAATTTCTTACTGACCTAGTTCCACCTGAAGCAGATCTGTTGCCAGCACTGTCTTTATCAGAAGTGCTCCTTTGGAGAGCTTAATAAGAATAGTTACAAATACAGTTGTTTTCTTTCAATGTATTTGGAGATTATTTCAGCACCCAGAAGGTTGTTTCTATAAATGAAAACAGTATTCAGTTAATAGCTGACACCTTTTTGTATGTAGCAGGGCACAACATACACACATAATAGGTTTCCTAATTGCTGCACAGAACTATTATCATCATATTAGCATGCACAGTGTTACAATTCAAAAGCATTTTAAGCAGTATCATTTTCTTCAGGCTTGGCACAGCTCTTTTCTTTTGATTCCTGAAATCTGAACCCTGATGTGAGGAAGTGAGGGCTGTGGACATTTCCATTGTTCAGCAGCAGGAACAGGATTTGCATTCAAATGAACCAAAAAAAGGAAGAGAAGAGGTCTGTAATTAAGACAGTGCATACAGAGTTTCGTTGATAAAAACTCTAAAAGCTGATGATATTTTAAAGGAATATGTAGCCAAAGATAGGGTTTAAGCACACTAGAGTCTTTCCAGTGAAGCATTTGACAGGATGACCCTCTTAAGTGACCCAGCTGGAACCAGCAGGCCTAACCAGGCTGGCTCACGTGGTGTAGATGAGGATGAGAGCTGGATTCAGTTAACATGGTACAAAAAGTACCTGCACTGACCTGACAGCAGCCTCAGTGAGAGCTGCCCCTGCTGAAAAATTTGCTTCTGCAAATCAAGCAATATTCTGGTATTTAAAACATCTGGCAATGATAAGTATCTGTATAGAGGAAGGGAAGTTGGAGCTTTGGGGAATAAAGGAAATAAAGTTCTGAAACTTGATGTAAAAGGTCATTCTTGTAAAAAAATGAGAAGAAAAACTCCGTAAGGACTCTAAAGCAGGAGGACTCATTATCACAAGCCTGAATGATCAAAATTGTCCACAAAACTGTATTTCCTGGATATGTTATATAAACCACCCCCCCATAATTTATGGGAACAAACAGTTTGTTCCAGCAGAATTCCTGCCAGTCACATAAACTGAGGAGAGGAGACCATTATTTTCAAAACTGAAATTTGTCTTGAGAAAATTTAAGTCTGCTTTGCATCTGGGAGGAGGAAGATGGTCTGCAATCAGTCATATATCAACATATTACCTGGTGCTGTAAAGAACATTGTGCCAAGCTAATACTCACATTCAAGGAATTAAGAAAAAATTGAAAGAGTGACAAGAGTGTTGGTATTTAAGTGTTGCTATTTTATAACTTTTTAGTCCTTTTCTCTCCTAGGACGACACTGCTTTCTGCAGTAGGCAGTGGAGTATCTGTTTACATGTGATGTTTGGTGTAAGTCTGAGAATTAATTTTACCTCCTTAGCAAGAGGCTATTAAATTGTCATGACAGCAAATTGGAGCATTGTCTTTTAAAGAGCACTTTTTTCAACCATTACTCAGGTATTTTCCTTCTCCTTGCCATCACCAGAAACACAGGATTCTCACATTTAATCAGTGATTTCCTGTAGAGTGGACCTAAGTAACTAAAATGCCCTGATTAATTTCAATGATGGGCTACAAGACTTTTGAAAGCAATAATATCCTCCTTCTATTAATGGATTATGTTGGCTTGTTTGACCTTCTCATGGAGACAGAGTTGAAATGCTTTAGATATTAGGAGACATTATCTCTGATTTCAGAATCTGCAAACACATAATACTGGCTGAATTTCTCAGTTTGTGCATTGGGTCTCTGAGCTTATTTTGTCCTTGCATGGTGGATGAGAATTTGGTATTTTATCCCTCAAATAAAATCCTCCAGACCTGTGAATTTCATATATTGCTAGTTGGAAGCCCACGGGGTAGAGTCTGGTTCCCATCAGCTTATGTGAAGCCTAACAAAAAGTTGGAGTATTTTCCAAGACGTCTGGAAGTGCAGGGATATTGATCATCATGGTTTGCACAGAGATACTCTGATGTCTGCTTGAGAGCAGGTCTGACCCCACTGACTGAAGCCCACAGGCCACTGCCTTTATATTGCTCTACCTAATAAATAAAAAATACTACTTTGAAGAGAAATGTATGAAGGAAATGATTAAACACATTCCTTGACAACCTCAGAAGTTCTTGGTCCTCCAACAATCTCACTTGGAATAATGCTTATAGAAATGCTCCTGTATTTCAACTGGATCAGATTATCCTATTCCCAGTCTGTAATTTCCCCAAACAATAGCACATGTGTGCTTTTTCTTCACTTTGAGACTCTGCATGAAAATATTGCAGTGTTATAAATTACATGTTTGCAGTTTGAGAAAAGCATTATTTGCACCCCATGTATAAGCCAAAGAATTACTCCATCCAAATAAATCTCAATTACTAGTGTTTCCTGAAAAACAGTATTGGGGAGCTCTGTGTGAATTGTTTCTGTGATCTCCTAATTTCAGTTACAAGCTGCTTTTCTATCTTTCTGTGCTTTAAATTCAGACTATGATACGTCTGTTAGGTTTTTTAACTTGATCCAGACTTTAAAAAGAAAAAAGTTGCTTTAAACATAACATACTGTTTCTACTGAAAATGCATTATCCAAAATAGCACTCAGTTCTTTCTTACAGAGACATGTTATTCTGCTAGGACTGAAACAAATAACATGTGGAAACAAATCTGTTTAAAAAGTTCACAGCTTTGCTTGGTTATTCAGCTATCTTTGACTGTGCTCTAAATTCCTGGAGTTATATTTTAGATAAAAACTGATCTGCAGAAAATTTGGATTCAGGTGAACTTGTGTACGTTGAGACATCAGGGCTCCTGCTTTCTCTGGGTACACTGGAATGGGTCTCAGGCCAGGTCTGGTCAGAACCACCAGGGAAACAACGACCATGACAGAGCTTTCTTCTGAGTGATGTGTTTGTGGTGTGCAGGAGAGGAAAAGGACCTCTGTGGTAGATAAATGCTCCTGCTAAGGATTAATATGCCCTTGTCTGAATTGAAGGAGCAGTTCTGGCTGCTTTGTGCTGCACTGTAAATAGTTCAGGTGCTCTCCAGCCTGGGTGCCAGCTTGGGCACCAACTCAGCTCCTCACAGCCAGGCTGGTGTTTGTCATGCCCATCTACAGTTCATTCTTGAGTTACATTTGAGCACGCTGAATATATCAATATATACACATTTAATATATTAAACAAGCCTGTAATAGTTTCCACTTTCTAAAGAAACAAGTGCTTTCAAGCAAATGTTATTTGCAAATTAGTGCTGAGAAATCTGGATATAGGAACGTTAAGTGAATAGTCTGTTCCCATTAAGTGTACAGCAAAGACAGCAGAGAAAGTGGTCTGATGTTTTGATCACAAAACCACAAAACCATCCATCTGTTCTCATAGAATACCATCACTTACTCATCTAAATTTGGCTATCATTGTTAAGAAAGAGTAACTCCTGAACTTTGAATGCTTCTTGCTGAACTTGAACCTAATCCCCATTAAAGAGCAGTGGAAAACACTGAGACAGTTTGTTCCTTTAAATCCTTTCTTAATACATGCTTATATATGAATTATCCTACTTTTCATTTCATTCAGCAGCTCTCACAGATACTACCTGTTGGTGGATTTATGATAATCCCATACATTATTAACAGCTCCACAAATTTTCAGCAAAGGAAACAGTAAGTACTGTGGTATCTGAAATAACAGTGCAGTGAGTTGGCACAGCCATATCTTAGGAGCTGTTGATCTTTCCATGTGACATTGTTTATTCCATTGATATTGGACAAGTGGTACACAGACATTATCTGCAATTAGTTGATATGAACACTGTATGTTTCAAGAGCATAGTGACACTCAATCCACTCAGATAAGGAACACATGTGGAATTAGCAGGAGTCCTGCACATTTTGCACCCTGTTACTCAACTCATCATAAGCAAGTACACAGAATGTGCTTCCTACAGATTCCCTAAAAATTGAGCAGACCTTCTTCTTTATCTCTGTCATCATTTCCTCTTGCTTGTTTGTCCTGGTGGTTTATATCACTAAGTTTCTTTGTGCATTTTCCCTGCATTGTGGAATATTTCCTAAATGGCTATGAGACAGTCCTTAGCAAATAATTGCAGTTATGCTTTTGAAGGGTGAGGGAATTATTTTTCTCACTAAAAGCATGGAGCTGAAGGTAACTTATCAGCTCATGTAAATCAGTCAAGCTTCATTAAACTCAGAGAAATTGCATCAAATTGGCCAAGCTGAGAACCAGACCCTCAATTATTCTCTCAGTAATAGACTTTGACCCTCTACCTTAAAACTACGGCCACCAGACACTTTTCAAACCTCAGCTTTTCATAAGGAACTGGGATTTCACTCAGAGGAACTCAGATGTTAGATGAAAATTATGTGTATTGGGGATTCTCACTTTTCACTTAAAGCATTTAATGCAGCATTTAGACTTTTTATTCTTACTTAGTTGAAAATAATTTCTTTTCTTAGCTATATAGTTCCATTAAGGCTGCTTCTTTAACCTTATTATTTCTAATTGAAAGGAACAGTAACAGTTTTGGTGTGCATAGATTTAAAATACCTGTTTACAAAGAAACAAATGCTTTAGTCCAAAACTTAAATTATCACGGTCCTGTTTGCTTTTCAGAAATAAATGTCTCTTTGTATTCCTTAGAGGAAATACCCAATGCAGAAAATGTGTGTAGCTGGCAGTGGACAAAAGACTAAATAGTTCCCAAAGGATTATATTTTAGATTTTTTCAAGATCTAAAAGAATCAGATCAGCTTCCAAAACACCAAGCTGGTTTGGTTTCATCAAATTAGAGATTACAGAGTGTTCAAGTGTTCCAGACATCATCTATGTGGGACATGTGTGTGGAAATGGTGCAGGCACTGTCCCCTCTGCACTGCTAGGGTGCCTTGGTCCCTCCTTGAGCCAGGACCAGGTCCCTGGGCACCCACACCATCCTCATGGTAATTCACTCCCAGCTTCCTTTCTGAAGTCACCAACTGGTTTTCTCTGAGAGGACACCCCAGCACAGCTGCTATAGTATTTTTCTCTATCCTCCACCAAACAGGCACTGTTGGATACTGATCCTGCCCTGTTCTGTTCAGTCCTCCACGGACAAATTCTTAGGAATAGCCCTTGAGCCCTCGTGTGCCCTCAGAGCAGAGTGGACACATGATACACACCTGGCATCACACAATAAGAGCACAATCTTAAGAACTGTTCAGGCACTTTGAATGCAAAAGACATATTAAACAGTAATTATGTTCCCAGGTCTTAAGGGAACTTGCACAGCAAGCACTTGATCTGCTTCTGCTGAATAAATGAGGTCTGAGGACTGATCCCTGGAGCCAGAGCTGGCAGCACTCAGCAGCTCCTGGCTGTGCTGTGGGGAGCAGAGGAGTCAGAGAAAAACTATCCAGGATGGAATGGCCTCTGAACCACGAAGCAACATGATTGCTAGGAAATGGAGCCACCACGGACTAATGCCTTGGCTGTTTTCAAGTGCTATCCAGGGTAGATAGTTTAACCCAGTGCTTTACTGGTGCTGAGCATGGGGATGTAATTCAGCAGCAGTGATCCCAAAGGATAATCCAGGAACAGCTTGTAAAGGATCAGAGATGTGACACATCCCCTAGAACCACGATTTACACTAATTTAGGGCACATAAGCCATGAGCTTCTACTGTGCCCATGAAAGCAGTTACTCACTCTTCCAAGAGTGGTGTGCACTAAAAACTAATTAGTGGCATGACGCATTTTAAAGCAAAGTCGTCATTGATGTTATGGAGGAGCACAGGACAGCTGTTTCTTTTGCAAGTTATAAACATGATTTGTCTCTTTCAGTTTGGTAAGGCAAAAAATAAAACTGTGAAAAAATGTTTTCAAATTTGCCTGCTAAATTCAACTAACATTTCTAAGAGAGGATAATTCATGTTTTAGATAAAAGAAACTGGACTTCAGCAGGGCAAACCAAAGTTTCTGTATTTGCAATTACTATTTAAGATGGACAAGTCAGGACCTGTTAGAAATGTAGAGTGGATAAGAACTGCTGGTTGTCCTGAAAGCAGCTGTTGGACTGCAGGGGCTTTACGTGGGCAATTCCTCAAGCATCCGTGTGAAGGCTGACTTTAATTGATCTTCTCATTTCAAAAATATAAAAAGTCTATGGGTGCTAATTGAATCTGCAGATGACAAAAGGTGAGAAATAGATGCCATACGAGAGAGAGCAATATCATGCAATTCTTGCATGATCTTCAGGTTTGAAATTACAAAAATCAGACAGATTCTGCCAGTATTAAATAGAATGCCAGTACTTGGGGACTTTACATAAAGTTCTGCTGAAATCTAGGAGCTATTAATGACATGATGTATTCATGCTGTAGCCCAAGGCACTAAAAGGTTTCTTGGTTACTTCTGACACAGCTCTGGTCATGAGCAAGAAAGGTACACCAATATAAAGAGCAGCAATGAGGAGGAGGACTATGAGAGCGGTCAAGGAAAATAAAAATCTCCTTTACAGAATAAGATTTAAGAGGAGCTGGTGTGACAGTCCAAGCAAGAGGACAGCTGACACAGCTGAACAAGAGACAAAGCTGCTTTTGACATGGGAGTATTGGAAGGAAACCTCAAGCAGAAGTGCTGTTTGGGCTAATGAACAAAACTGTGCAAGTACAAATGGTACAGACTGGCTTTGCATATACAGAGGTTGCAAATAATAGGTTTCTAATCATTAAAGGAGTGAGTTGCCAAAATAATTTATCTATCAGAGTAAGGAAAGCAATTGGCCTCAAAGCAAATGTGAGCCATTTATCCCATAGTTGCCCTAGAAAGTAAACAAAAGGATTTGATAAACCAGAAAGTCCTGTCCAATCTTATTTTAATTTTCCTGCCATGGTAATGCAGTGATGAGAAAGATGGTTTCATTTCAATGCCATAGAGTATAAGTTCATGTCTAAGGATTTGGTCCCAGGAAACATTTCCAGTTTAAAGCTGGAGCTCTCTTATAGATACACTTGGATTGATACAAGGATATTTTACCCTAAACGGAACTGAACATCAGGAACTTGTTGTCAGGACAAATTAAACAGTGACAAAGATCTAGTTTGTGCACCAGCTGTATACATGTTCCTTACTGACTCTATACTTTCTAAAAGCTAAAATAGCCCAGTGTGAAACAGAAACTGTCAGGTGGTTTATGCCCAAAATTCAAATCAACCTTGAAATTTGTACAGAATGTCCTTCACATTTAAGCTCTATGTATTTTAAGTTCATAGCCTGCTTGTTGAGGGAGAACACCAGTTGGCAATAAACACCGCTTGTATTTTTTATTCTACTACTGCAATTGCTGCAGAAGGTACCTTGATTAACTATAAAAATCAGCCATGACATCATCAATGTAAACAGGAAAGCAAAGTGCAATTACATGCACTTCTAAACAGCATCTGACACCATGAATTCTCTGTATGGGAAGAAACCCCAAGGGATGTCTGTGGCACAAAAGTCTTGAATCAGTCCTGATGACACAAGCCCTGGGACTAGCAGGACTTGTGGCCCACTGACTTTGTGAGCCAATTCTGCACAAAACCAGACAGAATTATACACCTTTGCACAGTGCCACACTAACAGAGTCACACTGGGTTAGGGTGAGCTGATACTCACAGGTACCTCTGAAGATGTGGAACCTGAGCCTCAGATGGTGAGGGAAATGTGCCTACTAAGTTTAAAAAAAGAAAGTTCTGCACATGGATTCACTTTCCATCCTTCATTCAAAATGTGCAGTCCAAGTTACCATCCATGAATCTAGTTGTCTGATTAGGAAAAAATACTTTTTTGAAATATTGCTCAATCATTGTCCACAACAGAGAAAGTGGAAGTATCATTGGTGGCTCGCCAGGCAAACCAGTCTGTTTTTTGTACTGCAAATGTTTCTTAGGAAAGTTGTTACCATCAGATTTTTATTTTACCTTCTTTATGCTGAAAAAGCAATTTTCTGTACCTGCTTTTGGAGCTTTGGGAAAGTTCAGTTAAGCTGTTAGTGAGAAGCAGGAAGAAATTCCTGCTGTCCCTACAGCAAGGAATCCTAGGTCAGAGCAGGACAGACTGCAAATAAAATTTCTAGGATAGTATTTTTTATGTTGTGTTTAAAACAGCAATATTATTTCCTCTCTTGCTTCAAACTTGCTGAGGGAACAGGAAGAAAGAGAGAGAATGAAACAACCCCACCAACCCCCCAAGTTTTAACCACCCTTGACAGATAAATTTAGGGACAAACTAAATGAAGAACAGAGGTATCTAAAGTAGAACTTTGGCACATTTTCAGCAATTAAAGCTAAAGGAAAGAGCAGAAAATAAGAACAGAAGAAATGAGCATTTTTCAAATGGAAATATTTTTTTATCCCCTATATTCTGAGACAAATTAACAGACACTTGGTTTCTACTTCATTGCAATGCTGAATTAATCAATTGTACCTAAGTCACCTTCAGCAATTCAGAGTACACAGATCAGGAGAGGGACACTTGTTCTCCCTCCTCTTGGAACTGTGCACTGTAAATTGGAAGTGCAGATTCAGAGGGGAATCATGACAGTGATTAAATGTGTAAGTTCCACACTTTGCAGGGAGCTATTGATGTAAACGGTGTTGGGAGCAATGCTGGATTTCCTATCCAAAAGGCTCAGTGCAGATGTCCATGTATGAAGTTAAACCAGAACAGGTTCTGCACTGCCTGTTCACAGTGTAAGGTTGAAAACATTCACTGAACAAGCCAGAATCAAGAATAGCAAGAATAAGGATACAGTAACATTCTTAATAATCCAATTTACAACTATTTAAAGACATTTTCTGTTAACAGAGCAGTCCAAGGGGCCTTTAATGTATTTCAAATTTCAGCTCGTGTGTCTGTACAATAATAAATACTTAATTACCTCCAGGGTTGTTTTGGGGCCTAATTAATAATATGAGTAAAGTGCTCTGAGATCCCTTGGATGAAAGATAGCACAGAAGAGCAAAGTACAAAATACGTTGTGTGAAACATAATGTTTTAGAAACCAAAATAAAGCAAGGCCAAGGATACCAAATCAGCCGTTACTTCCTTGCTAGTTTTCATATCCTGTTGTCTTCTGTGTTCCCCTGTTCACTCAGACTTACATGGATGAACAACCATGTGCAGCACAGCTGGACATTGTCACCTCAGAGGACAGAGCAGCAGAGGTGTGGCCAAGCTGCAGGCACTGCATGGGCAGTTCCCCCTTCAGCATTGCACAGGGCGTTGGTGCTGCTGCTCTGCATGTCCTCACAAAGCCATGCACACAGCCTGCAAGAGAAAGAGCCCTGGGCTGGCACCTGCCTTGGCACTCCTGCTGCACTCAGAGAAGAGATGTGTTCTCTCTTCCCACTGGAATCTCTCGGAGAGGAAGTGCCCTCCCTGACCTCTAGCAAGGGCAGAAACTCTCACTTTGATATCCAAGCATGGTTTGCTTCCCCATCCCTCAGTTTCTTTGTTGCTGTTCTCACAATTTGAATTAATAACTATTTTTATGACCTCTTTTCTCATAAATGTAGCAACCTTAAGATATTTTCCAAACATTCTTAAAATTAAAAGATTATTTAATTTTAAGAAACAAACCATATCACAGTAACATAGGAAGACAGATAATTCTGGATCACTCAGGCCAAGATGACAATCTATCTAGAAATCCACCCATCAAAAAATTACAGTTCCATAGAAGACTGAATAGTAAATGAAAAAAAAAAATCCAACAAAACAAACAAAAACTCCAAAACCAACAAAAAAAATTCCACCTTTTATTTTTTTTTTTTTTGCATTTTAATAAATGTACCTATCTTATAGTGTAATGTGTATAAAACCAGTCTCAGTTATAAATGATCCCTATCAGCTCCTGTTACAAAGTACATCACTGTGATTCAGCAGAGGTGAGGGGAACAGGGAGTACCAGGCAAGAGACTGTGCAGAGAGGTTTTACATCACACTGCCAAGGTCAGCCCCGCCGGGTGCTGTTCTGGCAGCACTGATGCCATGTCTACATGGGGAAAGATAAGCAGGAAAGCAAACCAGAATTAATTGCAGAGTGTAATTTTAAAGTATCTTCCATATTATTAGCCTGCAGTTCATGTGGATACTGTAATTCAGAAATAAAACTTTAGTTTAAGTAACGTTAAATGAAATTTACTTAAAGATAATTTGTTTCTGTTGAGAATATCCTAGAAAGGTATACTTAAAATAAATGTATGAATAATGCAGTAAATTAATTTGGCTTCATTTTGCTTGTGTCCCTGTCTAGACATGGTTTTAACTTACAGTCCTGTGGTAAACTTGTAGAACAGAACATATTTTTAAATCTTTCTGTGTATTTCTTTACCTTGGAATAACAGCAGGAAAAGACAGTACAGTCATGTTCGATGACCATTGGGGAGGCCAGATTTTTAACAGAATGTAATTTTGTAGCTGAAATTATCTGTATTGTATTAATTATATTAAAGTAAATTGTATTAAAGTAAATCAACATTTTGACTCTTCAACTAAGTGTGAATTTAACTAACCAAAAAAACCCACAGCTGCCCAGACAGTAAAATCTGAGTCAGGGAAAAAGGCAGCTTGTGAGTCCCCTCTGTGAATCAGAATAACTGCAGCACTTCTGCTAAACAAGGTGCTCTTTTGTGAGAATGGACAGAACTCCCCAGCTGCACATCATGGGAGAAGGTTGTGTTAAAGGTTTCACACCAGGCTGCTGCTTAAATTGTATGGGCTTGGCCACTTAATGGCTTTGTGACCCTTTTTGTAAGGCAAATCTGCTTTCTTGCCAATAAGTATTTATTTGTGGTGGTATAAAATAAGGCGGGAGCAGGGAAGGGTGAAGGGTGAGGAGGAGCAGGACTTGCAGGGGTCAGAGCCCCCAGCACACCCAGGAACCCCCTTGGAGGCCAAGGCTGCTGCCAGATCGATGATGCCACACATTTAGAACCAACCTCAGCCAGACACACCTTTTGAAAGATGACACAATAAAGAGAAACTTTTTGGAACCATTCCTGAGTTTTGAAGAAACTGTTTCACAATGCAGAGCAGGTGCACGATACTTTAAGAAGCAATGATGCCAGCCTTAAAAGATGAACCATTCTTAAATTTTTTCGGATGGACTGAGTACTAAAGCTTTTCTCTTGCCAGCAGTCTGACCTCATGCTTAGTGAGGGTCACTGGGCAGTTTATATATTCATAGGGAATGATCCTTTATAAAGAAAAACTCTTGTGTTCTCATTTGCATCGATTTGAATGAGAAATAAATGTATCGTGAAGTTAATGCAGACCTCTGGATAAGTGTGTGGAATACAATTTCTTTTTTTTTTTTATTAAGAAAAAGATGTTTAAGACATGTGGTGCTAGGGGACTGAATCTTAATGTAATATACTGTATGTTGGCTAGACAACCAAAGAGAAAAATGGAAGGAAAGGAATAAAGAGAACGATCCTTGTGCAAGCAAGGTCATTATGTATGATCAATGTCCATTTGGATAACTCACAGATGCCCCAGTGCTCATATAAATTATTCTGAGTGGTTTAAAAGACAGTTGAAAATCAATACCTGAACACTCTGTTAAGTGCTTAAGTGGAGGTAAGGAGTGTGCACACTGTTCTCAAGCATTTGACATGGTAAACATGGCAAAAAATTGCTTCAGTAATGTCACCAGGAAGTGATGGACAGTAAATTCACATGTGGTTTCTTTTGGTTATTGAGTGGAAATTATTAAACCTGTAAAATCTGTGATCAAGAAATGGCACAGGACTACATCACCTGCTACAGAGGTGTCAAATTACTGAGCAGTGGAGTTGTCAGAGAGGTTTTGTATTAACTACAAGGGAGCCATGCTATTACTATTTTGTGCAAGATTTTGAGTAAAACTGCTCTGTGTATTTATTTACCTTAGGCTATTTCTGTCACTTACCACAACTGCAATGACATGAATTTTCCTTTTATCAGAAAAAAAAAAGCAAACTCACAACATGGCAATTTTTGGCAAGCTTAACCAACTACAAGAGAAGCTTTTCTTGTCACATTTCCAGGTCTTTCCACAGAGTTATCTGTATAGTAGATAACAGCATGTGCTCCATACAGCTGCATCATACAAACAAAAGTACAGAAAATAGGAATTTTATGCTGAAAATTTCTGGTGGAAAGCTCTTTCTATTCAGTTAGGCTGTAGCAAAGAAGCTGTTTGTATTTTCATATATCTCTTCACAGAGATATAACTAGTATCTGTAGAGATCTGAACTAAATTTATAGTGTGGATCCTTACCTGTAACATACCTCTTAGGCACCATTGATTCTTGTTGCAGCATGACTCTCTTTAACACTATCTTTTACATTGTAAACATTTAAAAAATTGAAATGGAACCCCTAAATTATTTCTTTTGATAACAGAAAGATAAATATGTTTGTCAGTCAGTGCACAGGCTCTTGAGTTTAGCCTAGCTGTATTACTCCTTGAAGAAGTGTAAGTCAAATGATGAACAAGAAGTTTCCCTTGCAGTTGTAATTCAGATATGAATGTGCCTGGATGAGGATGAAGGCAAGGCTTTCACTGCCCATCACACAGCCCTGCACAGTGAAATTGTGGTACTTCAGGTGCTGCTGGTGAAAGCCTCCTGAGTGCAGGTTCTAGTGGGTATTGTGGTGGCTGCTTGTAAGACACAGATAAAGGAGAAAAAACTAAAAATCCTAAACCTTATACTCACAGAAGAACTCGGAGATATAGTATTATAAACACAAAAAAAATATTCAACAGCATCTTCTTAGGATGACTGTTTCATTCCACATAAACAAAAATGAAGTCTCATCTGTCATAAAAGAAGACACCAAAAGGAGCTGATTCCATGCAAGGTTAACTGAGGAGGCTTAAGGATTCTGTGGGCACTAAGCACAAGAAAATGAACTTGTGCAAGCATTTACTGTACAAAAGTTAACTGACAAACTAATGCAAAAGATTCCCAAGGGCATAGAAGGGCTCTCAGCACTGGGTTGTATATCATGAGCACTTCCATATTTCAGTATGAAGCTGCATCATATTTCTCTCCATTTTTTATAGGCTACTGTAGATGGTCCCTAGAAGTGTCAAACAGAGCTCCACTCCACTGCCAGCTTCCATGTATATAGTATGCCACTTCTGCCACTTGATTAATTTTTAAATTCCTAAAAGTAAAACACTTCTCTACTTCTAATTGTATAACAGGAGATAATATTTTAAAGGACGGCAGTCCTAGCAGTTACTAAAAGCATTGATCTTTATTTTTAAGGAAGGATTGAAATTTAATAATGGTGCATAGTGGGAACTGAGAGATTTATTTACTTCATTAGACATGATTTATGAAAGTCTTGTTATGGGAAAGAAACTGAATGCAGCTGAAGGTGAATTATTGTTCACAGTTTAATCACATAACATCTTAAGCACATGTTAAAATATAAATGACAGCTTTAAGGTTCTGATGGAAGGAAACATAGCTGAGGTTGTCAAATCAGCTGGGAACATGTCAGTATTTTAAGTCTCTCCTGAAGCTCAGACTAAAGCAAAACTTTTCTTTAGCACTAATTCAACTACTGTTCTTCCTATTCTCCATCTGTTATAACATGGAAAACTTTCTCTTCTAGTTTCTAACCAGGACTTTAGGACAGATATATTTAGATTAAATATTTCAAAAGAATGCTAGATTCATGGTCACTGGAGCAAGCCAGCACTTGGGGAGTGCTGAAATTCAGACCTGAGGAGATTATTTCTGGGGCTAGCTTCTATACACCTCAAGGAGTAAAGACAGATCTGTTACCATTTCTTATTAATTGAAGACTGAAACAGGAGAAACTCATAAAGCTGGAATGCACACAAACAGAGCACAATGTCAATGGTAGCAGGTATCTAAGAATATCCCAAGCACCAGCAGTTCCCAAGCCTGGCATACCTCGGGGAATTGAGCACTAGGGCTGCCAGTGAGGTGAGGTGAAAAAGAGGAATCTCCTGGATTGAGATTGAGAAGAGCTGGAACAGATCACAGTGGGACAGCTGTGGGCTGTTATGCAACAGGAGAAGAGAAGAGTGGTGCAATGCAGACACTGCTGAGCAAGGCATTAATCTGGGAATTTACAGTCCCAGGGATTTCACTTGTTTCCTGGCATTTGCTGATAGAACTTCATGTTGCTTCCTGATTAATTAAGGTCTTAAATAATTAATTAACTTTCCACGTAATTATTATTACCTTATAATAGTATCTCATTTATGCTTTTGAGTGAGAACAGGTATGGCAGAAAGTCCAGGAGTCTTCATTCTTGCCATTTGCAGCTGCAAACAGCATGCTCATCCTGCTGAGGAGCACAGAGCAATCCCAGCTGTCGGGAGCAGCTTGGTGCCATCCATGACCACTCCTGGAAGGAAGGTTCCCATCTGCCATTTCCTTCCCTTCAACGGGAAATGGGAACTTACTGCAACACAGCGTTTCCTAGCAATGTGCCAGGTAAAGCAAGGCTCCACATAGCATAGGAACTTCTGCTTCTGTTCTTTTACTTAGAGAGGTTGTTTTTGGGTGCTGAAGACCAGCAGAAAGGCAGAGAGGTGAGCAAAGCTGTTGTTGCCGTTATTGTTCAATGACTTGGAAAGGACAGCAGAGGGAGTTTTGTCATCTTAAAGTGTACTCGTACTATGTCCTTGTGCTGATATGTGTTTTACCTTAGCTGCTTGTAAGGGTGAAGAAATTCTTAACCGAATATTTTTTTCAAGGAATATAAGTATTAAGAGATATAGGTGCTGGAACATAGAAAGAAAAAAATCCAGACGAGCCTCTGTAATATATGTGAAGTTTGCAAGTCAAGAGCACAGATTGTGTTTTGAATAATGCATTTTGTATAGAAAGTGCTCTAAATAACTCAGCAGAGAACACAGTGTGTAAGTATGACAATTAAGCAATTTTACCAATTAAGCTATGGTCTACCTAAAGATGAGAGTCATTATTTACAGTTGAGATTGAACACTGGTAATATCTCAGAAACAACAAGTTTAAAGTGGACTGGAAGAAACCTACTTCCTTTAATACATGTAAAAAGTAGATCAGCCTTGGTTATGAAATAAACAATAGGCCAAAATAGTCTAACCTAGAAAAATACAATGTGTTCACATCCAAGGATCCTTCTGTGTGAGTGGCCTAATTGCAATTTATGAATCCCAGTGAAATCAAATGGGAGCTGCACTCAGCCTCTTTGAAAATTGTATCATTTTTATTTAGAGTGCCTAAGATATTTCTACACTCTGAAGAGAGCTTCAGGATTGGCAACTGGAGGGAGTGGGGTCAGGCCAACCAACAGTGATGGAGCTGGGACAGGACTTCAGAAAGATTATTTCTGTCCTCTTGTGACTGCAAAGGTGTGATTTGGAAATCAAAGATACCTTCTACTTTTATTGCTAAATATAGACCCAGCAGAAAAGAAAGCTTAGAGAGATGAAGTCTCAGGTATTTATTAACTTAAGTGATTATCAGAAGGGCAAACATGTTCTGGCAGAGTTCAGCCAAAGTACAAGGGAATGGCAAGACAGAACTGCAAGGCACAACAGAGGAATTCTTAATGAGACAGAGAGTGGGGGGTCTGCCTCTTACAACTTTAGATGGAGAAGAAACAGTGCTGAAGACAGGTTAGGAAGAAACCCTGAGATATTTTATCAGTCAGTACTAAGCATCTACTGAGGTATTGGTTTAAAAAACTTAACTTGATATTTAATTGTCATATAACTATCATATGAGTGCATATAGCTGGACACATGAATACGCCACACCACTGCTATTGACATGTCTTTAAATAGAAAAGATGAAGCATTGAACAATTCATATAAAACCTAAATTTATGAAATTAATTAATGAACTCTCACATTTCAAAGTATATTTTTTATAATTTGCTGGACTTCTTCCCTTTCCTGTTTTGTTTTCTTGTCAAAGCTAACTCGATTTTGGAGATGTTTGGATTTTGACGCAAAACTCTCTTAAAGAAAAAAAATTGCAACCAAGTTCATAACCAGGATTCTAGGAAGATAGATGAAATTTAGAGAGATGTACATTTTCAGAAAATGTTAATGCCTAAATTACCTTTCATGGTTTACACAGCAACAAAAACTAGGAATAAACTAGTGAAAACAAACTAGATGGAAATGCTCGAGAACACTGCCCTGGGACTCTTCCTGAGCTATAATTATTGCTTTGAGATTGATTAACTGGAACTAGATTCCCAGATATAGGAGTCCTTATTGTCTTATTAATATTTTGTCCTTTTCTGCCAATTCAGAATAGAAAATCCATGTAACCAAAAGGAGAAAGATTGTTTCTGCTGAGAAATTATTGCTTCTTTCTTCCTGTAGCTGTGGAAGAACATAATGGAAGAAGAAAAGGCATATCCACACTGTCCCTGTGGCCTATGGATTACAGAGTGCCTCTCAAAGGATGTTGACAGAAACTTCAAGTTATAATTACTGTCAGGTTGCCAAGACACTGAAAGGCTTCACTGGCAGTAGCAAATGTCTGTTTGCCTGATCCTAAATTTCAGTGGAATTAAGAAAATAATATTCTCAGCATCAGAAGGGGGCTGAGTCCCTCTTCTATTCAGATCCTTGTTTTACAGAGTATTTTTGTAAATATTTACTATTCATATGTTAATAGCTAGCTTACTAAAACATACTTCTCTGTTAAAGAGGAGTACAGGAATCTTTTGTACCACAAATATTTTATCACAGAATCATGGAATGGTTGAGACCCTCCAAGTTGCAGGTGCCCTGCAGTGAGGGATCTTTCATTCTTGGTGGAGGGAAACTGGTGAAATACAAAAAATGTATTCCAGTGGAATTTACTTAAACACTCCTTGAATGGAGGACGCAAATCCTTTTAGCCAGCTCACAATTTAAGAGACTTCAAAAGGTAGTCTTTGAAGTTCAGAAAAGACCTTTGAAGTGGCTGCATATGCAAAAAAGAAATTAGTGTATAGCACAAAGTACCGAACTTCATTAAGTGCTTTTGTCAATTAGAAAATACAGCAGATTTTGCATAGCAAAAGAAGAAAATTAGGGCATCCTGTTAACAAAGGCTTTGGCTATGTCCTGACAGAGGCTCTGAAGTTACCTAATAGCTACAAACTACCAGGTAGCCCCGTGGGGCAGACACAGGCTGGACACAGGTCTTCCCTTTGGCTCTCAGATAAGGAGAACAATTTGTGTTCTTAGGAGCCAGTGTGGGATGTGCTTCTGCCCAAGGCACAGAGACACGGCTTTGCAGAGCCCTGGGATTCCCTTTTCTGCATTTGCTTAGATCAGGGCAGCATCTGCAGCATCTGGCACAAACACTTTGAGCCATGAACTGTATCTGTGGTCATGCTCTGATAAATGTGGAAGCCTGAGCTGATTTCACTCTTGTTAACTCCCTCTTTAGGCAGGAGATGTACTTGGAGGTGCTTTATGTTTTGCAATTCATTAAATATATATTTTCTCTCTTTTGTAAATAAACACCAATAGGCTGAAAAGCCCCTTATCCTTTAGGTTCCACTCGGACTGGTGAAGGAGTGCTGGTCACAACTGAGATGGAAATTGCCCCCTGCCATGTAGAGATACAGAGAAAGCAGCAGTGGATGTCTCAAGGAGCAATCCTAGGGATTTGTGCACAGACTTATCCCAAGCCACGGGGATAAGTCTGTGTGCAAACGTGTTCCATCTGCTCATCCTGGTCAGCAAAGGCACTGTCAGCTCTCAGGACGTGAGGGACATCACCCTGCCTGACAGTAAATCCTCTTGCAGTGAGCTTTACATCCCTTGCAGAGGGCACCTGACAGTCCTTGCTTGTTCCACTCCTTCAGTCATAATAACTCTGGGGGAAGAGGCAGAACAACCTTCCCTCAGGAAACCTTTAAAACAGAACCCAATTTACATCAACAGTTTCTGTCCATACCTCATTGGTAGCTATGAATACACAAGTAGCTGGTGAATATGTTGTGTTGAACTGGGAACTTTCCAAACCTGGTGTTTCTGTCTGCTTGATCAAAGCACTGAAGTTTCATGTTTGGGCTGCTTTGGTCAGCTGGTTTTACAGCTTCCAATCCTTTCTTAAGACAGAGTAACTAAACAAGGCACATTTTTTGATGAAACTGCTTCTATCAAAAAAGAGAGAGAAGAATGTTGTTGATGTCTACATTGTATTTCTGTAGCACCTACGTAATGGTGGTCAGGACCTGTAACAGGGAATATCACCCAGACAGAAGAAAGAGGCAACAGATGGATTCAGGAAATAAATGGGGAGTCAAATACCACAGTGAGACAGTATTTGGTGAAAAGAAAAGGAGAGGTCAAAGCATACCAGCTGCATAATCACTCACATTTTCTGTCATCATATGGGAAAATGGCTTTGGGAAGGGATATGAAGGCAGGCAACAATTAAGTCTGTGAATGCTGATAGGAAGCTCATGTCAAGCATGAAGATCTGTGTTTGAAAACATAACAGATGAGTTATCAGGCTGATGTCACTGCAACAGGAGAGGTTGGGAGCTGATGTATTAAGAACATCAGCGCTGACAGGTGACACAAGGATACAGCATAAAAATTATGTGATACATGTTGGAACATTTTAAGGTTTTCCCAGGTGGAATCCCTTGATAAATAAAGAAAAAGGTGTGAAACAAGAGTTCTAAAAGGGGGAAAACAACAACATAGACAGGAATAATAGCTTGTTCTAGCACCAAAATAGGGAAAATGCCCCTGATAAAATAAATACAGATACTTCAAATTAATTTCTTGTCCAGATAAGAATATCTTTTAGAGGGCAGCCAGCATCTATGGAACACTTGTTTTGTCTGTCATAATACTTTAGGCTACAGCTAAGAATAGAATTGGCAGCCTGAAAGGAAACAATAAAACAAATGGTGTATTTTTATGGTATTTTAGTCCAGACAAGACAAAAGGCACTAAATGCTCACACAATAAAAAATGATGCCAACAATTTCAAACTGATAGCTCAGATTAGTCCCTGCAGATTTGAGTCCATGACAGAGCCAGAATGTGGAAAGGTCAGATACAGAGGTCTAAAAATCTGAAGCTGGAAACTGAGATGGCAGAGGGTCCTCTCATCATAGGCACATCATTGTCCCTGCTAGTGAGAGATGAAACCCAAAACTCATGAAATCAAGCTACGAGGTTGTGCAACAGCCAGCAGAGGCTTTCAGGCCATTGCCTACCACTTAAGCTTTAACACCACCCACAGTCAAACACTGTCTTATAAAGATAAATAAAGATCAGATAAAGAAGATATTGGAAAGTAAAAAAAAAAAAATATATAAATTTTTAATCTTTCAACTCTTTTACATCTAGAAGGAATACACATGTAACTTTTGACAATATAGTTTCATGGATAATTTTGTAGAAAATTGGATGCTAGTCTGCCCAATGAAAAAGGTATTTGGCTATGACTTTCCAAATTTTGACTTACAGGACCAGAATTTCAGTTAATGTAAATAGTTTCAACTTTGGTGACTTCATACATCCTATACTCCTTTGCCAATGGAGCAAAAATGAGTTACACTTGCTGAAGATCTCACCTGCACTGTTCAAAACTATTTGGAGGAGTCAGAAGTGTAAATGCTCAGCATTTAAATTTGCCCAATGGCAGCAAATGGGTATTTAGATGTTTCCAGGCACTTGGATCACAGAGAACATCATTTGAAGGACATGGATGATATGTTTTCAGTAATTGCCATCTAATTTCAATCTGTCTCTCTCCATTTAGTTCTTTTTTATTGCTTCCTCCTCCTCCTGTCAATCCCACCCTCAGCCTCAGGGACCTTTATATTTCTCTCCTTGGCTGGCCCCCTTTAATAAGGCCATGCCTTGTTATTTTATTACTCCCTAAGCAGTCCCCTGTGTTTGGGAGCATTTGCTCTGCAAATTTGACTGCATCTTCCAAAGCTGAAATATGAAAGTCTTTGGGCAGGATTTGTTCTGAAGAAGGTTAAGAGGCACAGTTGGACTGACCATCAGCTGACTGGCTGAAAAGCAGCCACTCCTGATGTCACCCTGACACTCCTGATGGCACCAGAAAGGATTTTCTGCACAAAAATCTCCATTTTCATCCTGTGGATTTTTATAAGCTTGTGCTTGTAGATGTCTCAATTCTTGAGATATATCAGTTGTAGCTGTTCATAGTATTCAACATTCAGAATATTATAAGAAGTTAGAGTCAAGTCCTACTTGCATTTATAGCAGATATATCAGTAACTTTAATAACTGCAATATCAGACTCTGGAATATTATTTTTGGTCAACCTGTATGCACTTTTTTGTAAATGTACACAATACATAACAGTTTCACTGATATTGCTTTATGTTTTATGTAGTCAAATTATTATCTCTGCTCAGTGTCTCCAATTTTCAAGTCAGCTATGTCTACTTTTTGATTTTCTATGCTTGCTGAATCATTGCAATGTCTGAGTCATGCTTGGCATTACTGTATTATATTGTCAGATGTGATAAAAGAAAAATAATATCATTTATCATAAACATTTATCATAGACATCGATTTTTAAATCTATCATATACAAGCAATGATTATGTGTTCTCAGTAATATTGCTTTAGACAATAATCAGTCACAAAAAGATTTACTGACTTGTATAAACTCAAACCAAATAATTGATACATTTGTAGGCACTAATCCCCCATTTATCTATTCACATCTTAGACAGGAGCATTCGACATCCCATGTGCTTTATGAGGAAGTGAGATTGTGACTTGGTATCCTGGGGCACACTTTTTCCACCTCTTAATAGACCTATGTTTGTTAAACTTCATCCTTATCCTAAAGGTGACTGCTGAATGTAGTGAGGGAAGGGAGTGTGACTTCTCTACAAACCCAAAAAATTAATGAGATTATTTTACACAATTGTCATACTTAAAATCTGGCATTTCCTTCTGACAGGACAGAAAAAACAGCCCTTTGGAGAGAAAAGGGAAACAAAAAAGCTTACTATGCACTGGGTGGTTCCCATGCCTTTAATTCCTGTCTGTTCAACTTTGATTTCAGTCCCTTATTACATTTTTGAACTTTGTCAATTCAGACTGATATACAAATCTGGTATAAATCAAGCCAGTTCTCTAATTCACATTAGAGTCATAACAACTCTTGTAGAATTTAAAAGTCCCATTGAAGAAATATATTCATCGATTCCTAAGAAAGAGACACAGGGAAAATTGCTTTCATCCTAAGGGAAGGCCACTATGGGAGAGAGATATGACTGTGTTTTAGGAGGAACCCTGGCTTATGTCAGGCACAGTCTGTGCCAAAGCCTCTGCCACAGCCCAGCAGTGCCAGCCTGTCAGGGGTCCCTGTCCAACCTCACCCTCCTGACAGGCACCCTCAGATTTCTCCCACCCATTTCCCCTCCCAGCCTTCAGCAGTCTGCTGCAGCTCTCAAGCATTATGTATGACACAAGAATTGTGAAAAGAACCTGTGTAATGAGATTCCTCAGGAACAAGAGAAAAAAAGACTTTGCTTCCCTCCCAGCATTCAGATAGGTTAAACTCAGGCTTATTGGGACAACACAGCACTGAATGAGTTAAAAGTTTCCTTCCTGCACCCCCAGAGTCTCTGCTATTGAATTAGCAGATGTATTTACACCTGAAAAGCTGAATGAATTGTTAGCACTAGGAAATACAACGTGTTTGTGTGATTAAATACTATCTTATAATGCATTCAATGAGCTAAGTAGATAAAGGGTTCTTCCTCATTTTCTTCATGGTTGGTTTTTCAACCTTAATAATCTTTCAACATCTTCACTTGTAGCCTTTTCTGAAGCAAAGAATATCCTATTGAGTGATGATTTTCAAAGTGAGGATGGTATTATAAACATTTATAAGGTAAGCTTACAGGACTGTGTCCTATACTTGCTGGTCACAGCGAGTGCATCCCTATTATGCCTAAACCAGCTTGATATTTATGCTATTCCTAAATTGTTCTTGCCTTTCACCAATAGACAACCAATTATTATGAACCAGGAGAATGTTTTCAGCCTCATGCTTCTAAGAAGTATTTCCAAGAAAGACATTTAGTCACAGGCTTGTGTGCAGCCCCGAGTGATGGTTGTAGCAGAAATCCTGAGCAAGCTTCTCAGACTTTGACTAATTGCTGACTGCTGACTGCTCACTTTGTGAAGCCAGAGCTGAGCTACAAACACACAGAGATCTGCAGGGATATGAATCAGAACAGGAGCAATTAGTTGAAAAAAAATAAAATCAGAAGCTGTTAAAAATAAAACACGTGATACTTTTTGAACTTAATGGTCCGAAATTATGCATCTTCAATCTTCGCCCTGTATTTAGTCACTAGTGGAATGAAACATGCATCAATTTTCTTTGTGATAATAGGCACTTGTGTCTAGAGTCTTGATTTGCACGTGTTAGTGAAGGTTTGTATGTAGAAAATAGAAAATGTCATGTGAACACTTGGGGTACAGACTGTAATTTTTAGCTACCATTATGATTATAAATTACTGAAGTTGAACGTAAGATGTGATAAAGAGCACAAAAATAAACACCAAAATATCCATGAAAAATTATTCATCTCTATTAGAAAAGAGAGAGGATAAGGACAAGGAATCCACGTGACATCTCACTACAGGATCACAAAAAACCAGAACACCTCACCAACTGAAACAAGGTTAAAGCCTGTTTAAAATGTCAGCTGAACCCTTTGCTGCTACACAGAAACCCAAATAATATTAACAAGGCCCCAGCAGACACTTGTTCTCTGTAGCTCAGGGAAACCCTTTCAGAGTATTAATGTGAAGTGAGGCTGCCCGAGGCAGGGCAGAGGATGGGGATGAAGCAGGACCCAGCAAGGACCCAGGTGAAGCCTTGCACTGCAGCCAAGGCTCCTGGAGCTGTGCTGGGAAGATCTGGGATGCTGGGGACAGGGGGCACAGTGGGATCAGCAGGCTGGCCCAGTGCCCAGCCCCATGGGCAGGGGGTCCAGGGCAGTGACTTTGTCCTTGGCTCAGCACTTGGCAGCCCCCAATGAGAACAGCACCCTCCCAATGTACCAAACACTCGGCACTACAGCAAACAAATCTGCTATTCCCAGAACAAAAAGAGAAAAAAAGAAAACCAGAAAGCTTGAAAGCTGCAAAATATGAAAGTGTTACTTTAGACACAAACATTAATCCCTCAAGGTGTCTTCCTACTTCATCCTCCTTTCCCCTACTTTTCCTCAGACTTTCAGATGCTTTATGGAAGGATGAAAAAAATCTTAGAAGTTCTATTTTGGACTGAAAACTCCTTTCTTTCTCACTGCCCCAGGATATATTTGATTCCAATAAACTACATGAAAAATCTGTTTGGGATTTTCTGATATTCTCTCTGTCCTGACCTATTATTGTATCCTCTTTCAACACTTTGTGAGGACAGCAGTGTAATAAGTGGATGTTTGGAGGCTCCCTGCATACATGGAGTTCAGATGCAGCTGCTTGCTAACCAGCAAAAATCAGGTTGTTGCCTACAGCGAGGGATGAAGTTTTTTTGGCGGGGTTTTTTGGGTTCTTTTAGTTACATAAGGAGTATTCATACAAGGATAAAAACTGTTTAACAAACATCAAGACTTCAAGATCTATAGACTGAGAGCTTGTCTGACTGGGGGACAGAACAGAGGCAGCCAGAAATTCTCAACTTTTTAAACTGGAAGCTGGCAAATAAACCCCTTGGATTCTCATCCCAAGGCTTGCTCTGGGCTCTTGTTGGGGAATCTTGTTGTTGTTAATTCTTTGGGATTTTTTCTTCACAGTACTATTCCCACAGTGCCTCTTCCCAGCTGAAGGTCAGGAGTTAGTTTTGTTATTTTCCAAAAGTGTTTGTTCTCAAACAAATACTCCTTGCCACCATCTCCAGTTATCATGAATAAACATAAATGAAGCTGGCATGAGAGTGTAAGGAAGGA
Source organism: Toxostoma redivivum (assembly GCA_013397375.1). Lineage (NCBI taxonomy): Eukaryota > Metazoa > Chordata > Aves > Passeriformes > Mimidae > Toxostoma > Toxostoma redivivum. The sequence goes on from VXBI01009565.1 coordinate 907,185, forward strand.
CAAAAGTAATAAATAATAGATCAGGAAATAAATATATTTAAGCACTGCAGTATGCAATAGGTTAGCAAGGATTTATAGCATTTTCTTAAAAGATATGCAGCTTTCCAAAAACAGCTGGGTAGTTACTGTCATCTGAGTTTTCTAAACATTTCCAAATTAAGAAATACAAGTTTTGTGTCACTTGATACAAAAACCCCTAAAATTTCCATTTAATAATGTTTGTTTATTGAAATTGACTTTTCTAGTTCATTCTGTTCTTTGAAGTTTTCAAAATTAAAAAAAAATAGTGAAAAAAAGATATTTATTCTCCAAAGATCAACATTTGGAACGAAAGTGCTTTGTATACAGATAAAACTGTTTTGCTGCATTTAGTTCTCCCAGCTAAGGGCAGATCTGTCTGTGGCTCCTGCACTTCAATTCTCAGTGGCAGAGTTCTGCAGAAAGTCCATCCAAATCTCTCTATAGGAAATTCCCTGACCACAGGGAGCACCACAGGAATTCTATGTATAACTGTTTTAGAATTCACATTATGGCTATGTTTTCCAATTAATTTTTTTTTTTAAGATCTGTTCAAAGTCTTTGTAGGGCTAAATTTGAAGCAATCATCATTAACATCTTGATTATTATAGATCAGCTCATTCAGTTCTTGTCATATATATGTATGTATAATATGTATTACATAAACATGTATACACACCCATTCATGCAAATCCTCTCTAGAAGTACTTCTGGGGAAAAAACAGATCTCTTTAAGTTTTAACCCCTTTAAATTTCCTTTGCATTTTCATAGGCATTTAAAATGTTCCATTTTTTAAAACCCCTCTTTGAACTCACACAAGGGGATTAGCTCTTTAAATTGAAATCACACATTAGGTGCATATGAATTAATTAGCAATGAAGGGAGCACCTTTCAAAGGGAATTAATTCCTTTCGACAGAAATCAAGCTCCTTTAGAACAGGGTTGAGGTTTTTTTTACTTCTTCATAGAATTTTTCTCTTTTTGGCCTTTGCAAGTACTCAGCTACAACTTTCCATAGTCAGCACACCCCAGTGGGGCAAGAAAGTCCTTTGCAGAGAGACTTGATAGTTTCTAACACTGCAGCAAGCCAAGCTCCTGTTTGCAGAGGTGTTACACATCTCCATGTAAGAGTCCCACGATTTTGAAAACATGGCTATATACATACACAGATTTTAGCCTATATTTTGCAGAAAACATTGTGGTTTAATGTACTTTGAAAACTGTCTTATTTCTGGAATTTGCAATAAAGATTAATGGGTTCAATTAAAAACTCAATTATTTTATTATAAGTATTCAATTCTCAGTATATTATCACTTGGAAAGTGAAGTATTTCATGTAAAGGGAGTCACAGAATGTGCAGGCACCAACTGCTGAGAATTTAATTATTAAGAGGCTTGATCTGTAACTTGCACAATTCAAAAACCTTTTTCTTTTCCCTCAAAACACCAAGTCTGGCTCGCACTGAGAACAGAGCCCTAAATCTGTTCCACTGCATTCCTTTCTCCTTCAAGTGCCCACAGAGATTCACTGACCAGAGTGAAGGGGCTTTGCCTTCCATGGACTTTCTAATCCATTCCACACTTCTGATTTCACTGTGGAGACCTGGAGGAAAGCAGTTTATCTAGACAGTGACATAATAGTCTATCCAGACTAGTCATAATTGCTCATACTAATTTACATTAAAATGCACGTAAGTATTTTAAATTACTTTTGACTAATCTCTCATGTCCTCAAATATTATTCTTATTTTTATTATTCATTTAGATATAAAACATTTATGGACTTTTATTCACAAAGAGGTTGTTCTCAGAACATCTCTTCTCAGGTAAGGCATGACAGTATGAGAAAAATGTTACTTCTAATTTACTGAGCCTGAGGGGGTTTACAGGTCAAAGCAAGCACTTATAAACTCAATTAGAGACAGAGGTTTTAGGATCCCTGACTGCTGCTAAGCTATAAACTCAGGAAAAGACTGACTTCACTTCCACCATTTCTGTGTAGCTGCTTCTTTAAACTCACTCTAGGTCCCCTGATCTTTGCTGAGCAGGACATGGGGGAGCTCACCCCAATATTTACTGAACAGTGTCTGGGCTGCTGAGCCTTCTCACCAGTCTCTCTCAGAGCTGGACCAGCTGAAGCTAAATCTTCATGGCACAGCTTCCCAACACTTTTCCATCTGGGATTTGCTTCCCAGCTCTTTTCCATCTGACAGCAAAATCTAGGTGTAAGGCAGGTCCGTCATGACCACACCCAGGTGATGCCACTGTGTGTGGGCTCCTGATACAATAATGTACCAGGCACGGTTGAAAATAGGTGAATCCTCCCTCCAAAACCCCACAGGATGAATGAAAACTTGCACCAGTCAGAAAGCTCTTTGAAAAGACAAGTATGAAAACACTCCAAAACCCCCTTCAGGTCAAGTGAAAAGCTTACATTCCAAATATGGGTAAAAGAAAAGGCATTTGTGTGGGGAGTTTGCCAGATAAACCAAACTGTTGAGAAAGATGACATGGCATTATTACTAAAGTTCTAATCCAAGTTGGACAACAAGTAAAACTAATCTGACCTGCTTTTCTCCTAGCCTTTTTCTTGTAAGTTTGCTTACCACTAAGAGGTTCCTGGTTTGAGAGAAAGCCCTGTTTTGACACTTCATCCTAGATTAATGTCACTTTGCCAGTCAGTCATATTGTTTCTATGACATGCTGTGATAAAATGTGTTGGGAAGACATGAATTTTTAAAATAGAAGCAGACATCTCCCAAAACTAGTCCCCTTCAAATTCTGAGGAATACCAAGAAACTTGACTTTTTCTGAGAGGGATGACTTATACTGGCTTTGCTGATATGGGATTTAGAAGATTTATGTTTGATTTGGGGCAGATGCAGGTCCCTGCTATGGTTTAGTAGAAGTTTTTTAATGCCCTCAGCCTCGGTGCTTAATCTGATGGAAAGGAAGCCTCATTCAGGCAAGTTTAGAAACTGCACTGAGCAGAGTGCAGCACTCAGATAAATGAGGCTGTAAAACAAACAGCCTCCTACTCAGTTTTGCCCTGATTTGGTAGCACTGCTTTTGACCTAAATAGACAAATATTTCAAAATCTAACGCTGTACAGGAGATAATTCTGAACTGTCTTGGTAATGTCTTTTGTGGGAGCAAATCGAACCTGTGCCATTGATAACCTGCCTTAGTGTACTAGAAATACTGCAGACAGAAATGTCTGGCTCTTTGTCAGAGCAGGACCTTATATTAGAGACATGGCTTTTTTCTTTTGTGGAAGCAGCTGTCAAGTTCCAGGATGTGGTGAAAGATCCACAACCCCAGAATAAATCAGATTTAAGGTAGAGGGGTAACAGCTATGCAGCCATGAACAAGTAAGGGTTGAGTGCAAATACAGCAATTTTTTATTAGCCAGATTAATGTTCTGAAGAGCAAGGTGAGTAAATGCTTTTCCACACTGGGAGGATTCCATGGACATTGCTTTGAGGACAGCTGGTGACAGGAATGCCATCACTCTCAGTGGATCCCTACCGATTAAAAATTCAAACCAAAATCTGAAGCAGAAGAAGGAAGCACTGAAAGGTTACAACACTTAGGAAAAAAAAGAAAAAGAAGACATTTAGGAAAAGTTGGTGTCCTGCTCCTGCTTAATTCAGGGACAGCAAGTCCACTCATGCTTGTAACAAGAGATGTTCAGAAAAGAAATGGATAAAGTTGGAATATATGCACAAAAGGATAAAAGTAAAAGGGAAATTGAGAAATAATGGTGATGGACCCAGTGACCTTTGCTGTTCCAGTAATTACAGTTATTATGTTCCTAAGTTATGCAATTCTCTCATGGTTGTGGCTTGGATTCTATGAATAGGACCCTTAGTGTTAAAGTAAATGAGGACTTGCACTATTTTTGGTTCTAAGCTAATAATTAAACAAACTAAAATAAACCCCCAACATTCTACATTTAAATCCTGCCCCCATGCTTGAATAATAGAATAAGATGCAAGCTGCCAAAAATGGAGATACTCAGACATGAAGCTGCTACTTTGTGCTAAAATCTTCCCCTGTCTGTGTATACCTCAGCAGGAGGGTAATGATTGAGCCTTGGTATTTATTTAAGAGCATAGCCAAGGTTTCAAAATTAGTTAAACCTCAAAAAAATCCAAAGAATGGTACTAGATCAATTAAAAATAATTTTTTTTCAAAGTATATATTTTTGAGAGTTTTTTCCTATTTATATTTTTAATCTTTAGGATATACTTTCTGTAACACTTGCAATCTCTTTGTGTAAGACCCAAACATCTGTGCAGCTGATCCCTCCTCTTCCTCACTCCTCTTTAGATGAGTTTCTTCTGGACAAGAGCTGGAATTCTAATATAAGTGCATTTTCAGAAACTGAAGCTTTGGAGCTAAGATTTTTAAAGATATTTAGCACTTCAATACAAAGCCCAACATGTAGTATGATTTTCTGCTTCTCTGGGCACTTTGATACTTTTACAAACCTGTCCCTGCTGCCTGTTGCTCCTATCAGGGATGCTACAGCTACAGTGAAAAGACAAGGGCACGTCAGACCAAAGCAAATAATTCCTGATGCAAAAGAGTGAGCAGCACCACCAGGTGGTATCTGCATTCAGCAGAAGGCTGAAGTACTAGGGCAGTCATCTGTCTTCTGGATTCCAGTCAGTCCATGTTGGAAACAATCCATGCTGGAGCCCACTGTGAGGCTCTGCTGCCACAGCCAGGGTTGGGAACTTGTGCTAAAGGGCAGCAGGGGCAGGACAGCACCTCTAGCACCATGCTGGGAGGGACAACTGACCATGCAGGATCAGGAGAGGCTGGAAGGGGCATCACTCAAATGGAAAGAAGAAATTTGGGTATTTTAGTTGAAGACAAGACAGATGGGAAGGTACCTCCCCTGCTCAGCTTGCTGCCTCTCTCTGTTCCACACAACAGACAACAGAAAACGTTTTAGTACATGCACTTTATCCCTGAGTGGATCATTTATTATTCTCTCTTGACATTGGTTAATGCAGCAAAGTTAGGTTCCTGGGATTAGGCTACATAACACAAAATTAATTTTAAATGACAATAAAGTCAATTAGTGATTTTAATCTGTCTCCTATCACTGCAACTCCTGCTTTATTTCATCCTTGTAGAAAGCTGTAGGTTTCCCATTGCACCATTCCCACCTCAAACATATGGCAAGGTGCCTGAGGCCAAGACTTTACTGGGAGAAGGATTAATTGCCAAGCAGCTTTGAACAGCTACAAAATGTGGGCTCTGCTGAGTCATATGTAACACACAAACAACCTATTTTCCTTACTACGGTGTCTTTTTACTATTAATATATATTCTTCCTGCTGCATAAATGGTTTTGAAATCAATGGTGCAGAAGCTCTATTCATTTCAGTGGGAATGAGAAAAGATTGAAAGCAGTATGTAGAGTGATAGCTGCTCATGGAAGGGTTGAAGGATCTTTCCATTGAAGGAAGATTATCCCATGAGATCCATCAGTGCCATCATTAGGTTTTCAGGCCAAGTTCTTATTATAATTTCCTTGATATATATTGATATATACATTCCTATTAACTGTAACACAGGTTCTCATTGAGTATCCCCAAAGACTTTTCTTTAACACACCCACCTGTTATTTGATATTTATTTTTACTAGTTATTTGCAAGTGGAGTTCTGATTCCTACAGAAGATCACAGACCTGAACCCCCACCAATATCTTTCTCCCTTCCTATCAGCAAATGCAGCACTTGCTAAAAGCACAGCAGATGCTTTGTCTGTAGAAATTGGATTAGTTAAGGGAATTGACAGTCTGGAGAATTTCCATGTTGACAGAGCTTTTTAGTTTCACATGAATGACAAGGGTCTGTGGAACAGGGCTTGTGCATTTAAGTGAGTTGAGACGAAGAGAGAAAATGGAACAAGCACTTCATGTCTTCTGTTTCCATGCAGTTTAAAAGCATTTGGACTGTTTTCAGGATCTGTAAAACCCATACTGAGACCTCTTTTAGGCAGCGAGTTTAAAATGCAAACAATACGCTGTGTAGTATTTATTACTATTATGCAAAATCCTACTGAAAAGCAGCAAACTTTCCATTAATTTCAATTACAGCTTTCCATTTACTACCAATCACTTAGAAAGCCACTGTGCCAAGGTGTCTTGTACAGCCACAGAGGCTGGCAATTATATAATGTTACACATGAAACCCATTTCATCAAATACATGGAGTCTTTCAGATGACATAAAGAGGCACAGATAGTCTGAGAGACAGACTGAAAAAGCAATTGTGAAAGCACCATGCTCCTCTGAAGTATCACAGTTCATTTTGAAAAGTTCTTTGGTGCTCTTGGAACACATTCCAAAACCCAGGAAGGCAAAACTCACCTCCCCTGGTAACCATCTCACACAACATAATTCTTTATTGCTTTGATTTTAGCTTATCTAGAAGGCACAAAGCACTGCATTCCTGAGAATTCTGTGTCGAAATCAAGCAGTACATAAAAAAATGACTGCTTTAACATTTTTGCTAAAAGCTGGATGCAAATTGCATCACAATGACAAGCTGCACAGAAACTTCAAGTCATCATGACATATTCCAGCTATGGTATTATTCTACTTCCACTGTCACAAGAAATATCATATAATATAATACCATATTAACTGACTCCTTAGTGCAGCAGCATTTACAATGGGTGGCACTGAAAAAAAAAGGTTGTAAACTTTATACCAAGGCATTTTCAAATTTACAGAAGTGATGATTTAAAAGAACTGCTACAAATATTACAGCTGTCCAAAGACGTCCCAGTCAGGGAAACATTAATACTGGAAGATTTTTTATCTGGATAAAGCTTGACATTAACTTCCTCTGGCTGGAAAAACCAAAATCTCTTGAGATGCTTTTCTTCAAATCAGGATCCAGGCTTTCCAAGCAGCTCAGCTTTTATCTAGACTTTCAAATAAACTAACCAGATACCAAGGACTCATTGAAGAAAAAGTAGACAGGTTGCAAAACAAGACAAGGTGCTTCCCCTCAAAAGACCCCTTAGTCTGCATTAGGAAAACTTAGGAACCAAGAATAGAAGAGGATTGGATCTTTGTGAAAAAAATGTTTACAGTGACATTGAAAGCTTTCCTACTATTGATTTTTTTCAACTCATATTGGTTCTTGGGTTCAGGTTGGATATTCAAAAGCACATTTTGGTATTGCAGATGAGCTGCACCGTGCAGCTGCTAAAGACTCTTTGATGAAGACTAGGCCCTGATTTCTTCTTTCCCAACAGCCAAACGAAAAAAAAAAAAAAAGAAAGAAATCAGTAAAGATCAGCAAAAACTTATGATGTATCACGAATAACGAATGAGATTTTTCCATGATTTCTTAATTTTGCAAGCCCTGATTATGGAACAGCATAAGAGACGAAAGGAGAGGCAAGAGTTAAAAGAGGCAGCAGTTCTGCCAAGAACAGCAAGACCACCCATGTTTGGGAAAAGTAGGTAATATTCCAATTATGCCAATTTATTTTCTAACTGAACATTACACTGAGCATGAGGAGGTTTAGCTCTGGTGCACACAGTAGATGTAATCTCATTCCTAAACTCACAGCTACAGAAAATAATCATGACCCACAAATGCACATTGCAAGACATTTTTCCCCATCATTTCTGTACTTCTATAGGACATCTCTGGATCACCTATCAAACCATCATATAAAATAAACAGATGAAGCCTTTACCTTTAATAATATGTTCTGCTGTTCTGTAAGAGTGCACTGGTAATAACAAGAAAGCAGCTGGGAATTGTCAGTTCCTGCCAATTCAGAATTCATCAAGATTTCAGCTTTGTTTCCCAGATTTCTCAAGACTCTGCACTGCTCTGTGTCAGAGGTATCCAGGATAGAGCAGAGCCTTGAGAAGATGCTGATGTGCTGAAGGAGTTTAGAAGCAAGAAATCAAAATATTACAATAACTGTAGTACAGTGGTTCCTGTGCAACAAATACATAATTAAAATATTGAAACCAGCATTTCCCAAGCCAGAGGAGCTGATCAGCTCCTTTTCTTTCCTTAGAGCTGGAAAAAATCCAAGAAAGAGCAAGTATGTTACTTCCATATTCTATACTGGAGCATTCTATTTGAGATTCTTAGGGTGGGAAAGAGGAGCGGATTTATTTCAGAAATTGGCACAGGAAAAGAATACTTTGTGGAAGTTCAGGGTCTTTCAGTACAGTGATCACATCACCTTCTTGGGCTTAATGACTAACATGTGACCAAAACTCCTTCTGTTGTCCTCTGTCTCCCATTCAAATAAACAACCTCCTCCCCACCATAAAGCTTGGACAGAAGTGCCCCTGAGCTGATGAGCTGCACATAACTCCAAGACTGGTTCAGCCAAAACTTGAAACCACTCCAAATTGAAAATACTCCAAATTCCCAGAATCACAGAATGGCTCAGGTTGGAAGGGACCACAGTGGGTCATCTGGTCCCACTTCCTGCTCAAATGGGGCAGGAAATAAGGTACATAAAGGGTGACTAGAAATTACCAGTTAATTTTAAAAGGAAAATGCTTGAAATACCAAAGTGGGCATAATCTGTTCTGGAAAGTTAGTGATGTGATCGATTTCTGTTGCTATCTGATTGTAAGATTTTATTTTCATCATTTACTATGTTTATCCTATAGGACTTCTACAGGACTTAATATTATTGCTTGTTCATCTACAGCAAGTGGTGGCAAAAGATTTATTTCAAAACACTCCACCACTTAAAGAACCTTAATAATTTCTGCAACATGAGCTGAGTTGGTCATGCTACTGAAACTCATAATGGAAAAGTAACAGCAGTTTGTTGTATGTGGTGTGATGACAGCTGAAGTTAAACCAGAACTGTCTGAACTGGTCCTGGGGACTTTGAAATTAAGCTGGCCATCACAGGACATGGATATTTATGTCCTTTGAAGACTAGCTGGTATTGCTCTCTTGAATGTCTTCTACTCAAAAAAAGTAGCTTTTTCTGGGACCAGATCAAAATGTTGCCATGAAATGATAAACGGTTGAAATGATGGCATTTTTCCCAGAGAGTGTGATTATTCATGGATTTGTCCAAGCAAAGGACAAATAAATTATTTCCAGAATCTCAGTGAAAAACTCAGTCTGATCAGAAACCTCAGGATTCAATTTTTCCTTTGTGAATGACACATTTTAAAATGAGAAGAAAAGCTCTATTTTTCAAAATCTGAGTGATTACACTTAAAATGTTTTAAAAATGTAAAAATGTGGAGGCAATATAGCTAATGAACCATGCAAAAGCATTTGACAGATCTCAGTTACTTACTGCTGTTTCTTTTGAAGAAAAAAGAGAGGTGTTGTCAGGACTCATATACTTGAATAATAGTGGTATTTGTATAGATTTCCTTCTGCATTTCTCAAGCGGTGTTTTATTTTAAAATCTAATATTATAGAAAAATGATCAAATTTTCTATGGGTTTATGTCAAATTGGGAACAATGAAGAAAACCACTGATTGGACATTACTTCATTTAAATAATGTGGCCAACCCATCCCATGCACTGTGGAATTATGGCCTCATACTATTTATGTGACTTGAAAAATCACCCTTGGGTTGTGAGTTCAAGATTAAAGCTTTTAAGAGGTTGTGTAAGTTTTCCTTAAAATTAAATACTATCAAAGGTACTTGCTAAAAATAATTATTTTAATAACAATAAGAACAATGGGGCAAAATTAAGATTTTGCCTAGATAGGGTTAAAGCAATTGTGTAAGAAAACAAGTAGGAGTGTTCCTTGACAACATCCACCAAGGAAATGAACAACAAATCCTGCCTTTATAAAATGATTTGAAACTACAGTTTATAACACTTGGGATAGGAACAGTGCAAGATCACTGTAATGGGGAAATGCTGCACTTCAACAATTACACAAAACATTTTTGCTCTTAGTTCTTTAGGATTGTAACTGAAACAGAAGTGTTTTTGTCGAACTGCATCATGAAAATACAGGAATAAATTGTATGAAACACAAATATTCATTAAAACTTTATGGAAACATTGCAAAAAGCATAGCAAACTCCCATGGAAAGATAACAGCTGCACTAAAACTGTGAGGTCCACTAAATGCAAGTCTTGATGTTTGTATTACTGGTTAACCCCAAAATTTTGAGTCCAAAGATCACACATGAAGGGACTACATGACATAATGCCCCTCTGAAGGAATTACAATAGATTTATTGGACCAATACACATGTCACAGTTACTTAATTTCCCAAGTGAGCTCAAGCAGAGGGCTCTTATTTGAATAACACTGACAACCTGGAGCTCTAAAAACTTGAGTTCTGCAGTGATTTACCTGGGAAACTCAGTTAAGGAATAATTGCAATTTATAGTCAAAACTGCAGCCAGTTCTGATAGATCCTGAAGGTGTATTGAATTGTGCTTGGGGCTCAGATTTGATAAAAAAGAGGAAGTGTGCTCACAGGCCTATTCTTATTCAGGTCAGTGATTAGAATTACGGAGTAATTCAGGTTAGAGTGACCTTGAGAGCTCAAACCTGTGCTCAAAGCAGGGTGAACTTGAATCCCATTGCTCAAGACCTTATCCAGTCAAATTCTGAGCTACCTTCAATGACAGAGATCCCACAGTTTCTCTGGAAATCCTCCTACACTACAACCCTCACAGGGATTTTTTCATAACCAGAATATCTCACATTGCAACTTGTGCTCATTACCTCTTGCTCTTTTTCTCCCCTGAAGAGTCTGACTTTACCTTCTCTCCACCATCAGGGAGCTGAAGATCTCCTCTTAGACTCCTAAATCTGAAGAAGCCCATTGCATGTCCCCAGGGTCTCCCCAGAGTGCTGTGCTCACTCTGGTGGCCCACGCTGCATTCACTGGCAACATCTCTTGTGTACTGGGGAGCCTCAAACTCTACATAGTAGTCCAGCTATACTTTACAAAGTGTGAAACAGAGAGGAATAACTGCTTTAAAAACCCATTTAAGTCACTGCATCTGTCACAGATTTGCAGGAATTTGCAGATTTTGAAGCCAGGCCTGTGGTGCTTCCTGAACAACAGAGTGGGTGTGGCAGATTTTGCATTTTGTCAGGGAGCAACAGAAGGATGAGACTCCGCAATAGGAGAAAAAAGGCTCAAGGTGTGACTTCTGAAACTGATTCCTTTACAGGAAAACTGGAAGGTCAGAGCTACAACTACTCCTCAGCTATGATATCTAAGTGGAATTCATTTTCCTGAACGTATGCATCTCTAATTTTCGATATCTTACAGTAGCTGCCACACGTTCTTGAGCCTGGCAGGTAGACAAAGGCTCACAAGACCTTGGTGTTTTTAGGGAGGGAGCTGGTGGCAAGACAGGAAACCTGTAACATCAGAGATGGTGCCTGCAGTCACCAGCTGTGGAGGCAGTGTGGCTGCACAGAGCCCTCAGTGAGGACCTCTCTGACTTGGACCATGTGCAGCTGCACAGCTGCTCCCAGGCATGGCTCCCTTTGGCACAGCCACAGTGCTTGGAGCTGGTGTGGAACACAGGCAGCACATGGCAGGCAGTACCTCCAGGTTCTGATATGTGAGAAACACCACAGCTGAATAAACAACATCAGATGCACAACCCCACTATGTTCTGGTCACAACAAATATCAGAGCTACTCAAGAGAACAGGGAAAAGGAGGGGAATGGCTCAGTCCTAACATAGATGTCTGGCTTCTTTCCTGTTGCCTTGGAAGGGCTGGTGTAACAGGGATACTGTCAGCTTGGGAATTCACTTATCTGAGCTGACTTTACACACCAAGCCAGACCTGTGTGTCCTGCACATTCAACCACTGCTCCAGAATCACATCCTGAAGGCAGCAGCTCATAAGCACCTTTGACATTTGCCTTTCACAGCAATGTGGGTACTCTGACTGTTTGAGTTGCTGCTTTTTATGCTGCTTTAAATGACAGTAGTATCAGAACTCTGCTCTAAATATATCCATTTACAAGAGAATGTTACCTCAGTAGAATGAAGACTTTCAAAGGGCTTACAGCAACGTAAAAATAGTTATTCTATGTAACTTATTGTTTATGCTCAGTTCAAGAAACAGTTTACAAATGGTGACTCATACCAAGTTCAGACAATATGATGTGTTTCAGTCTACACACTCCTGAATAAAGCCCCACCAACTGAAAAGGTAAGCAATGAGTATAAACTCAGAGACAAAAAATAAAAGCCTACCTCTTTTCCTCCACCTCCAACTAGGTAGCTATACCTGAGAAACTGCTCTGTAACTGGGGAATGGAATACAGAAGTCACAAAGCTGAGAAAACAAATAGTGTATCACAGATTTATCCAATTGCCACATAAATAACATTTTCATGAGTGCATCTCAAGGAAAGCATTTGCATTTTTAAAGTCTTAACTCATTTTAAAAGTGTACAAAACCTACACCAATCTTGGTTTGTTTTTTTTTTCAATTACACAAAAAGCAATTATTTATAAGCATTTTAATTTCAGAGTTTTAGTCCCTTCGAGAAAAAATTTTAATCAGCTTAAGTCACGTTCAGAATACATTTTTAGGAGAGTAAAAATGAGCAGAAAGATGTATCACAGAGCAGAAGACAGGAATGTGAGTGTAGGCAATTTCCAGAATTAATGATGCAGCCTATAATGGGCGTTGTATGACTCCCAGTGCCCTGCCCCTCCTGGAGGGACACACTGGTTGAATTCTAAAGGCACTGAGTTCTAGATGGTTCTATAAAAATATTGAAATTCTGGTAGGCTTGATGTTTTTTTCTTACTCCAGCATTCCTGCAGTGACAATCTTTCACCAGTCAATGCCTCTCTCCAGAAGGGATTAGTTAGAAATAATGATTTTTCTCTCAACTAGGAACAATTGCTAAGTGTAACTCTCTGTTTAGGTGAATCTTCAAACACTTTGGTTTCCCTGTCAGGATCATATTTAGTCAGCATCGTTTTAAAACAAAATATTAAATGAACCAAACATGAAGGCTATGACACCATTTAAAAAAGACAAGGATCAATAAAACCCCTGAGAGTTTTGCTCACTCCACTTCACCTACAAAGTGAATAGGTTTATTAAAAACTCTCCCTTCTGAACAGTTGTCTCTCTGAGGTTTCTAGTAATTACTGAGTCACATCATATTAGAGTTTACAAAACTCTTAGGAAGGGATTTTAAAACTTTATTAATCTCCTGGTCCCATCTCTGCCATCTTATGGAGATGTTTAAGGGCTGGCAGCCTCCAGTTCAGAGGGAACTCTGAAACAAGGTACAGTTGCTGAATCTTGTCCTGCACATTTTGTAACATGCTGGAACACAATAATGAAAAAGCATTAGAGAAATTACATTTAACCTAATGAGCATCCCATCCACTTCAACCCTTCAGGAAATTCAGTGGGATGCACTGGTAGAGCTGCTTTCCAGGACACACAACAATCAGCCAAAGAGAAAAATGAGCTCTTAAGCTCAGACTTGGATCTGGGACCAAGCTGCTATCAGAACAGGGAAAAAACAGGAGGCATTTCTCCTGGCTTTCCTTTTTCATGTCTCAACCATTTGTTCCCTTTGTCAACGAAATGCCTCTAACATATCCAAGTGGTGCACATAGAGAAGCACGTGGACACAAAAAGTGCAAAGAATCTCTTCTCCCTCTTCCTGTCTGTCACAGGGGAGCTAATACCAGCAATAAATCCAGTAAATCTTTGCTTATATGCCTCTTGAACTACTCAGCAAGAATGCTTTTTCCTTTTTTCCTTTTCTCCCAATCCATATCTGAGGTTCAGACAACATGCAGCCTTATGTTTTCAAATGAATACTGTGTGAAAGATCACAACAGAGCTAGAAGCAAAATGCATGAGCTTTTCTTTTCCTAGCCCCATGTCTTATACCAAATCCTTTTTTCTTCTCTTTTCCCCATATAAGATGGACATAGTCAACTTTTAGCTGTGAACGAGTTATAAACATCAAACAGACTGATTAGGCTGTTATTCTCTAAACAGATACACTTACAAAATCTGCTGACCTTTGACAGGGAAATAGATTTTGCTAAGCCACAAGTTTACTACACTGCTTGTGCTTAGTGACACAGTGAAGCTGCAATTTGCCTCCTAGAGTTCTGTCAGGAGCTGCTGCAGAAATTATAGCTGCAGGACTGTGGTCAATGAACTCGAGCCCATCCTCCCCTTGCTTTGTTACAGGAGCTGCAAATCTTGCTGTACGGAGCTTGAGGAAATGCAGGAAATGAGGAAATTTTGTTGAACATAGATAGTGGGAGATTAGTGAAGCACATAATGCCTCCCAAACAGTACAGTGACTATCACAGCAGTAGTGCTACAGGAAACACAAAGCCATTCCAGGCAAGGAAAGTGAAAGAAATATTTGAAACTTTGCTCAAACCATGGCAAGTTGGAATGACTGCTGGCACCAACTGCAAAGGCATGGAAAATGTGCACAGAAATTTTTTTACCTGCTTAAAAAAACCTTCCATTTTCATAGCAAACACAGAGTGGTTTGGACTTCCCTGCAACTTGAGCAGCCTTTTTTTTTTTTTTTTNTTTTTTTTTTTTTTTTTTTACATCTTTGATACTCATTCAGTTAAATACTGGCAATAAGAAGAGTAAGACAAAAGCAGAAGACTAAATGTTAAATAGAGCTGGTACAAGGGTGCCTGACCTATGTCATTTTGCTTAATGCTACCCCATATCTCTTGTACCTCTCTTTGCATCTTCCCAGTATTTCCAGTGATCCTGCAGATATTCCCAGTACCACTTGTCAATCCTGATTTCAAACTCAGACCACTTTTCAGTGACTATTAGTTCCAGTTCTGCTGCCAACTTTTCTCTTGCCTCCTTAAGCCTATGCAACTATTTTTAACATTCAAGAAATAAAAGAACACGGGAGGAACATTGGTTAAGTTTGCTAGTCTCAGAAGAGACCTGTTGTTAGTTACATCTGTTTTACTTTTTCCTGTAGGTTTCTCATCCTATTATTTAAACATTGCACAGACAAATTAGCTCTGCACAGTGAACTTGGGGCTCTCAGCTTCCTGTGCCTTTTTGTTCTTCAATTCCTCTTGCTCAGAGTTCTCCACCAGCACCCGTCACCATAGAAACTGAGCACGTTTCAGTAATTACGTTGGGAGTGTTATATAAACTTCAGATATAGAAAGAGAGCTCTATGAAAGGGTTCTAAGTGGGCCTCAAAGACAATCAGCATGTGGAAGTCCATTCCCCAGTGAGCCCAATTGTCTGTGTACTGCCACCTCAGGCTTGGCAGCCTCTGGGACTGGCTCAGGCCTGGCTGAGGTGCTAAAGGGAGATCTGCTGCAGTAGCTTAACCTGCTGGTCACTGACAAGATTAACATCAGACAGGAGAAGTGGCTGGGAGCCAGAAGCTGGATCAGAACTCAAAGTGGGATGCATGTGGAAAATATCTAAAGAAGACATTAGGCCCCTAGCAGCTCTTGAAAACACTGTAGCATCAGCACAAAGGGCTTTGTCAAAGTGAGTAGGGCTGTGACTGTCATCAACATGTTGACTATCCTAAAAAGGTGTTTTCTTTGTGGACATCGGGGAAAGCAGCCACTCAAGCAGCATTTCTGCTGTTCCTGGTGTCACCATGGCTCTCAGTATGAAAAAGTGCAGTATTGCAGTGACTCAGATCCGATCTCTGTTATCAGCAGCTTGTTGTTGCTAATACAGAAACTGTCCAAAGGTCAGGTAGGCTGTGCTGGTATTTAGACTCTTATCTGTAGCCAGGAGCCTTTTACACTGGTATCCATGCCACAGCTTCAGTTTAGCAAGGTGTTTAGGCACGTGCTTGACTAAGCAGGTGATTAATATCACCAACTTCAGGCTCTTCAATGAAAAAAACGCCACAAAGGACCCAGCTCTGCTAGTCTTACCAACCTGCACAAAGTATTTGCTTGCAGTATAACAGTGGAACAATAAAAAAAATACTAATGTGAATATTAATTGTGTAGTCAGGCCCCAGGCAGGTGAAAGAACTGCATAGAAGAGCAATTGAGTCTGCTCTCACAGGACCCTGATGCTGCACATAGGTGCTGTGTTCCTGCAACTTGCCAAAAGCTGTAGGAGTAACACAGCTGCTCATATATTTCAGCTTAACCAAACAGATAATCTCAAGACTATTATTAAAGTAATTTGAAGTGGATGTAAAAGCAATCCTTAATTAATGAGAATGATTCAGTGTGTACTTTTGTGGAATATCAGTCTATACTTATTTTTTAACCATAAGAAGAAAAATTTCAGCATTGGGGAGTATGTTGCTCAATTAATCTTGTATGGAATATGTTACTTAGAACAAAAGGGAGAAGGAGACAGAAAAATATAAATAGAAATGTATGGTACTGTTTTCTGGTCAAGCAAATGAAACTTTCCCAGTATGGAAAAATAGGTGTAGGAGCACTAAGCTAATGTGCTCCAAATTTTTTATTTGGGACATTTTAACATTTTCATTTAACAATTTTATATGGCACTAGCAGCTTTGATATTTTTTAATATCATTTCTACTTTGACAGTTTTCCTGAGGCCACTATTGAGTGAACCAAGAAAATGCTTCATAAGCATTAAGTAAAACCAAAGGAAATAAAAAAATATTTTTTTTTTCAACTTCTAATTCCCAACAAGTTACACAGAAGTTTCATTTCATGTGGGATGGTAATCATGTCATCAACATTTATGTTATTCTGTGGGCCAGAATATGACTGGCTGCAAGTGGGAAATAGGAATCTTAGTGCAGTACTGAAAGAATTAAGCAGAGTGGAAACACAGTATTTTAGTGCAGAATCTAAATCATACTAAGGTAAACAAACCTCTTTGTGACCATTAAACATGCATCTGAAATTTCAAAGGTAATTAGTAACAATACACACACATTAACCATTTCTCAAAATAAAATATCTCAAGCAGTTACACGTTTTGATCATTTGTATTAGTGAAAGAAGTTAATGTTCTCAGCAGTTGAATTAAAATACCTGTCTCCAGGGAAGAAGGTACTTAAGATATAGGTTGATAAATTGTCCCACCACTCAGTAAATAACAAGCCCCGGATGCAAAACACTGCCAGATCAGTATGTGAGATGTGCTCTGTCCTGGCAGACCTTACAGAATTTAGATGTGCACCTAACAGCCCCTGCTGAGCAGGACAGCCCCAGCATCCAGCACACTCCGTGCTGGGATGGCCCAGCCTGGGCTGGCTGTTCTGCTGGCAGAGGGACCCAGGGATGGAGACTGCCCACACCCATGGGCCAGCACAGCCCTGCCACGGCTCCTTTGGCCAGGGGTGAGCCTGGGCTCGGGGCAGCAGCCTCTGCTCTGGAATAGGGCTGAGAGAGGCCAGGGCAGGGGGAAAGGCCTCCCCAGTGTTGGGAACCACTCTCTGCAAAGGCAGGGAGGGCTCACTGCAGCTGTTCTGTCCCAGCTGCCGTGGGGGAAGTTCCTGCACTGCTGTGCACAGTCCTGGCCACGGCTGTGCCTGCCCCGTGCTGAACAGTGCAGTGGTGTCCAGAGTTAGAGCTGTGTGAGCTGATCCTTTTGGTTGCTTTTCCTAATGGGAGATGAAACAATAGCTGGGGACTGCCTACCTTTCCTTCTAGAGATGGAGGAAACAGAAGGAAACTTCTTTTTTGCTTTCCTTGTATCCCTCATTCTCCAGTTTGTGACATGGGGTGAGGGTGAAGCCATTTCAGCTTAAATTGGACCTTACACTGAAGCCCAATGCAATTGTCAGTGAACATAAAACTAAATTCCTTCTAACAGAATAAGTAGGCTTCAGATGCCTGTTTGAGTGCAACGAGCCCCCAAACCTGCCTGCAGGAGTTAGCACTGCAGAAGTTACAGTGACGTGGACTTCAGTCTGCCACAACAAACTACTGTAACTATTGAGGCAGATAAAACTAGCTTGTTTACAGTTTGTAGAAGTCTAGTGGATAAAAAACCCCAACAACTTCTGATTCATACTGCAAGTTGGATACCACATATTTGATATAAAAACTGATGCAAAAATATTGGATGTTGTAGCATCACCTTTCCAAATACAACCAACTATGAAGTACTTTTAGTAATTCAGTAAAGAATTCAGAAGAACAGACATGGACATTTACAACAGATCTGTATCTCTGAGTGCTATTGCTATTGTTACCTTAAAAAAAACTTACAGGGCCTGAAAAAGGATCAAGAGAAAGTAAAAAATCAAAGCTGGATGAAGACAGTAGAGAGCCACAATCTCTTCTCTGTGGAAGGGAAGATGTAGGTCAGTACACACAACTCAGGTAGAAAATGAGCCCCTTACCTTCTGAAAAAGGGGAATAAAAAGAACGGAGATGCAAGGCTCTGAGACTGGGTGCTGGCAATGCAAATCACCTGTGAATTAAATGAAGTTGGATTTCTTATAACAACCCAGAGAATCTTCTGCATTATGCATTGGGAGACAGAGGGAAGCACAGGACATAATTCAATTGTACAGTCCAAAGCAGACTAAAGCAACTAGAGTGAGTTTATTGATCTAAAGAGAAAGATAAAAACAATAAGGGTAGATAGGAACATTTCTTTTTGTTGTTGTCATGAATCCAACACATTTAGTGACTTAAAGACTGTTCATTATCTCCTTAATACCATTCTACTCACACTCCTTACTCACTTTGATGCAATGCACTCTAGATGCACGAAACACAAGGAAATATAAATAACACTCCCATGCAGCCACTTCATTTGTCTGCCTAATGGGAGGGACAGATTCTCCATTCTTGCTGATTGAGGAATGGAACAGTAAATGCACAGCAGTAAATTTGGCACTGTTGTTAAAAGTCTGGATGCACTAAGTATTGGTGAGTCCCCTTTTAGAACCCCCCCATTTTTGAGTGTAACAGCTTAAAATCTAACGTAGTTGCTCACCCAGACATTTTATCAGCATTTAAGTGCAAGTCCACCTGTGACAGCATTTTGTCTGCCAAGAGTGCTTGTGTCATATGATTCACTAGACAGAAGACAAAAGAAAGTTATCAAAGGACACTGTCAGTATTTTCTGAGCAATAAAGCTCAGTGTCCTCAATAACCTGCACCCAGAGCTCCCAAAACTCTTCCAGGAAACAAATAAAAAATCATTGGCAGTTAAATCAAAGCTTGATGGGATTGCCAGAGAGAGCACTGCAAAGTAGAGAAGCTAAAGAAAATCAGAAGTTCACAATTACAAGGATGAACAGAGCTCACTGGGGTTGGGCTGATTTGCTGCTGTCTTCCTTATCATAGCAGGGTTCTCACCACAAAAAATAACCTCATTAGATAGAGCTCTGTGAAAGAAAAAAAAAATTAAAGTAATATTCTATTTTTAAAAAGGGGAATGACTCAAAGCTGAATAAATCAATGACAGCATGATAGACTCTGTCCTGCAGGTATTTTGTGTGAGAACTTGTGATGGTATGCAGTACATAAAGCACCCCTGGGAACATGCAGTATTTACATATACTGGGAAGTGAGAAAGAAAATAACAAAATAACAGAAATGAAAGACAGGAAGCAGTGCTGGAAGGTGCCTTTCTTGTGGTCACCTTCTGATTGGACCTCTCCTGAGGCCAAAACCAGGCCCAAAGTCAGCCTGTCATCCCCAGCCTCGTGTTCCCCTGGGCTGTACAACTGCAGTGGCTCTTCCCTGATAAAGTGGGGATTTGCTTTCTGCTACAAAAAGGTACCTGCTTAGCACAGAGATGAAACTTAACAGAGAGCTGATGCTCCCCTAAGCCTTGGATCTTTGGAGTGTAAATATGAACCAAGTAGCAAGTGCTTGGTTGGGAGCTTTCAGGAAGGAGAATCCATCAATATACAGGATTTTGTCGTGCCATTATTGTGTGACACTGTATCATCCTTTATGGCATTGTGTGTACTGTGGAGCACAAGAGGAGGGTTGTAACTGATAAGAATGGAACTTCATAAATAATTTTGCCTTCAGAAGCACAGCTGACCTGCCCTCATCCTCATCACTTTCTCCTCTCTCTACTATTACTCTTTAAAAAACAAAGCAAAGCAAAGCAAAGCAGAACCAAACCCCCAAAAAACAAACAAACCTAGAATGTCATGACCCATTTTACTGTGTGGACCCATGAACAGTTGCATCTGTGCAATTGAGTGGCTGATAAGCTGCACCATGCCAGGACAAATAAGAGACTGGTGAAGAGTGGGAGCATTTGAAATAGGCTTTGGTGGCAATAAGAGTTGCAAGAAAACATACTAAATACTACAGAATTTTATTTTGTTTATTTTTTCCTTTCTACTGAGATTAATTATAATAGAAGTGAAAAGATAAATAAGTGAGAACTTCCAACTATGCCAAAATGAAAGTATTTGAAAATTGAACTAGGGAAAACAGGTAATAACAGTCCTTGTGCATGGGCTGTGACAGCATGGTAAATCCTAACACACAGGGGGAATAAACAAGTGCAGAGAACCCCAGATATAAATATTGCTATAGGAAGAAATGCTTAAGAAACTGAAAATGTATCAGTTCATTATTTGCTCAGAATAGATATAGGAGAAAACTTGCTTTCTCAGAAAATGTTGTGAAACTGGAACGTTTTGTTTCATAAGTTCTGTGAAAGCTAAACAAACTTTTCTGGCTGATACTGAGGACCACTACTAGAACTGTTACACGTGCTGAAGTTTCTGTTTGCTGAGATGCACTGACCTCTCTCAGGGAGCACATTGATTATCTGATGTATCTTCCAGAAAACCAAAGCTCTTTGGAAATTGATATACAGCTCTTCCAGTGAGGAAGTTTCAGACTGAAGATGTTATAGCCCAGTAGGTCTTTCTCAAATGGGCCTCAAAAACAAATCTGAGAAGATGTGCCATTTATTTCTGTTGCCAAACAAATATATGGCCTTGGTAATTTATGTTGATTATAAGTTTTCTACCAGCACTTATGATAGCTGTGCTTGGCAACTAACAGTATTTGGGGAGCAGTCTGTGCACATTCTGTAGCAATATTATGAAATTTGTAAAGCAGATGGACTCTCTCTGCTGCTGCAGCTTCAACACCCCTGTGGCCCTTATTTGTCAAAGACATGCATTGCACATTTATCCTGATTGCCTCTGTCATCAAGGAAATCAATAATATCCTGAGTGTTCAGCCAGAGCCCTTCTCAGTCTCATTTCTGTGATGGAGGCACATGAGCAGGAGATGCTCATAGGGACACTGGCCAGGTGCTCCAGCATCCTATGGATGAACAAATCTGCTCAACAGATTTGTCAAGGAACATTTTCAATAACAAGATAATATGAACAAAGAGAAGAAACACTGTGGCTCTACTGTAAATTTGGGTAGCTGAGCAAATGAGATGAAGGTCCTATAGGTAAGTGTATTGCCATTTTATATGCACAGCTCTGTTGCTTCTTAATGGTTCTGCTCTCCACAGCAGAGCTTAAGATTTCCCAGTTGACTTTATTGCTATATTTATCCTACTAAATATAGAGAATACTTGACTCAGATTAGTAGACTGCCAGTGCACTACTTCTCACAAGACATCCGTGCTAGCAAATACAATTTATGCCCTGGAGTAAAGCCATGCAGAGTGCCTGGGGATGTAACCCTGGGAATGCCCTTGGGGTTCTCCCAGCAAAGTTTTGAGGGACACAGGGGCACAGAAAGGGCATTTCCCTGCTCATCCAGACACTCCCAGCCTCCCATCACCAGGGACACTCTTATTCTATTAAGTGAAATTTCCCTAATTTAATTCTGGTAATGACATTTCCAACATTTCTAACTGTATAATTATCCACTAGACTGGTGACAGGGGAGGGTTATTTTAATTGGATGATAGCTTTTGGTGTATTTATTTAATTCTGATTAATATTTCTCACTATAGTAAATACAGGTTTACTGAAGCAGTTGTTTTTTCCTTCCTTGCAGAGCTGAGGGTTCTGCCTCCCTACTTCCAACTCCTAGAGATCTCTAGTAGACATTTGCTCTTTTAAGATGGAACACCAGGCCAGCTGCTCTTTACACACCCCTTTTGGGATGGAACAAAACAGATTTGGCCAAGAAGGCAATTTCTGCTCCTTGGTAATACTGAGGAGAGTTTGTTCCTTTGCCTTGCTTAGAAAAAATAATTGTTAAAAGCACTTAAGACCTGTTACAGTACTCCCTTAATTATAAATTCAGGCTTTCTTTTTTTTTTTTTTAATAAGGAACTTAGAATGGAAAAAGCATTATATCTAAGCTTCTTTTACTAGTCATCTGAAGTAGTTTCTAAACACACTTAAAAATTGGGGTATCTTTAACAAGTTGCAATACCTTGCTGTTCTTTACTTTTCTTTAAAAATTAGATCAAAAAGAAAATATTAATGTCTTATCTGAAGCACGTACTATACATTAACAGTAGCACAATTCCAAAGGTCTCCTTTGTTAACACACCCTTAGGGAGGGCACAGGGTTAACAAGGTAAAGAGATTTTTCACACGTGGGCTCTGTAGAAGAGTGTTGATTCTTTTAGCTGGAAAAACACTACATTTATCTACAGATATATGGCAAAAATGACAATAATATACAAGAGACACCCATAAAGTCCTATATGTGATGTTTTTGTAGTTTTCCTAACTCAACTGATAAAAAGAGAGGCAGTCATAAAATACCATGAAGCCATTAATTCAAGCACATGAGCATAAAACTCTGCAAGCACTTAAACATAAAAATTCTGAAAAAAAAAAAAAAGCTTTAGCTCTTACAATACTATCCCTCCTGTCCATCCATTTGTCCAGTAAAGAAGGGAAACTGCTTTATAATTTGAGAAACAACTACCATATTGTAGGCTGTTGCATTAATCATTGTTTCTTTGTTAAAGTCCAGGTACTTGAGGGCATTTGTAAAGTTATATACCAAAGGATAATGTGAACATAACTCAAAAAATAAGTTCTGCTAGAAATTGCAAGTGCCAATATTTACTTAGCTAACAAAACATTACTGTGTGGTTCAGGGTGGGATCTTTACTCACAGGAGCTCAGAGCTTGAGGGATTCCAGGACACTTGGAGGAAGAGGTGACAGAGCCATGCTGCAGTTGAAGGAGAGCTCAGGAGCACAAACACACTGCAGAAAAATTCCTCTGCCACAGAACCACTGCCTGATCCACACTGGGAATCAGCCTCTGAACACTGGCACACCATGTTTTGAGTGCTCCTAGTTCCTTTTTCTATTCAGCTTAGGGAAACTGATAACATTTCTCCCCCACTTGTGACACACGATAATTCTTCTAAAAATAATGCAAAATCCACAAAACCCTTTCCCTAACTCAGGGAACTAATCCACAATGCCCAACCGTGGGTGCTTTGATACTAAGATACACCTCTCCAATATAAAATATACGGTTCTCAATAACAGATTTTGTAAGAATAGCAAGGGCTTTCCTCTCAACCTGTACCACTATGGTAATTTTTGGTCCGTTGCAGAATAGGTGGGGATGGCTCACCATTTCCTGATCTGGTCAAGTACTTCTTAAGTACTTAGGAATTATTTAGCAGTGGTTTAAAAATTAAAACATCTTTACTTTTTTAGAATAGCAGATACCTGAGTGTAATGTGCCACTTATAAGCAGGAATTGGAGCAGAGCTGAAGTGGCTGCACCTCTGGAGGAGATCAGAGTGTTCAGCAGCGGCTGCCAAGTGGGAGAATGGCCCCAGCTGGGAGGACCTGAGCCACAGCCACTGGTGACTGCAGCACTTTGTGTCCCCTGGGCTTTCATCTTCACAGCTTCCCTTACCCCTCTCTAGAGATCTGCAGTAATGGCTCGGAAGTTTGCAAAACTAACATGCTTTTCTCCTCTCCTGGTAGGAACAGAAAAGGTTCACCAGGAGCAAAGGTCAGTCACTGGGGCATTTCTTGCTTTTAAGCAGCAAGTTTTTTCACATCCTTCCATCTGAGCACATAAAACAGCAGCCAGACTTAAGCAATTAAGCTTCATTTCAGAAGCAGTTATGTGGTTCAGAAGGAAAGAGCATTTCTGAAGGAGCTTATGTGGACCTGCCTTATGAACATGCCCACAGACCGTCACACAACGGAGATCCAGGTGTTTCTGACACAGAACTTCCCTTTTGACATATAGTAAAGGGAAATTAGGTAAATAGATTACAAAGAGCAAATTTAAGAAAAATCAATGGAAGAAAAAAGAATTTAAAAATTGCCCTAGCAAGTTTATAAACTGCCAAAAAGAATCAAACAATTGTACTTTTTTAAAGTCTGGTTTGGTTTAAGCATGTTGCCATCATCCTGCCCCTCTGTAGTCTGTGAACAAGCACGCACATAACCTGCAGTTCTCACTCTCCCCTTTTCTGACAGTCAGGAAGGGATTTTTTTATTCAAGGAAAGGTAAACTATTGTCTAATGTTGAATCTTACTAAATACTTTGTCAGAAAAAAGCTGAACAAAGCTTGAAGCTGAAAAGTTATTTTCCTTTTTAGGACTCTTAAATAAATTCTCTGTCCCCTCATAGTCCATCCTATGCCTAAATGATAATGAATGAGATAGTAGAATAAGCAAAAGAGAGGGAGTTATTCCAAGGGAGAGAGACACTCAATTATCCAGAAAGTGTAGCTGCCTGTCTCTGTGAAGGTGTTCACTTCAAGAAATTCTAAGAAATCTCTAATAAGGATATTACATAAATTTTGATATTTACTGTGGCCAAAAAATGTCAAGTGCTGATATAAAAGAGCAGTTATAGGGCAAATTTCAGTGTTTCTGGACTGTGTCTTTCACATGCAATTGTTTGGTATTTATTTATCCTCTGAGACAGCTGTCCCACTCACTTAGAGACATGCCAAGCCCCATGTAATGCTCTTCTGCTGTGTGTCAATTTATACAAAGATGTGAAGTTAACCTCAGTTCACTGTGTCCCTTTATAGATGCTGTAATTCCCCTTTTGGATATTTTTCTTGGCTTGCTACATCACACATACCTGTACCTATCAAATCCTATCAAAGAAGTGTAAGGGCTGCATCTATCATTGAGGAAAGGGTATACAGAAATAATAGTTCTTTTTCTAGAGAATACAGATAAAGGATTTAATATACATTTATAGATATTAACTGCCTTTTACAAAATGTTATTCTTTTTGCAGCAGTTCAAAGCTGAAAACAACAGTAGAAAACAGGTTTATCTTACCAAGAACTACATTTTTGTATCAGGTCATGATGCTGCACATAGCTGCAGAACTCTCTTATCTTTCCATTTACAAGGATTCAATATTTCACATTAAACTTCTCCTTAGATGGACTACTCAGAGATTATATTCTGCTATCATTATAATAATTATCAATAAATTCAAATTTTAGATGAAATGTGGGTTTTACACAACATGGGAAAGGGAAAGGTTGGTCTCACATTGACATACCAGGTTCTTTAACACACCATAGAATCTAGAGAATATATCTTTCTACTTTGGCTAAGACCAAGAGATGCATACAAGTATAATGCTGTGAGCCTAAGAGCCTTTCCCAATGGAAAAAGTCATGGAACACCTCCCCCATATACCCACTCCTCCTTGTTGAGCACATCTTTTTCGTCATTCTGCAATATTTCTGTACATAGTATCAAGACTCATGGTTGCTATTTTTTCCTTTACGACGCCACCAGCTCAGAAACTCCTGTGCTCAAGTTAACACTCGGCAGGAATGTGCATAAGTGACTCCTGTGGGGTGATCCAACAGATCCCAGCAGTGACACAGAACCTGTTCAAGCTGTTACTGGGGAATTGATACCCAGCTATGCCAAAAGAAGAGCAGCACGGTCCAGAATGAACGTGGGAACAGAATTTGAAATCCCCTGGGCCTCTGCCCGTGTGCTGAGCCCACTCGGTGTGAGCACCAAGCAGGTTGTGTCAGGAGAGCCTGTGCTGCCAGGGCTTGGGTGGAAAAGGGAAATTACACACCATTTAACCAGCCACAAATGCAGCAAAGCAAATCTTGCACTCTGGATCCCAGAGTGAACAGCAGGAACCCCAGGAACAGCAGGAGCAAAGAAAACAGCATTGTGAGGGAGCACTATTCAGACAGCCTTTTTAATATGGAAGAACATTTCTTTCCTGTAATAATTTTTCAGGAATAATTTTGTTTTTCAGTTTATGCAGTAGCAAGCTTCCTATTTCCTTCAAGCCTCAAACTTTTCCTAATCTTCTGCTGTGGGCCAGGCAGTGCAAAAATAAAAAGGACAAACTTTTTTGTATTGCTTTAGGTACAGGTGTGTATAGGGCAGAAGATGACATTTTTCCCCAAAACGCCTTTCTGCTCTAAGACAAGGAATCCTTGCCAACTCCATGTCCAGTGGCAGCAGTGATGGGGCAGTCAGACCATTCACCAAAGGATTAAGGCCAGCTAAAACTTCCAGGCACATCCATATGCTCACTATCATTGTTTGCCTTCTTTTAACTTCAGCAAATCATAGGTGTTATAGGGGAATATTTTCCAAGGAGCAAGTGAGTTGTGCTGATGAATCTCATTTATTTGCTAATGAGATGTGTAATTCCTAAGCACCATTTTGAAAATGTATCTCATACTGTTTAAAAGTATCCCTGTGTTCTCTAAGGGTGAGACAGTTCCCCTGAACCTTGAAATGAGCTGGTAGAAGAACTCAGGACTTCATGCTTTCTGGGGAAAACCTAAATCACACAGAACTGTATCAAAGTAACAACTGGTGTAGGCAGAGAATGATTAAACTTCTGTGAGGCCGAGAACTTTATTTCAGACTCCTGAATAATTGCAACAAAAAGAAAATCTCATTGAATGGAGGCTGAGAAAAGGCAAAAGTGGAGAGGCTGCCATTTATATATTTTTAAATGGAACAGACAGTTCAGAGATTGAATGGTTGTGCACAGCTGGCAAAGTGTGCCCAGAAAAATAATCAAAGAAAAGAGGAAAGGGAGGGGAAAGTGAGGAACAGAAAGAGAGGAAGATTACAAGAAAAATCACCATAATATAGAAATACAAGGGAACTAATATGGAAGACGCATGACTTCATAAAAGATAACTAAAGGAGCTGGAAATGGAAGCAAACAAAAATACAGTAATATTATTAAGTAATGTGACAGTAGTTATTACTTTGCTTATTGGTTAAGTGGGTTTGCATAGTAAATATAATTTTATAAATAAACAAATTTAAACATTTTGGCTTGGTTGTATAAGAAAAAGACAATAACACCTGAAAGCTGAATTTGATATGTGCACTATACACTTCATTCAAAGTGTCTGCTCTTCTGATGTGCCACTGTTGTTAAAAGAGCTTGCCCAAAAATGGCAGCAATCACAGGAGAAGTGATAATAATTAATAGCACTGATGTAATTACATGATGTCTGTTTCTTTAGTAAGAACTAAAATGTCAGTAGGAACAAAGGCTTTACAATAGCTGTTTAAACGAGTTAAATAAGTTGAATTAAGAGTGCTCAGACAGAAACTTCTGAGTATTAGTATTATGGGTAACTATACATGGCTAGAATGACTTCTTCAGTTCCTGCATCACCCCAATGATTCAACCCTCTGAGCATGGCCTCTCTCCTGGAGACCTCCAGCTGGCTTTGGAGGTTACCCTGGATAACCATCCAGAGAGATTCCAGAACAATCAAGAGAGATTTTGGGAACTGGAGATCAAGTATCATCAGATTTGAAGCTATTGTGGAGGTGAGGCCAAGATACCTGAAGGAATCTGTCTCTGAAATCACAGCTTCCTTTCAGGCTCTGGTATCATCATCATCATCATCATCATCATCATCATCATCATCATCATCATCATCATCAGTCAGTTCCTCCCATAAAATTGGTCTAGAGCACTGTAACAACCTTAGAGAAACAGAATTGCTGAGAAAGTTGTCTCCTCTAATGCACACTAGTCCAAGTCTGCCCACACAGTAAAATTAAGTAATGATATGTTTTTAAATTGCATAAAAGGGGGAAAAAAAATCAAAGTTGTACTTGTGAATTTGGAGATGATAAATGCAGTAGATTGAAGTGAAAATATGTTTATCACTTTCTATTTGCCATTTGTTGGCTGTTCTCAGACATGTAACTTACCCTGATGGAAATCTGCAAAACCAAAGTCAGATGTGTTTTCTCACACTGCACTTTTAAAAACAAAGAACTGTTGGAGGGTTAGTCCTTCCTGAGGGCTAATTAGGAGTTCAACTATGCTGAGAAGTTAGCTTTGTAAATTATAGCCATTGTATGCTATTAAATACCAATTACTAGGGTAAGCTGATTCCACCACATATTTATTAAGGTTAATTTACAAGGTGTATTGGAGAAATTGCTGAACATTTAAAATAATGGAACAGCTACGGTTATTAATAAATGATCCTGACAACAAAGAAATTCCTTCTGTTCTTCACTAAGAGCATGAAGTTCATTAAATCTTTCCAAGAAGACTGGGACTGTTCTGGCAGAGACAGCTGTAGTGTTCTTCAGCTATTGCACTGGCACAGAAGGGTCTCAATTGCAAAGGGATGCTGGACAATGGCAGTGGGAAATCTTCCTATACAGTATGTGGAAAGGTCTCTTCCCTCTCTCTGGCTGTCACTTCTGCCTTCATTTGGTGATATTTTGCTGCCTTCAAAAGTTCATATTTCTGCAACCAGGAGGACCAGTCTGAAGGAAATGCCCCTAGAAGTTGCCTGACAAGTAAGGGCTTAGGAAATTCCAATGTCAAAAATAGAACCTTATGACCAAAGTAATTTTCAGAGTAGATTTTCAGTATTGATTCAATTTACACATGATGATTTGAGGACACAGATGACTCTGCCATTTTGCCATGCAACTCCCAACACCTACCATAGCTGTTCACAAGAAAACACAATTTCAGGGAGGCAATTTTTAAATTTTCTTGTTCATTTTATTCTTTTGTTGTTATGATCTTTAAAAAATATAATTTGTGTGGTTTTCATTTGCTCCTTCGTGAGTTGTCCTCTCATTTGCTTTTCTTTCCTTCCTACACCCTTCTTAGTCTCTACACAACATTGTCAGTGGGTGCATTCCTCTCATTTTTTTTTTGTTGGCCTTCCTTGAAACATATTTTCCTAACATTTGGTTTTCTATTAGCCTATGTCCCTGAAAACACCAGCAACATGATTAATCAGCTACTGATCTTTTTCTCCTGCTCCCTTTACTAAAACATTTGGAAGACTATTCTCCTCTGCTCTGCTGACTCCTCTACAGCTTGGAGCTGGCAGCATAAGTTGTTTTTCCAAGGGTAATTCATCTCCTTGCTTTCTATGCACAGTTACTAACAAATCAATCAAGCTCCTACCTTTGAATTGAGGAGAGGCCTGGGACACTATTTCAACTTGTATCAAAAAGGGATATGCTAAAAAAGAGACAGAACTGCTCTCTCATTTTGTTTGAAAGAGCTATTTATTTAAATCTACAACTTCCTGGAAACCTGACACATACTTAATAGAAATACCACAATTTCTTTGGTGTAGCAATACCTAAATTTACCACTACATTTTTGGAGGGCCTGGGCAGAAAGATGAATCCCTGGGATGAAAGCTTGGTTATGAGATAAACTTGTTAAACAACTGGTTACAAACATCACTACAATTAGGGAGCATGCAGTCTGCCTGCACATTATGTAGATATGGAAAAATAATTATATTTTAGGTGGGATGATTACTGTAGGTGACAGAATATGTTTCCTTTTTGTCATCAGTCAATTCAAAGTTGCAGGGAACTCAACGTATTTCACTATAATATTAGTACTCTAGCATTAAGAAAACATTAAATAAAAATGTGTCTCTGAGGTATTAATTAGAGAGGCTTTGATTTATTCTCCTTGACCCTTTTATAGTTTTTTATAAAGGTCATTTTGTTAAGAACTGAATGTTTTTAATTCTGGGTATAAAAACCTGCAGCTAAGTAGAAAAAGAAACTAAATTAAAAAAAAAAAAAAAAAAGGAAATATAAAGGTATTTTTCAGCAGTCTTTACACAACACTTCTTTAAATATACAGCATATGGGACTAATAAATGCAATTCTTCCCTGCCTCCTATCAGCTACTTCTAAGGGCAAAAAATACAATCTCTGACAAACTTAGGAGCCTTTTGCTCTTTACAGGCAGTCCAGTGGAAAAGCTGCATTTGCCTCCTGGCCACTGGAGCCACTGGAGCCGGGCAGCCAGGCAGGGCCAGGGCCAGGAGAACGAGCCAGTAGCCCCAGAGGGCTGGGCAGCCTCTGCTGTCGTGCAAAAACCCTGCTGGGGCCCCTTGACCCCAGTGCCAGGCTGTGGCAGTGCCACAGGGCTTTCTGTCCTTGCACTCCTCTTATTATTCCTTTCAGAGAGAGCGGGAGGCAGGAAATTGGGTAGAACGCGGCTCCACCTCACTGCAACAGGCAAATACTTGTTACTGTGCCTGTGACCTCATCAAAATCACTCACACTCATGTTCTGGTGCACGCCAGTTGAAGAAAGAGCCCAGCTGGCTCCCTTCCCACTCAGCCTCTGCAGCAGGGAACAACTTTCTCCAGCAGAATGAATCACCCTTCCATCGCTCCCGAGCCTCCGACAGCGCTCCTGCCCTGCTGGCCTGTGCTGCCACACAGGGACCCCCATGGCTCTGAAGCCACGCAGCCCAGGGTCAGGGAGCCTGGAATCCCTTCCTCTGCTCCCCGAGCTCTGGCTCTGGGCTGCAGAGTTCTGCCAGAACACAGCACAGACCCCACGGGCTGCCCTGAGCTCACGTGCAGCCATCCATCCAAAGACCCACACTGCAAAGTGCTGTGAGCCCCTGTCTGAACAGGCTCCTGTGGGCCTGGGGAGGAAAAGCTGCTCTGCTTAGGGCATGCCAGGCAAAATATACTGAACTTTTAAACAATCTATAAATAAACCCCATAGACACTACCTGTTTGCACCATTCACAAGAGAGAATCTCACCCCTGGTGCACAGCCTTTGGTGCAGGAGGAGAGAGAGGAGCTTTGACTGATCTACCTACAAAGCGCAGAATTTGGGAGCCAGGATCTCTCCTCAGCCTCAGCCTGCTTCACCTCTGAGTGTAACAGCACGTTTCAGAGGAGCAGGTTTAAGAACAGCACATTTCAGAGCAGCTACCTGCAGGATGTGTAAGTCCAGCTGTAAACAACCACTGCAGGGTGGCACCAAAAAAGGAGAACTACAACTACATCAGCTCCAGAAAAGTAATGAAGTTTAATGGTGCAATTATGCCTTTGCCTTTAATGAAATACAGAAACAGGGGTTTTATATTTTCTCACCTACATAAACATTCTTTAGAAAAGAATTGTTAATAAATACAGCTAGAAAATTAGTTCTAGAAATTCAGTTCTGTTCAGAAATTCAGCTACTAGTTTAGAATACTTGTCATGACTTTTTTCTGCTGATTATTGTCATTATTTTTTTCTAATAACAACAGGGTTCTTACATGCCCTTTCACACGTTTTCAGTAAAATTTGATTTGAAGTACTTAGTTTCTTTCATATTTATCTTTGTCATTCTCTGCTTGGAGGAGGCCTGGCTGGTCTGAGGGCTTACAGTATCAGACAGTCTGTCACTCCTCATGTTTCCTTCCTCTGTCACAATTTAATATATTTTGTCCTGCTAGATGTTATGAAGCAGGAGCTCAATTTGATTCGAAAGGAGTCCAAATGGGTGAGCAAGTGGCATTACATAATGACCAGCTACAGCTGGAGTCTGGGTTGCTGTTGTTACTGAGCTCTCTGGGTTATAAATATTTGCTCATTATGTCTCATACCTTGGCTGTGCAGCAGCACTCTGCACTGCTGCTGCCTATCTGCACATGGATCAAAGGCATCCCTCTCCCTCCTGGATCTATGGAATGTGCATGTGAGCAGCATTCTGGATCCTTCCTCCTTCACCCACCAGCTTGGCACTGTGGGATTCTTGGAAATGAGACTGGGTCTGCTTTTCAGGGTGGAAGATGCAATAATTGCCAAGATTACTTTCCATTATCATCTTCATTATCTCAGTCACAATACATAGTTTTTTCAAGCAGCCCTTTGTGAGGAAATAGATGTGATCAGGCAGCTGAGAACCATGGGAGACAGCATAAGACCAAACTTGGTGCTTGTGAAAAATCAAAATGAAGCCTTGGCTCATGAAACAGATCAAGCACATTCTGGTGCCTGTTTGTGACAACTGAATTAGAGACATTTTTCAAACAGTTCATTCCTACATAAAGGCTAAACTTGTAAAGGTCAGCAGAATACTGAGTTATTTCCTATTAAAACGTCGGTTGCTGAAGAATGCTTTTCTAGTGTAACTAGATTTTCAAGAGATTTTGCAACTTTGCTGATATGATTTTTTTTTCTGCTTATGCATTTTCCAGAATATGTTCTGCACTTTGGTTTGTTTTGGAGGTAGTAGTTTCAGGAAAGAGAAATCCTGGATACATATTATTGCTCATTAACAACCAAATATGCTTCCTTTTCTTTTACTACCACAGGAAAACACTACTATAGGTACAACCTAGAGCAATAAAGTAAGGGGAGCAGATTATGCTTTGTGCTTTAAAGGGTTTTGAAATTTCAGAATTTGGGTTGCTTTTGGTTTGAATGAAAACTAAGTATTTTAGGAATCCCTGCAAAAGGTCCGTCCAGCACTGGCTGTCCTGTATCTCATGGACACAGCTGTGGAGCTGGACAGCCAAGTCCTGAGGAGCTGCAGACTGGAAAGCCAAAATCCCAGTGCCACATGGGTGCCCTGCACAGCAGCCAGGAGCTGGAGCCATCTCCCCAGCAGCTCCTCCGATGTGTGGCAGAGGCTGAGGGAGCCGAGGGCAGCTCTGAGTGCTGGGCAGGGAACAGAGCCTGACAGAACCTCCCAGCCATGGCCATTCTCCATCAGCCTTTGGTTAAACCCACACTGCCCCAGGTGCTGCTTTGATCTGTGCACATCAGCACTCTCCCTGCAAAGCACCTCTGAATCAGCTTCAGCTCAGGCTCCAAATCACAGATTCCACGAAAGCTGGAAACCTGTCTCCATCAAGCTCCTTTGCAAATGCACTCTTCTGAGAGCAGCCCATTGTTGGGATGCAGGCCTGATGGCACAGGCTTTACTGTCATCAGGATTAGAGCCCAATGGGTTTCACACTAAGAACAGCCAAGGGATAAACAACAGCATTCTGTGAGACTTGTGAAGTAGTCTGTTTCTGAAGACTTGGGACAAGAGAAAAATATTATATTTACACAAATTTACAATATTTAAATTTTTAGACCTCATTTTACTCTTCCTAAAGAACAAAAAAATACTCATAATTCTATGCTATTTAGGAATGTGGAAAAAACACATGAATAATAAATGTCATTAATGCCAGCAGCAATTACAATTGAATTGCCTACAGACATTTATTTCTGCTTATTTTTCCTCTTACTGATACCACCACAGGAAAACATGAACTCACAACTGAATTTGATATTATTTTACATAGCTAGAATTAAGACTCAATATTTTTCTTACATGAGGATTATGATACTTGTAGTTAGTTGATATTCAAGAGGCTGTTCTAGTTGTGGTTTGTTTTGAAATCAGAACCATTCATTCAAGACTCATTAGAATTAAGGTATGGGCCTTAACTTTTACCACAGGGTTTCAGGTCTCTGCACAGACTCCTTAAGCTTCAAGTGTTTTGTGGAATACAAATGAATTCATAACTTAACAAAACATAGATTATAGTTCTTTGTATTTTCTCTGAATTATTAGACTTTATTAACACATTTTATTTTACAATTTACATTTTATTCTAGCCTTGGTGCTTTCAAAACAAAAAAAATTTACACCCCAAATCGGGCTGGCTTTTTCTTGAGAGGGTGGCTGACCTTCCCAAGCAACCAGTTGTTTTATCTTAATTCCTTTCCAGACTAGTATTTTTAATTCTACAAGGTGTTTTTGTTTTTTAATTCTTTCAATGATTACAGCATTCCACTGTAAAAATACAGATTTCCTGTGAAGCAGACAATATGCAATCACTGGCTACAATATCAACACACTTCTGCCATTTAGTCTTACACAGCTCCAAGTGTTAGGCTGTCCTGGCTCACACGGAGCTGCTGCTGCCATACAATAATTGCCCAAACTTTAGAGCTTTAGCACATCTCTCTCCATTCTGCTCTTGGAAACCATCACACCAATAGAACACAAGAGTGGTATATTTATTTAGGTTATTAACAGGTGCTGTTTCTTATGGCTGTGTGCAGCTATATCGTTCTGTGCTGTTGATATTGGCTCTGATAATGCTTAGTTGAATTCCCCCTAAAAATAGGTATGAACGAAAGCTATTTGGAGGAGGATAAATTAAAATTTTATAACGTGTTTTCCAGTGCCTCATGCAAATCTTGGCTATTTCCCTGCATAATCAGCTTGCGTGGTTGAAGGTTGAACTGCAAAGGGCTGAATCCTGAAAACAGCAGTTCCTGTAAACCATATTGCTGGAACCTGGGGTTTTCTCCAAACCCCCCACACAACACAAATGATCCACCATCAGGGATTACACTGAGGATATGTGGTCCTTAGCCAGAAAAAGACTAAGGTACCTGCAGAGTAGCATTGTGTGGGATGGCTTTGGATATTTAATACGTTGTGCTCCAGCATTTTATCAGATGGGTCCCACGTGGAAAACAAAATAATACAGGTTAAAGCCTGCTCTTGTGTCTTCTTGCCCTCCACTGGTCTAGGGGTCCTCATGAGTGATGTGTCTAAAGGCACAAGGTGATTATGTGCAGTACCTGGTCCAGCTGGGAGCAGGCTGGTTTGGCTATGGAAGCACCAGAGCTGGGCTGTCCCAGACACAGATATCTGAGTGCAGAGACTCTTCTCATTCCAATGTGCTCATGCACTGAGCTGGGATTTTACAGGTTCAGATTTAAAATGCAAAGCAGTGCATTTCTCCCTCCTTTTACATTGTTTGTGTTATTGTTTCACACACAATATGACATCAGAGGCTGAGCAATGTGGCTCCCCAAGCAAACTGGTATAAAATTTAAAAAAGTCAGCAGCAGGTTGCTGGCAGAATAGCTCACTCATTCCAAACCACAGCACCTGTTTGCATCTTTGCTCCCCAGAAAAGCCTCTTATTTTAATACCCTGAAGCATAGAACACATAGTTTACTTACAGAAGAAAAATACTTCTGAAAAAAACAGAATTTAATTGCTTAATTCATTGTCTCTTTCTCAACTTTTGGCATAAAATATTAGAACAGAATATAGACTGTTCCAGTTGGAACACTGCACTGCCTGACCACGTTGGAGCAGGTTAAAGGCATTGTCCACATGCCCTTAAACACTTCCAGCCCTGGGGCACTGACTGCCCCTCTGAGGAGCTTGTTCCAGTGTCCAACCCGCCTGTTGGTAAAGAAATGCTTCCTAACGACCTGCCTGAACCTCCCCTGGTTCACACATCCTGTCACTGGATACCAGGGAGGAGGGATCAGCATCTCTCTCTCTCCGTGTCCCCTCCTCGGGATCCTCCCTCAGCCTTCTCTCAAAGCATGCCCTCCCCGAGTCCTTATCTGTTTGTCACAGGACTCTCCCCAGCCCTCTGGCAGCTTTGTTGCCCTCCTCTGGGCACGTTTAAGCAGAACTGTCTTTAGCTAAGCAAATCTCTCAAGCCTTTGTTTTAAATGCACAGCAGGAAGTCCAAGTATCAAGTGTGAACAAGGATTATTCTACAAGGAAACCTTGCCAGGAAGTGACAATAGTTATCGTTCTAAAACAAATACATGCTTATGTACACCTACAAGACAGAGTGCCTACAACATCAAAATTGTTCCTCACTTATATTCCCTTTATCATGATAAAGGTCAGGTTCTTTCACCAATCCCTAGTCAAGTGGACTGATGCATGTATAATAAATTACAGAAATGCCCTTTGAGCCTCTATTATTTTGTGAAAAAAAATAGCTAAGCAAACGGTGCTCATCGACCCATAAGGATGAAAAAAGAAAACATAATAGAAAAAATCTTTCTTCTTTTCTTATTGAATTTCAGAGACAGAAAATTCCTATTACATTTTTTAGTCCTTCCAAGGCCAAACAGATTCATAATTGGCAGTTAAGCACATATTTATCTGCCTTCTGGTTCTGTCTCCAATCTGAAGAGAGAAACATCTGACAATCTATTTCAATTAATGCAACAACTGTTGACACACAAGGAGGAATTCTGACAGTATTCATCTGTTGGACAAGTCTCAGAGTGGTACAGCTTTCTCCAGCTGATGGTGGTAGCAGGTGAACCACAGAAATTTGCTACAGCTTGGAAACACACCTGAGTTGCAAACATTTAAGCAAAACCAAATAAAAACATGGGGAGAAGCTGGACACACTTCCAATTTCCATGTTCTGCATAGAATGTGAAAATATTGCATCATTAATACCCAGAACAAACAATGAAATATGTACAGCATATATGTAAATAATCCTTATTCTCCTATAATTTTCTGAAAGAAATTAGGACAGCTGAGCATTTGTTAACCCAAACATAAGTCAGATAGAGGGTTCAGAAAAGAAGCTGTTCTGACACCTGATCCTGTGTCTGTGTATGTAATGCTCAGCTCTCTACCTTTTATATGCAGTTCCTCACTCTGAACTGCAAGGACAACTGGTATTTAATGAAAGACAAACTCTGTTTCAAAGTTTTTTCCCATTTATTTGGGGCTTTTTGATGTGAACTCCTGTAAGCACTAGAGGAGATAACAAAACATTAGTGGTTCTCTGTGAATATAAGTGATTCTGTCAGATACAGAATTTAATCAAAAAGATCTTGCTGCTGAGGTTACATGTCCATGTGCTTTCTGTGCATTAAGATCACAAGTTCTAATACAGGCATCTGAGTTTCTGGCATCCATATTACATTTTGTGTGGATTGTACTGGATGTGGTAAGGCCCCACACTGGATCTACTGGCATAAAATGGCAGATCCATTTCTCTTGAAGACATTATTGCTATTGCCTTGATTATTATGTTTTGTCTAACTTCATTTTTTGTTTCCAGCTATTTTGCAAAACAGAGCTGTTGGATATCATCATATACATTTCAATCATTTTTTTCCTGTTGAAAACGAAACCATTCCTACTAAACTGCCTCGTATACTTATCCTTAGTTTAGATTTCTCTTAGGAATCTGTTCTACCAGGGCAGTGCAATGAGCAAACAAAAACTCCCGGAAAGTCTGTACAGACCAGTTTAAATGAAAAAAACTTTTTTTTTTTTCCTGTTATAACAATTCTCTAATTGAAAATGCAAAAAAATTCCCCCAGCAGAAGTAGGTGAAGAGTTTCCAAAGACTAATCTTGGTGTACTTCTAGCACTACACAGACTGAAGTCTTTTGGTGACTTCACCATGAGCACACAAAGTAACTGTGGTGGAGTTGGGAATTGAGGGACTGGACTCTGAGTCCACAACTACTGTTTAAATAAACATCTACTTGTTTCCTCCTAGGAAAGATGGAGAAAGAGAGGCAAGTTACCCTACCAATTAAACAAAGGGATCACATCAGCAAAAACCATCCTGGGTGAAACATGACTTTTGTTTAATAGGGCATAGACATTCCATGTAAAAGATTAAAACGTGGTCTAAAAATCCATAGATATAGAAGAGAAGTCTAAATGATTGCTACATGGTTTATCTTTTATTATACTGGAAACTAACTATTAACCACAGTATTTCTGGCTGTAAATATATAATACAAAGAGAATTTTCCTGAGGTAGCATTGATTAACGTTGGAGGTAAATTATAATAAATACAAAGGGAAAGCCACTTACAGCATATTGAGTTTCTGTGGGAAGTTTGAGTAATGATCCATTATTGTAAACAGAAATTATTTACAGTACCATGCTGTGAGAAGCAATAGTTCTGACAGAATTAATACATTAATACAAGGACATTGCCTTTGGTCACAGAGGAAATTCACAGGCATGCAAATATTAGAGATTCTAGCAGGCTTCCCTTAGGGCAAGGACTGTGCCTTTTTCTGCCTGGCAAATTCTTAGCACATCAGGAATAAATAAATAAAAACAAGATTGCATGGAAAAGTGTTCCTAATAATCTATGTAACATTGAAAGAGTTCATTGCTTCAGTCAGTTGAGCAGGAAGGTTCTTGCCCAGGAGCAAAAGCCCTTCAGGCAGGTAACAGTCCTAGGGATGAAAACCTGACCCCAAACTAAGCCCCTGCTGATAAGGTTGTGCCCAGAATTTCAGTTTTCAGGGACTCGTAATTTAACCGGTCATAAGTGCAAGTTCCCAGAAAACAAAGCCCTGAGCACTGCCTGTATTTGACACTAAGGCAGAGAAGGTTGAGACTTTGGTTTCTGTGAGTTCTAGAGCAAGACAAGAGTAGCAAAGCTGCTGCCAAGACAGTTTTGCTCCCAACAATAAAAGAAAAGGACAGCATACAAATAATACGTGTGTGTGCCTGGCAGGAGGCCACAAAGCCTTGTTCTTGGAAGACATTCTGAGAAAGCTAAAGAGGCATTCTGCAATCCATGAAAAATAACGTATGCAAAGTAATGGGTTATAACTAGAAATGCCTGAGAATAGAAGTATCAATTTTACTTTTCCTTCTGGGCCTGTACTTTGTTTTTGAGATGAAGAACTGTGAAAGACCAGTGGGTGACAACAGTCCAGCTAATAAGGGGACAGCCATGACAAAAGAGGTTGTTATAAAGGGGTATAAGCTGTCCCCTATTCAGCCTGACTTCTGACACATTTTACTTCAGGCAGGTACTGTTGGGCAGACACTCAAAATCTGTCCTGGGTGTTGTTCTCCTGCCAAGATGCACTTGGGTTCAAAAGCACTGTTAATTAGCATCATTAGCAGTCCCCATTCATCATTTTGTATCAGCTAATCATGGTTCTTAGAGGAACTTAAATTTGATGCAGCGGCACTGTAACAAATTATTGAAACCCAACACCCAGTATTTCTGTTTGAGTATCAATTCATCAGGAGGGAAAAGGTTCCTTTTTGAAAAGTTCCTCACATTCTGTAAACCCATCCAACTTACCCTGCTGAGAGGTAAAGGACTGTAAGACATCAGCTTCTTATTTGGATTGTAGGTAAATAAAGGAAGAAAAATCCCCAAGACAGTGAAGTCAGTCCCTTAGTACATTGCCTCATTTAGGAACAATAATACTGGATTAATACAGACACCAGTGAGAGTGGTTATATTCCAGACTGGAAATAAGTTCCTGTGGCTTAAAGACAGCTGAGAGAAATGTCATAGGATAACAACCATCCCACCTTCAAGGTTTCAAGGCAAAAGCAACCCATGTTCATTTGCAAGGGACTGAGAGTTAATTTAACGACTAATTTTTATTCAGTGGCTTTTGTGAAAAGGGTTGTTGATCTCAGTGACATTATAAAACACAGCTCTGAAAGAGAAACTGATAAATTGGTCTTGTCAGGAAGGTCAAGGAGATGGATGGGATGAGATGTGCTCACTGGGGTACTGGGTTTCTGTGTGAGGTGGGGCACACTGGTCAAGAAAAACGCAAATAAACACAGGCAGTGCACTTTCCTGAGGAGAGAAAAGGTACTATGAATTTAATTCAGTAGCAGCACATTTGTAAATTGAGCAGCTCTGAGGTACCACTACTGAAGATGTGCTGAACTGCTTAAATTCAGTTTATAAATATTGGCCTAACTCCATTAAAGTAGGTGTTCATAAAACACTTTCAGACAAGAGCTTCAGAAATGTTCTAAATTTCTCTGATTCTGCCATTCTCAAATGTGTCAGTTCCACCAAGAGCAAAGCCGGAGAACTGATCAAAACTTCACTCTAAATAATATCATTTTCAAAATATCAGATCTACATTTTTATACTTTTGCCTCAGCTTACCAATTATACAATATGAGTTTGTAATGAAGTAGAGAAAAGAATGAAGAGAATAGTAAGATAATAAAGGCCATAAAAGGAATAACCTATTAGGAGAGAGACTGCAGGAACGAGTACTTTTTGATTCCTGAAAAAAAGAAACTGTCCAACAGGGAGTTTATGGAAGCAGCTTTCTTTGCTGTAGACTCACACCAAAGTAGAAGGCAAAGTGTTAGGCTGAAGATACTTTCCTAGAGATCTGTATCTTACTGCTGCCTCCCTGAGACAGCACAGACAGCTGTATGCAGATGTTTTGGAGGGCAATGTAGCACAGCCAGCCATAAACTCCAGAGAAGACATGGCTGAAGATGCCCCACAGCCAAGCAGTCATTCCCAGCACACGTCATAGGGAGGAGGAAGGCACAGGAAAAGGCCTAACTTAGGCTAGTGAAGAACAGAAATAAAGCAAAAAGAAAAGGCTCTGAGAGAAACCTGACCCCAGTCCAACTCCCTGGCAGGAGGAGCTGTGGGTGTCAGGGCTCCCTCTGGCACGGCAGGACGAGAGAGAAGCAGCACAAGGCAGGAGCTCACCCCTGGGCCACGGGCGCAGCAGAGCTGTCCTGGCTCAGGGCTCTGCACACACCCCACATGTTCCACACCCGTGGCACCTCCCAGCAGGGCAGTCCCCACAGCCTCACCTGCTCAGCCTCACAGGCCAATCCATCCCCATTCCACTACTGCACAGGTGAAGGCTTTTCCAGCCTTCTCCTCCTGTCAGCTCCATCTTATTCTTGCCTGTGCAACATGCCCATGATCATGTAGCCCATCAAACCTCATTCCCAGGGGAGCATGGATCTGTGCCTGGCCTACTGCAGGTTTTTTGATAACTGTTTTCAGTAAAGACTGCTTAGAAGAAAATATTTGCATTTTGGCAAAAAGATTGCAATTGGGTGGTCAGTTTCAACATATGTTCAGGTGAGAGAGGTCCTTTAAAAGTCTCTGAAATTTGCTTCTCCAAAGCAGGAAGGTTTTCTCATTTATTGAGACATATATTCATCATTGTTCTTTTAGAGTAGAGGTGTCAATGTGCAAAAGGCCATTAAAATGCAAAAATAGAACTAGGCCATCTTTATGCTGCACATCAGGGTATGTGCAGGGATGTTATTGATCACAGAAATTACACATAAGAGGTTCCTAAAATAACACGAGGGGAGAGGCAGCAGGTCTCACAGTTGTCTTTTAAGTCTGGAGGTTCAAAATAAAATGGGATCATTATTGAAATGTAAAATAGGAATATAAAGTTCCTGTTGATACAGGATTGCCTGTGTCCTAATTATGGAAAGATTTGCTGTCCTCCTTTTCCTCCAGTCTCCTATCTACTTGGCACTTCCTTCAAAAGGATATGTACATCATTAATAGAGAAAAATCAAATAATCTTTGGGCTGAAGTCACACTTTTGAATGATTCTTAAGATTATTTGTAATATTAAAATTAAATGGTAGCTTGAAATACTATTAATTTCCTCTAAAAATTGAAGTATAAACTCAAATAAAAAAATTAAGTAAGTCCCCTCCCCTAGTTAAAGCCTGGGTGGTAATGCAAAGAGGGAAAATGGACAGGTATTTGTCCCCTGTTCCTCAGGACAGGTTGTGAGATCCACAATTTTAGGTGCAAAAAGAAAAGTGTATTTTAAAATCAGTTCCCTCATTTTCTATAACTTCTTGTCTCAAGCGCCTAAGCATGAAACAGTTATTTTGCCTCTTGCTGAAATGTCATCAGCGGCTGCACCAGGAAACATTTGAGAGAAAATGAGTATGAGAGCAGGGAGCTGGTGTGTGCTGAGCTGCCAGCAGGAGCCCTGGGCTGAGCCCCTGCACCCCCAGAACAGCTGGGCTGGAGAGAGCAGGAGCCTCCTGCAGGGCCAGGGCGGCTCTATGGGGCAGTGCCAGGCTCTGTGAGGCAGTGCCAGGCTCTTTGGGGCACTGTCAGGCTCTATGGGGCAGTGTCAGGCTCTGTGGGGCAGTGCCAGGCTCTGTGGGGCAGTGCCAGGCTCTATAGGGCAGTGTCAGGCTCTATGGGGCAGTGTCAGGCTCTGTGGGGCAGTCCAGGCTCTATGGGGCAGTGCCAGGCTCTGTGGGGCAGTGTCAGGCTCTGTGGGGCAGTNTGAAATGTAAAATAGGAATATAAAGTTCCTGTTGATACAGGATTGCCTGTGTCCTAATTATGGAAAGATTTGCTGTCCTCCTTTTCCTCCAGTCTCCTATCTACTTGGCACTTCCTTCAAAAGGATATGTACATCATTAATAGAGAAAAATCAAATAATCTTTGGGCTGAAGTCACACTTTTGAATGATTCTTAAGATTATTTGTAATATTAAAATTAAATGGTAGCTTGAAATACTATTAATTTCCTCTAAAAATTGAAGTATAAACTCAAATAAAAAAATTAAGTAAGTCCCCTCCCCTAGTTAAAGCCTGGGTGGTAATGCAAAGAGGGAAAATGGACAGGTATTTGTCCCCTGTTCCTCAGGACAGGTTGTGAGATCCACAATTTTAGGTGCAAAAAGAAAAGTGTATTTTAAAATCAGTTCCCTCATTTTCTATAACTTCTTGTCTCAAGCGCCTAAGCATGAAACAGTTATTTTGCCTCTTGCTGAAATGTCATCAGCGGCTGCACCAGGAAACATTTGAGAGAAAATGAGTATGAGAGCAGGGAGCTGGTGTGTGCTGAGCTGCCAGCAGGAGCCCTGGGCTGAGCCCCTGCACCCCCAGAACAGCTGGGCTGGAGAGAGCAGGAGCCTCCTGCAGGGCCAGGGCGGCTCTATGGGGCAGTGCCAGGCTCTATGGGGCAGTGTCAGGCTCTGTGGGGCAGTCTAGGCTCTATGGGGCAGTGCCAGGCTCTATGGGGCAGTGTCAGGATCTGTGGGGCAGTGCCAGGCTCTATAGGGCAGTGCCAGGAACACCAGATATGAGTCAGACACCTCTCCACAAGGGCCCTTGATCAGCACACCCCACAGCCCCGGGGTTGGACGTGATTTCCTTTTAAAAGCAGGAGCTGGACCCTGCTCAGCTCTGTGTTTACTCACACAGGACATACCCACTCTGCTGTGCTTGCAATGTTAGATTTGAGGATTCACCTCAGTGGCCAAAAGCAAATGAGCTGGGCTAAGTCTCAGAGAGATGTTAGGAATGCACCATTCCCTCAGCAAAGACTTCATTTTCTTCCTCAAAAGGAGTTATTTGTCTGATGCTGTCTTGCCTAATTATTTTCCCCTGAAACTCTTGTGCATATATTTGAATAAAACAACATTATGTAAATAGAAAGTAATTCAACTCTAGAAATTACTGCAATAACAATGTGGAACACATCATAACTAAGCAGCTAAATGTTAGGATATTAATCTACATAAAGGGCCAATCCAAATTACTGTGGCTCATATAAATACCTGCTTAGATAGGGTTTGGCATTGATTAAAAGACAGCCATACATGGGAGTCCAAAATACTACTTTCAAAAAAAATATTTATTTTTAGTTATTATAAGTTAACATCTAAAGATTCAAAGATTTAAATTGTCTCTTTTGGAAGACAGGAAAAATTATATCCTATTTCTATTTGATGGCCCACAAGGATTCATCTGCACACTGGGAAAAAGGACTTGGGCCCACCATGTATCATTATCTTTGAGAATTCACCCAATGGATGAAATTCTGTAAAACAAGAATTCACAAAAACAAGGTGTGCTGTCAAGCCTTAGAAAAGAACACAATTAAAATAATTTAGTATTCATTTAATTCATGAATTAAGGAACAAGGGAAAGGAAGGGAGAAAGAAATAGAAATGGACGTGGTCATGAATAAACACTAATGCAGATTTCTCAGGAATAAATGGAGCTTAACCTGAGCAATTCCCCTTCATGTCAATGTAACAGGCCCCTTGGATGGGAGAATGCTGTAGATATAAAAAATTCTGATTTTTAATAGGCTTTCAGAAGCTGTTTCTAAAAGGTTGCTACAAAATTA
The DNA here is from genome assembly GCA_013397375.1 of Toxostoma redivivum. NCBI lineage: Eukaryota > Metazoa > Chordata > Aves > Passeriformes > Mimidae > Toxostoma > Toxostoma redivivum. Next base: position 951,052 of record VXBI01009565.1, read on the forward strand.
TCTGAAAACTGCTTCCAGAGAATAATCTCAATTTTTTCCTATTTTTAATGGGAGGATGCAGTGAACGGAGCCCTGTAGTGCTTTATTCTGTCTCCAATATTTTCAGTAATGAGGAGGACAATGGGACAGTGTACATATTAAATTTGTGAGCAGCATCAAGCTGGAAGGTGTTTCAAAGATTTTGAAAGACAGAATTGGAATTCAAAAGATTGTAAAAAGCTGAAACATGCGGTAAAAAACATGGTGCATTCCTATTAAATGTGTTTAAGAACAATGATTGTGAAGAGCAGTCTGACATAAAAGGATTTCTGGGCTTTAGGGGATTGAAGGCAAAAAATGGATCAACAAAACTCTGCTGATGCCAGAGAAGAAATTGTATATTAGTGGGCATAATTAAGTAGACATCCTGCAAGATAGGAGACATATGAGAAGACATGAAATGCCAAACCTCAAGAAAGATGTGTTCAGAAAGGCTGGATTCCTGAAACCGCTAATCATTCTATGTGAGAAGAATTAAAACACTCATTCTGTGGTACTGAGAGTTCAAAATACATAAAATGCTGCAGCACAAGGAATAGTCATCATCCTTTGAAAAGCCAGTCATTTGTATTTCCTGTGAGTCTGTGCAACAGGAGAACATGCAACCTACTTCATAAGCAATAAATTTTGTTCTCTGCTGTTTTAAAAGATAACAAATTATGACTATTTATTTGACAACAGATCTCTAATTCTTCCCTGACTTTCTGTCTTTTTTCTATGAGCTTTTGATTGCTTACTACAGACTAACAACCTGACATTAACAAGACTACACATGCAGGTTGGGAGAGATCCATACCTGGATGTTATAGCTTCACTGTAGTCCCTGATAGAATTTCCTCTTTAGAGAGACTCTAAAAGAATAAATTAGGTTATGCCAGAAAGTAAAAAGCACACTCATCTCCATTGCTGGGCCAGGTATGTCAGGACAGAAGATGCCACTGGGATGTGCTTCAGGAGATAAATATTGAAGCAAAATATTTCTTAAGCCTCACATTAACATCATATGATTCACTGGAGAAATTTTCCTCCACCTTTGCAGGCTGAATGGAAACAACAATGAGCAACATCCTCCCTATTTTATATCTTTCTTAAATTTTACTATTATTTGCTTTTGCCCTTGAATGGTGTGAGACTCCTGCAGGGTATTTCTTACCTAAAAGCTACAGGCAAGAGGACTGCTAACTCACTGCTTAGAAAAAACAGGAAATAACAAAGGCATGAAGTTAGCTTCTATATTTTTATACTGTCTGGTCTCTTCCTTCTAAATTGTTACTACATGGTATATGGATAGGTAAGAGACAAATTAGTGGGGTGCCTGAAGCAAGGAAATTTTTTATGTATTCAAACCATTACAGTTAAAACAATAAACAAGGCATACAAATATTTAGAATAACATTATAATGACAGGCAATTTCCCATTCTGTGAAAGTATATTAATTACTGTAAAGAAAGTAAATTCATTGAAAGACAAAGCAGTCAAAACAACAAATCTGAGCTGGTACATCTTAGCAGACTCTTTATTTCTGGGGAAAGTTACAGGAGTGTTTGATTTGTAAAACAACTGCTACCTTATGGGAAAAGAAATTCTGTTGTGTAAGTCAAATTTGCTGAATTTATCTTTTCTTAATTTGCGTAGCTAAGGATATTTGCAGCACTCAAAGTGTGTATAACTGGTGGGTTTAATTAATTTCTCAACTCTGCTACGTGAGGCAAAAGAAGATGAAGAAAACCAGAAACGTGGGCAGGAGTGAGAACACAGCACTGCCTGTGCCCTGCCCTCCCACAGCTCAAGCACTGGAAATTGATATGAAAGCAGGGTCCTGATATCTCCAGAGTTCATCTGCTTATTGCCTCCTTAGAGGTTATAATCCTCTGTTTGTGAAGCCACAATGGGTAGCTGTAGAGAAGATTACAATGTCACAAATCCTATCAGAGGATTATAAGTCTGTCAGGCTGTGAGTAATTATGATGGAAAAGCAAACCTCCAGAGGACATAAAAATAACCTTCATAAAAGGAGATCCCGTGCCACATAATAGAAGTCCACATGGAAAACCAACCTTAGACTGCAGCTCTTTTGCAAAGCAAGAGCCCAGAAAATATTACAAGGATGTGAGTGTTATGGCACAGCATGAAGCCCAGGGGAAATGAAAAGCAGAAGAGAGAGGCTTCCAGCCAGTTTAGTCACAAGGCCAGTGAAATTCCACTCCTACCCTCCTCGATGGCAGTAAAACAGCCAACTGATTTCACAGAACTCTGCTCCTACACACTTGGAGCCTAACCAGAAACAAGGAACCCAAACCTGAAACATGATGAAGGCCCCATCCCCTAAATGCCTGTGACCAGAGAGAATTCAGCACCCCACAGCATCACTAGACTTCTAGACTCCATCTAGAAGACAGTGGGAAGCTTCAGTCTACAGGTCTCGATTTTAACTGATACACAAAGATGCAGTTGTCTCTTTCCCCATTTGCAACCTGTCACAAAGAGTTCAGAAGAGCTCACAGGCATAAGATTCATATAACTCCCATAGCTTTAATCATAAAGTGATAGCTGCACATTTAGTAAGAAAAAGGAACACTGAGTGTTCCTCCCTGGCTGGACACAGACAGCAGTGGAGCTTCACACCTCTTTGGCTACACTGCTATTGATTTTCCTTCTTTTATGCTTCAACTCCACTCCCACCCATTCACCCACTCCTTATATCATTATTAAAAGAAATACAATATCTGACTTTCACACAGGTAAGTGCCTGAAAGATGTAGATAGAAAATTAAAAGGATGGAAGGGGGAGGATTTTATTGTAAATTAGTTCTGTCCTCATCTTCACTTCAGATAAAAGTAGTCCGAATGAAGAGGCCATCTGGTTTTGAGTGTGTGTAGATAGCATTGCCTTCATTCTGACAGCAGAAGAGAATTCCACAGCACTGGAAGGAAACTTGGGAATTTTGACAATTAGAAACAGACAAAGGGCACTGTTTGAGTCACAGCAGCACTGTCACTACACAGCTCACTGATACATCTCTGCAGTTCATCCCTCCTGCCAGAGGAAAATCAGCACTTCCGAGGATAAGCACTAATGGCAGAGCATCATGGATTTTATGACCTGGCTCCTTGACCTTCTTTCCCATGTCCAGATGTAAGGCTCTGAAAATCAGCTCATGAGTCCCCCACCATAATTCCTCCTTATGAAGACTGCACCCACAGCACCACAGTTCATGGTGTCTCGGATGGGACTGAGGTGCCAAGAGCTGCCATGCTTCTCTCCTTTGGGGTCAGCCAGCACTGGCACTGTGCTCCCTGCTGGTGCACAGCCACTGACAGCAGGGGTGGGTGTCCTTCACCTGCCTCTGCTCTGTGCTGCCAGCACAGCCCCAGCACCACAAAGCCAGAGGGACTTAAGTGCCTCCACTCTGCCAGTGGAACTGGAGCTGTTCCTGCATCTCCTGCACGGGGGAGGAAAGCTCATCCTCAGAGATCCACTGAGGTTATCTGTGTGGAAAGGACTGCACAACCTTTGCCATGGGAGACAGCAGCAGAGCAAGAGTTTAATTGTGCAGGAGGTGAATATAAAATATAAAGCATCAGCGGTCAGCCTGCAGATCTTAAGGGACAAACATATATAGGGATGACTTACAATAGCATTATATAAAGAACAACACAGCTCTGTGGGTTACTGAGGGTAGAACCTCTTCCCAGAAGTTGCATTGCAAGGCCACAGGTGTTGAGAAAAGGCAGCAGTAATGATCAAAGATTGGAAAGACTGAAAGCAGTGAAATTATTATTTCAGAGAAGAGACAAATATTTGAAAAGTGGAAAAAAAGCATTTAAAATAATGAATGATAAAGAAGTTGGATTGCAAGAATCTCTTCTTGCAAAAATACAAAATCACTTAAATTGCAAGGCAGAGAAATTAAGACTGGATGCGAGGAATACTTTTCAGTTTAGGACTTGTACTAAACTGTAGAAAATGTTGCAGCAGAATGCCATTAATTTGTTAAGAGCTATACCATTTTTCAACTGTGTGGAGAATAAGGGATATTTGTAACAGCAAATACAAACAAAAAGGTTCAAGTTTATAAAATTTTAACTTGTTTTGCTGTTTCTGGGAATAATCCCTAGAGTAAGGGAGTAGTACACACCTCTCAGAGACTGTTTTGCATATCAGCACAACTGGGGCTCCTGCAGCCTGCTGTCACACATTCAGTGTGGGCAGAGAGTGGCTGTTCAGCTGCAGGGACCACACACGTCAGGGTGTCTGTAAGTGCATAAACAGGACACTGTCTCGTGGGCATGCCACTCTGGTTTTGATGCATCACCTTCTGCAGAACAAACCCTTGTATGGTCTGGGTGTGAATAAGAATATCCTTTAAAATACAACATTTAACGCAAATCTGAAGGAAGGGGTAAAGAATGTAAATAAAGACAATGGTATCACAATACCTACAAAGACACAAAATACTAAATTATAAAGGTGTAAGAAAAATGCACAAACACAAAACCTCTGGGAGGGTCAGTTCAGTTGCAGTGGGACAATCTACAGAGAGGAAAGAGCAAATACATAGGGCAAAGGTAAGAGTGTCACTCCAACAGTGAGTCCTGAATGGACAAGAGTCTTAGTATCCAGGAAGAAACTGAAAGAAATTACTTTACAGCCATAGTCAATTGTTGAAATCCTACAGTTTTAATAATCCGTGGATTTTTCAGAAACAGCACCTGCAGCTTCTCTTGGTGAAGCTTGTAGGAACATGAGTATGGATTCACAATGCTGGATGAGCTGGTCTTATAATTCAGTATATTACATTCAAGAACAAAAAGGCAAATATGGTTCTTGTTTCAGTGTAGTTATGGATGGGAGGGGAACAATTTTATACTGATATTCTCTAATCACCCAGCTCCCTCCTGTTTTCATAGCTGTTATTTTCAATTTTACTTAGTTCAGGGCATCTTTTTCTCCTGAGTATCTGAAAATGCTCAGCTATTATTATATTTTGTTCTGAATTTTCTCTTTTTTCACCTTTGACGTCCCAGACTCCTTTTGTCTGTCTCGTTCTCATTTCTTTTGTATGTGTGTCTGCAGGTGGCTTTTATAGCAAAATCTCATTCTGCTTTCCTGGCCTCCCCCCACCCTCTCCTGTTCTGTTACTGCATTGCCTTTCTCATTTGTGCTTTTCCTGATGCCTGTAACCACTCATTTCCTAATAGATTCCATTCTGTGCCTATGGAGTTTGTTCATTTTCCCTGTCCCCAAGCACTGAATCATTGGCTTCATTGTACAGAAAGGAATGAATACCCAGGCCACTCTGCAGAGCAGGTTTCACTCTCCTGTTGCTGAAAAGGAGGAGGGAAGTGGCTAAGCTCAAGGGATACCCATGGCAAGCTCTTGGCTCTGAAGCAGTGAACAAGTTCATTATTGCTGCAACCTCCTCAGCCCTTCCTCTAACCCTGAGTCTCCCATAGGTCTGGCAGCTTCTTGACAAGATTAATCAAAGTAGGTGAACACACAATGTATCCTATAGAAAATGCAGAAATCAAACCGCTCAGCTTTGAGGCTTTTGCCTTGTCTTGCCCTGTTTGTATGTGAGACCATGATTGGTTTTACATTGAGTTCTTATTAGTATTTAATACTTGCTGACATGCCCATTGCTTGGTTCCTGAATGAAGTGCATAAATCAGATATAACACCATCTTAATTGGACAGAGTGACGAATAATTACAGTGACCAATAACACTATTGCCATATGATTCACACTAAACTAACTCCAAAATTCACAATTGGAGAGGGGTGCCAAAAAGCACTTTCACTTGAAAAATGCAGTAAACAATTAATTGTAATAACTTCAATTGCTGAGCTATAGGTCAAGGTAGTAAAGAGATAAGGTAAAGATCAATATTTGTCACCTACTGGGAATGTGACCAGAAGCCAATGCTTCAGACATTTCCAAAGGCTCACTGTTGGTGGCTGGGATATAAACCCCACTTTTTCCAGCTATAAACTGGTTTGGTGCAGCTTCCTTCCAGTTATTTTCTTTTCCATGTGTCTCCCAGTGGCTTTTCTATACCTGTAGGTCTTAAGGGAATTACAATCAAAAACACTCCAGCATAAAAAGAACTTTTTCATTTCTCCTTTTCTCTCTGTCTCATTTTCTGCCCATCAGACATCTAGCTTGTGTGTGGTGAGCTCCAGAATATTTCAAACTCTTCCTTTTGGGCTAGTAGCAGGAAGACAAAGAGCAAACCATAAACACTTCATCCACAATAACCCCTCAAAGTCTAGGAAGGTCAGAGAGCAGGCTGGCATTGCATTTCCTCGCTTCAGCAGAAAATAAGATAGGTTGGGAATATTGCAGGTTTTTTACAATGTCACCATTGCTAATCAGGTCTAATTATTCAAAATAGAAGCTGTGGCTCAGACAGTTTTTTGAGTCTTTGTGATGTTCATACTCTCTGCTTTTTAAAAATAAATACATAACTTGGCAGAGGTACAGTGCAGCTGGTAGTATGGAATACTGTGGTGGACAATACCAGTGTCACATTGCCAGAAATAATCTGTGAGCACAGCCACAGCTTTCGATGTCCCCATTCAGTGAAGCAGCTATTTGCAAACACCAATCACAGAATATTTGGTTTGTAAGTATAAAGGACTTCACTTGGCATAAGGGGTCACTGGTAAAGCTTGTAGAAATTTTTCTGGTTAAAATTTCTTCCAATTGAAACCAATCCTTTATATCACAAAATATTTTGAAGAATCAAAATTATTATTATTTCCTCCCTGAAATGTAACACTTACTATTTTTCCAACTTCAGGAAAAAAATTTAAAATCTCAGATTTTGCACAAACGTTTTGTGAAGTAGCTGTGGATAAATGTCTTATTTCCTGGGAGAATCCCTATTCAGTGTTGCTGAGAATGAAGGAGTGTTAAGTATGATGACACTACCAAGGCCAATCCCTCTTTTAGTTAGAAATTACTGGGCTCCTGCAGTGGTTGGACTGACGCTGCCCATTGCCCAGACTGCTGCAGAATTTACATCACACCACTGCTGCTTCAGTTATGAACGTTTCCTAAGCAGCACCCAAATACAGATGAATTTACTTACTTACACTGTAAGTAAAGATTACCTTACTTACATCAAGGTAAGGAATCAGATCACACACTTTAGTGAGCTTGTGAGCATGTGTAACATTCACCAACAACGGCCAGTTAGACTAAAATTTAGTTCAATTCAGGTTTAGACAGATGTATATATCAAGCTGAGATTTCTCTTGTAGGCCCTAGGAATTATGAAAAGTGGGAGCTTCTTTATAAATAGGAATCATAATTTAATATGGCTAAATGCACTTTGCCAGAGATGGCCTTTTGCTTAATTCACTTTGTGCAAATGGCCAACTGAATGAGTAATTTGAGCTGTGTCTTCTATGTGATGACCTAGTGCAAGCATCTGGTTGGGAGTGAGGGGCACTGTGTTAGTCTGTAAGAATGACTGTCTTTAATTCACTTAAAAGTCATAATTTAGAAGAGTTCTGGGATTTTAACAAGACAGAAGTCAAAGAAGATCTAGAAATTGAAAACATATTTCTTTACATCTTTGTAAACACTCAGGGGAGCAAACCCCAGCACTATCAGTAACCCAGCAACCAAGAAGCAGCAGAGCCTGTCACTGAACACCCAGACAAAGCCCAGGTTCACCTCATTCATCTTCTCCAGCTCATTCCTGGAGTAACTTTCTCCACTGTGTTTAGAGAGATGACTGAATAAAACTGATGCTTCTAAGAAACACATACAGAAACCAGTCCTAGTTAGCTATACCTTATTTACATTGTTTTACAAGTCTCCATGGCTGGAAGTCATTTCAGCAGTGAGTGTGGTACTCATAATGTTTGTAACGCAGTGAAATCATGATATTTTGACATATTGAATAATAATTGCCACAAGGGAACTTCATAAGAGTAGCATCCATGAAGTACTGATTTAGCTGTACTCATAAGAAAAATTAATGACTGTAGGGTTAAAAGGTAGATACTTTCCTTGCAGCGAAGGTCTCGCCCATGCTGGTACCTTCAGTACTGCCCTTTACTGGAACACTGCTGTGCTGCCTTTCCTGCTCAAAGTGCACTCACAGATGCAGCCAGAAAAGAGAGATATTTGGAAGGTATGGATGGTTTGGAAAGAGTGGTCAGCTGTTCATTGGTTCAAACCATTCTATTAAGAGGATTTCCTCAGCTGTACTCTAGAGATGGAATGGGAATGTTATAGGATTGCAGAAACTCCTCTTCTGAGTCACTCAGTTGCTTCAGACATGCCAAGTGCTAGAACTGAACAGAAACATGCTGAGATTTTTTCCTTACTACATAATAACAGTTCCATAAAATAACAACTGTTTCTGTGAAATTGCTGATTTAATCAACTTATCCTTTCATGGTAAACTATCAAAAAAGATTCAAAAGGTGTTCCAATAGTTTTTGAGAAATTCTGAAGCAGAAAAGTTTCTCATTTTTAGTTCTTCCTTATTAAGAACTAGTAACACAAAAAGAATAATCCTTTTATTAGATGATAGCACTGGTACTGTTTTTGTCCTGTTATCTCAGGGTCCCCTCCCAACTTAGGCACAGGTGTATGGGATGGACAGAGCTCTGCATGGGCAGGGCCAGCCCCAGTAAGAAGAGCAGAGGCTGCACCAGGCACCAGAGACAAGGAAGAAGTTAAAAACCACCTTTGGTTTCTTTTCTCTCCCACCAGTTAATCTGTTAAATCTGACTTCAGAGCTCCTGCTTATTAATGAGCTGTGGAAAGCCAGGTGGCTCGATTCCCTTAAAATCCTGGCAAACTGCAGGGATATTTGGCTCCTGCCAAATCCTGTGGGCATTTGGAGGATGGTCCAATCCGTCCATCACAATAAACTGCCTTTCCCATAACTGACCAGCTTTCTCTCTTCATGGTCTCTACACTGTGCTTGATGATGTGGGAGTTACTGTATTGTCACCAAGACAGCACCATGGTCTCATTGCAGGAGAAAAATGTGCTTGTCTGCCATTGCAGAAGGTTCTAGGATTGCCAATCAGCTCCAAATATCTCAAAATACATAGTCTAGAGAAGGACTCAGCAAAAAAGATACCCTGACCATGTTGAAATCTAGGTTTGCGAATTGAGTGCAGCATGCAATTATGATCAAACGTTGTAGAGGCTGGAATTGAACTCTAGAAACGACTAATAAATTTTATCTTAGAAAGAAAAGTGTACAGGCTGTATTCTCTACTATAAAGGAACAAATCCATTTCAGAAGGTATATAGGGTGAGTGGTGGCATAAAGCCGTACATAAGCAGTGATTAGCTCCTGTTTTTATATATGTCTGCTACAGAAAACATGATCTTGGTATGATATTACAATTCCCAGCATCAGGGGAGAGGAGAAAACATAAGAATGAAGTGTGTGCTTTGAAAAAGTCACCTAATGATAGTCATGAGACAAAAAAGCACATTTTACATTGTGATGCTTGTCTACAGAACACAACCTGTTTGCTGTGCAAACAACGAAGCTGCTCCTGGTTTTAAAAGCAGTGTAACTGTGAATGTGCAGCAGCCTGAGCCAATTTAAATGAGTCTGGCTCTTTTACTGCAGAGAACCACTCTACTGCCCTGTATTCAGTCTAACTTGGAACCAAGTCTATGTTTTGCTTTGTTTCTTAGTGCTGCACCAAATTCAGTATTGTCGGTGTTCAATTGTTTTGAAAACCTATTTTTTAGTTCAAAGATCTTTTTATTACAAAAATTATTGTGTGTTGCCATAATTACTTGTCAGCTTTTAATCATATCATTAACTGTTCAAAGTACAGGTCTCCTGTACTCAAACTCCCACTTTGTAATAAACACTGTTTTGTTGCATTACATCTCAGGGCATATTCTGTCTAATATGTACTCAATAACAACGTGGAAACCTTAAGACTAATTTACTTTTTACTTAATGCTTGTCAATTTTCTTTGATACAGATCCACCACAGATGAATAATGTCATGCCAACGTCTCCCCTCCTTCCTCAGATGGCACATCAACATTCATATCCCAGCCTGGGACAGATCACAAACCCATATGAGCAGCAGCCCCCAGGCAAAGAACTGAACAAGTACGCGTCTCTAAAGGCAGTCGGTAAGTGAGCGCCGCGACGCACGACTTCTCCTTTAGCTCAGCATGTTGCACTTGCTGCTGGCAGCTGACATTCTGCCTCAAAGTTGAAAACAAGGTCTTGCTCATCTGGACTAATATGACAGCGTTTCATAATGAATATCCCATGGTAGAATTCAATATGAGCATCATGTTAGTTGGAAATGCAACAAAAATTAAGATGAGGACTGCAATTAAGTGATAACAAAACTACACTCAAGAACTGGTGATGAGACAATGTGAGTTCATACATGCACATAAAACCACTCCATGCTCCTGCAAGACATTTTTCAGCAAGTTTCACCTGTTGTACACAGTGCTCAGCCCCAGTTCTTCATGCCCCAAACCTGCAAAGAGCAGGGAGTTGGACTCGATGGTCCCCATGAGTCCCTTCCAACCTGAGATATCCTATAATATGCCTACATATGCATTGTGATGTGTATGTCCCACAGCTTTCTACACAAATTAGAGAGAAAAACATCAGTTTATGATTTAGACACCTGCTAAATAGTTCCAAAAAGAGAAGGCAGTCACACAGTTCTGAAGTAAGAGTTTTCACATTTCCTGCAATATGTACATTAGTAGGTCATGGGAGGAATGTTCTGAGATCTTGTGATTTCAAACAATTAGTGCATGATAAAACTCCTAATAAAGATCCCAGTGGTGGCTTGTTTCTGTGCCTGATTAATATTATTTTAAGTAAATGAGAGAACATCCTCAAAGAAACAGCTGGAGGGAAAGAAAAGGACAGTAGTGAGTAAAAAATAATTTTCATATTGAATGTCTAAGCTTATCGTAGTTTTCAGGGGCTGTAAATACCTGCTGCACACCCTGTGATGACAGAAAGCCCCTTCTAGCCAATAATACATTAAGAACAGGGGAGCTCTTTTCCCACTAACCCTTGCTTAGCTTTCACAAATAGATGTTAACAATGTTTCCCCATAAATCCAGAGTAATGCCACTCTCCCTATTTCCTGACAGAGATAGGTATCTAGAAAAAGAGAAGAACGGCTCAGAGCTTTCTGACTTGAGAATCAAGTATTCACCATGCCAGAAAAAATTTTCATCACAAACTGACATTCCTTTATCTGAAATTCAGGATACCAGAGCTCTAACAAAATGTACATCTCAAGTTTTTACTTCAGTTTGTTGGTTTTGTATCTTACAAGTGGCATTTTAAATCTGCTTATAAAAACAAGGGTTAAGAGCTTTCTGCTGGGTTTTGAATACCAAGCAGCTTCACAATTCCTTCTTCAAAAGGTGCTGCTGTGAAATGATGTAGTGATTATCACAGATTTATGCACTGATATTGAGCTGCTTTTTCAGATGTCAATTTAGGTCAAGCCAATCATCAAAGCTGAAAGGTATTTAAGCATAACAAAATGAGGGATGAAACACTCTAAGAAACTTCTCTCATCTGCCCAAGAGCCACTGAATGTACCTTTCAAAAAATTATGAAATTAGAACTTAGGTATTTCTTATGTGTCTGAGTACACGTTTTTAAAGCAGCTAGATTATAACCATACCATTAAATCAACCTTGAAAGATTGTGCACTTCAGCTCCAGAAGTTGTATAATGCCTCTCAGAATCTTAAACTAAATTAAACATAACTTTCAGGGACATTATCTTTCGGGGGAATGCACCATCTTCCCTTGCTTTTCTCCTATTTTTCTTATCCCTTCTCTCTTTTTTGCCCTCACAGATCTACTAGTCTCAGACCACATTAGCCAAATTTTAGATACAGGTGAATTTTCACAAGTACAAAAGTGCTGCATTGTGATCCAAACTTCTCAGTAGAAAACAAGAGAGGTTTTGAAACTGTTCCACATTCACACCTTCTGTCCGGACTTATGGAACAAGGACTAAATACACTGAGTTTTCAACCATTTTCAGACTCTCAAGACCCTGATTCTTCCCAAGAATACCTCCTGAATACATCCCAAGGTCACAAGAGGTTTTTCCACGATGCCAGCCAGGCCTAGGTCCGTGACCACGCTGACATCCACCCTGACATCCAGCTCTCCAGACTGCAGGGCTCATGTTGGTTTTTGGAGAGCTCGGACAGAAAAGAGGAGCTGGCCAACATCAAGCCCACCAATACAAATTTAACCTGACAACATCCTTTGAACAACCAGACATAGACTGAGTTCACCCTGACCTCATGTCACAGGGCAAAGGCATTTTTTTGCTTGCCAACATTCAGACTTCTATTTATGGATCCCCACAGCAGGTTAACGAGTGTGTCTCGTCCATTCCCTTTTACATTCATTGATAGTGGCTTGAGGGTGCATTCATTTGCCATAAGAGAAACTTAACAAGATGTGTTCTATGTTTCTCTATGCATTTGAGGCAAACTCTATTAATTTAAACCCTTACTCTGCATGGTCCCATTGTTTGGATGTACTCCACTGTGCTTAACCCTTTTCTTTAATAAGAGATTGGAGGAAGAAGCATTTCTAATGTTTTATAGCAACTGTAGCTATAGTATATTAATATCCCTCATCAGAATGTGGCCATAAGTGGTAAGAAGTTTAGATAACTGAAAAAGTGAAGCTTTACCAGAGGCAGTATTAAATTAATTTCTACACAGCTGCTTTCTTCTGAACTACAGATGTCCTAAAAAATTGGCTAATTTTAGAAGTGAGCTACTCATTCCTCGGTGACTGCTGTGAAAATTCAGTTTATGGAAAAGTAGCAAGTCACATTAATCTTTGTTTTGATCATGTCCAGGTTCTCCATTAGCTTCAGTAAAGATTCAAACACTTGTGAAAACAAGAGACAACAGTGCCCTTGCTATTAATTTGTATTGTGCTACTGAGTAAGAATGACCCATACCTTGGTAGTGAGAGCAACCTGATCCCCAGGAAGCAACTTTAAAGCTAGACCTCATACTCCAAGTGACAGCTTAGCAGAGTGTGGTTGCATGTTGGACTGTTCATGCATGTGTGCAGTGCCATGTGTGCACTGCAGTGTCTGATTCAGCATCATGGGGAGAAGAGAGTTGAAAAGGTTGCTGTGGATGTATTTGATTTAAAAAGCTAAATATTTTTACTTGAACAAGCTCAAAATGCACAACCAAACCTTTTTACACTCAATGGAAGAGGATGTTTACCTCATTTCTTGTTAGGATTTCCTTTATTTGTTGCAGCCACCAGAATATTTTATTTTATATTCTCAAATGAGTGCCTGGATTATAGCAATGTACTGGTGAGTTGATGTGCTCACTGTTTTTCTCACTGCACTAGAATTTTACTCTCCTTCTACCTTGGCACACATACTACCAGGGAACAATCAGCAGAAGGCAGAGGACCATTTGGAAATGAGATAGAGAACACATATTTCCTGACCAAATAGATATTTACCTCCTAGCATCTCTAGCCTGCCTTCCTGGCTGACTGATCTGACTTATTGTTAGGTACACTCTGTTCATCCATTATTTTTCCATTTTCAAGCCACAGAATCTCTTTTCAACAGTGCTAAATTTTTCCCACTTCAGAATGTGAGAGACTGTCTGAGGGAAAAGACACGAGCTCCAAGGCCAATCCCAGCAGAAGCAGCCATTGAATGTTGTGTGGCAATAAACACCCAGTGTTTAGAAATTCCAGTTTTTTGTCACCTGAGACTACATGATCCTGGTTTCCTTCAGTGTTTTTACAGTATTTGATTATTTATGTGAAAAGTGCAGAAAGAGCTTTTTCTGCATAAATTATTCTTATTTCCAGTTCATCAACCATGTTTTTACTCCATGCTTAAATGGTTATTGCTCACTTAAGCAATACTGACATCCCCAAAGCCACAAGTGGATGGAAATCTTGTAGCTGAACACCTTCATGAAATTCAAGTCCCAGGACATACAAAGGTAGCTCATCACAAATTTTTATGCACATCATTTGGACATACATTTGGAAAGCATGAACAATCCAACTTCAAATTCCACTCTGCTAAGCTGTAAGAGTTGTAGTCCATCCTGTTGCTTAAGAGTTTCCAAGAGCTCAAACTGGCCTCATTATTCTGAGTTATTAGTTATTTATTCAGTCTCACTGTTCTGCAAGCCCGGCTCAGTAACAGTTACTTTTTTATCCCGAGTTTCAGGGAGAGCAAAGTCGCTAGACCTTCTTGCAGAAATGAAAAAATACCCCAAACCCAACTTCTAAATCCTCAGGGGACTGGGAAAATGATCATTCAGCTGCTGGAGAGGTGCACAGATATGCAAGCAAAAACTGAGAATACAAATATTTCTAGAGTTTAACTTGATTTTCTATTCCTTTCATGAATTTTCTTCTTCCCTTCTCACTCAAACAGACACAGAAACATTTGAGGAACTGACTGGACGTTGTCAAGAAAAAAAGAAACAAAAATACAATGGACAGAATTCCTTCCTGAAACAAAGACCCAGAAAGCCTTCCCTGATGCTGGTAGTTGTTAGTCTCCTGTGGGATTAAATCAGATCTAATTGATTTGATATAGGGAAGCTAGGAGGATATAATTGGCAGCAGACCCGCCATCACATCTCTGAGTCTACAGCTCCCAGCATTTCTTGAAGCTGCACAGTTCTTTGATCCCAGGGGAAGCATTAGACAGTGATCCAGCTCTGCTTGCACTTGCAAAACTGCAAAGTGAGATTCTGTAAATATGACACTCAGAGAATAAATATCTCCTGGTTAGGTCCCCGCACAAAGTAGTGTGGCCACGGCACCAGGCAGCAACTCCCCCAGAAAGGTGAAGCATCTGAGCAAACTGACCTGGTCCTGTGTCCTCTGCACACAGAGAGGATCCAAAGGGAAGATCACCGTAAGGTTAGCTCTGGGCTGTTATCTTTGAACCATCTTCTTGTCTATGGGAAATCTGCTGCTGCCTTCTCCCGAGTGTCAGACCTTCAATTTCCATGGAAATGACTGTACCTCTGTGCTGCTGCAAGATCTGCCTCTCACCATGAGACTCTTACCATTCCCC
>VXBI01009565.1:966269-980823 GCA_013397375.1 Toxostoma redivivum
ATTATTATTATTATTATTATTATTACTATTATTATTTACTCAGCCCAGTGTGGCTGGAGAATTTGAAGCTTTTGAGTGTTCATTTGTTAGGGAAGTCTTTCATATTTTCATCCTCGCTTCTACTTCAGGCACAAGAGAAAAGCCAAGCAGCGCTCAGGAGCAAGCCTTGCTTTACCAATCCTCCAGCCAGCATCCTCCCTCAGCCTTCCCATTCCCCAGCCAGAGGAAGTGAAGCATCACTTCTTTCACTCACATCTTCTGATGAGACCCAGCAAATTTCAGAGCCTTCCCAGTACATGCAGATGAAATTACAAGACATTTTCTTGCTTCCACTAAGTAATTTAATTATTTTCTATGTTATTTACCCAATTGGCTTCTGATACCCACAGTCATAGGTAAATATAAAATGCTTGGTGAGTCTTGATCAAAATAGTTTCCTGTTTTATCATCCAGAACACTAATTTCTTCTTCCAGTGAAGTACTCATATTTTAATTATAAATATGGTGTTTGTGCAGAGCCTCAGTATCTTGAGCTAAATCATCTGCTTTGCTGACATTATTGTTTGCTTTTAAAAAATATTTTACTATAAAATCTACAGGAGGATATTCTTCCTGAGGATGGGGAATTATGCTCTAAGCAATCAGACTTCCAAGCAGCCACAGCCCATTCCATCCCTTACCAAACAGATGGATTTGTGAACTTTGGGAGTATGTTGGTCTTGGCAGAAGTGACATCATGGCAGGTGGAAGGAAACTTCAAATAGTCCTTCTTTTACAAGAAACAGTTTTAGCACCAAAATAGGATTCTCTTAAACACTGCCATCTATGCTGGCTTATTCTTAGACTAGCAACACACTGAACTTGGGAAAGAAAGGAAATCTGACCTTGAGGTGTATTTGGTTTAGGTTTAAACTTTAAACTTTTAGTTCTGTGGGTTGGACTCACACCTAGTGGATTTGGTTTTTCTGAACTTGGTCCACTCCCTGGTTTTGTAATGGCTGAAGAATATTCATAGAATTAAGAATTAATTAAATCTTAATTTATTTTTCATGTCAAAAGAGCAGATTTAAGTCTGTGCATCCTAATTCTTGTTCTTAACATTGACAATTCTTTGCACATATGCTCCCTACCACAGAGAAACAGCCTCTTTTTTATCAGCACACTGAAATAGTGAAAACTGTATCTTCACCTATCATTCATAGAAGGTCAACTTATAAGCACCACTCCACATTCCATTAGTTATGCACCATAGAGTACTCACACCCTTTCACTGAAAATTGGTAGGTTCTCTGGAAAAGAATTTATTTTAAAAATCCTTATTATGTGATAATGAATCAGAATGAAACAAGAAGTTATTTTCTCATTTTTATGAGACATAATGGAGAGATCTAAAATAAGAATACCAGAAACCCAACTGGCTGCTAGGGAATGGGGGTTTTGCTCTCTTTTGCTTGTCTCTTGGCCTTGAAGACAGAGCCTTCAGAGGAAACCACCTTACAGTAACCAGGCTTATTTCCATCCATGGAGACCAGTGGTGGCCCCAGGAAGAAAACAAGCAAATCTCAATCAAGCATGGGTTATTCCAACCCATTTCTATGAAATGCTGATGAATTATGCATGAGATTTTTTTACACATTAAGTGATGTGAAGACATGACTGAATCTTTATGCTCAGGCAATAAAAGTGAGCCAATAAAAACAAGGCTCAGCTCATGCAAAGACAAAGCCTAACAATGCTGAGCATTTTCACTGCAGCCCTTCCTAAACACCTCTCTCTGTAACTGTTTTATTTTGCAACATAAATACACTTTTCATTCCGCAATGCAATTTATTTATCAATTATTTAAGCGTAGAGATTGATCCTAAAGATATGAAAACAACTCTGAGTACTTGCAGATAAATAGCAACACTGTGGGATCCCAACTCAAATGTAGATTTAATCTGAAGTGTGGCTTTTAACAGTTCCCACCATGGAGCCTACACATTGCACTGCTTGCTCTTAACATGCTCCACCCATTTTCCACTCTGGACTATTATCTTTGTAGGTANTCTTTCACTCACATCTTCTGATGAGACCCAGCAAATTTCAGAGCCTTCCCAGTACATGCAGATGAAATTACAAGACATTTTCTTGCTTCCACTAAGTAATTTAATTATTTTCTATGTTATTTACCCAATTGGCTTCTGATACCCACAGTCATAGGTAAATATAAAATGCTTGGTGAGTCTTGATCAAAATAGTTTCCTGTTTTATCATCCAGAACACTAATTTCTTCTTCCAGTGAAGTACTCATATTTTAATTATAAATATGGTGTTTGTGCAGAGCCTCAGTATCTTGAGCTAAATCATCTGCTTTGCTGACATTCTTTTTTGCTTTTAAAAAATATTTTACTATAAAATCTACAGGAGGATATTCTTCCTGAGGATGGGGAATTATGCTCTAAGCAATCAGACTTCCAAGCAGCCACAGCCCATTCCATCCCTTACCAAACAGATGGATTTGTGAACTTTGGGAGTATGTTGGTCTTGGCAGAAGTGACATCATGGCAGGTGGAAGGAAACTTCAAATAGTCCTTCTTTTACAAGAAACAGTTTTAGCACCAAAATAGGATTCTCTTAAACACTGCCATCTATGCTGGCTTATTCTTAGACTAGCAACACACTGAACTTGGGAAAGAA
The DNA here is from genome assembly GCA_013397375.1 of Toxostoma redivivum. Lineage (NCBI taxonomy): Eukaryota > Metazoa > Chordata > Aves > Passeriformes > Mimidae > Toxostoma > Toxostoma redivivum. The sequence goes on from VXBI01009565.1 coordinate 968,949, forward strand.
AGGAAATCTGACCTTGAGGTGTATTTGGTTTAGGTTTAAACTTTAAACTTTTAGTTCTGTGGGTTGGACTCACACCTAGTGGATTTGGTTTTTCTGAACTTGGTCCACTCCCTGGTTTTGTAATGGCTGAAGAATATTCATAGAATTAAGAATTAATTAAATCTTAATTTATTTTTCATGTCAAAAGAGCAGATTTAAGTCTGTGCATCCTAATTCTTGTTCTTAACATTGACAATTCTTTGCACATATGCTCCCTACCACAGAGAAACAGCCTCTTTTTTATCAGCACACTGAAATAGTGAAAACTGTATCTTCACCAATCATTCATAGAAGGTCAACTTATAAGCACCACTCCACATTCCATTAGTTATGCACCATAGAGTACTCACACCCTTTCACTGAAAATTGGTAGGTTCTCTGGAAAAGAATTTATTTTAAAAATCCTTATTATGTGATAATGAATCAGAATGAAACAAGAAGTTATTTTCTCATTTTTATGAGACATAATGGAGAGATCTAAAATAAGAATACCAGAAACCCAACTGGCTGCTAGGGAATGGGGGTTTTGCTCTCTTTTGCTTGTCTCTTGGCCTTGAAGACAGAGCCTTCAGAGGAAACCACCTTACAGTAACCAGGCTTATTTCCATCCATGGAGACCAGTGGTGGCCCCAGGAAGAAAACAAGCAAATCTCAATCAAGCATGGGTTATTCCAACCCATTTCTATGAAATGCTGATGAATTATGCATGAGATTTTTTTACACATTAAGTGATGTGAAGACATGACTGAATCTTTATGCTCAGGCAATAAAAGTGAGCCAATAAAAACAAGGCTCAGCTCATGCAAAGACAAAGCCTAACAATGCTGAGCATTTTCACTGCAGCCCTTCCTAAACACCTCTCTCTGTAACTGTTTTATTTTGCAACATAAATACACTTTTCATTCCGCAATGCAATTTATTTATCAATTATTTAAGCGTAGAGATTGATCCTAAAGATATGAAAACAACTCTGAGTACTTGCAGATAAATAGCAACACTGTGGGATCCCAACTCAAATGTAGATTTAATCTGAAGTGTGGCTTTTAACAGTTCCCACCATGGAGCCTACACATTGCACTGCTTGCTCTTAACATGCTCCACCCATTTTCCACTCTGGACTATTATCTTTGTAGGTAATGCATGGCAGTGTTTTTGCAGGAAGAGTTTCATATCTGTGTTCAACATATGATATCATGTTTTAAGACTTGTCAGCTTTGTATGTGGATATGTCAAAAGCAGACTGCAATGTTCTTCAGGATAACCCATGAACACAAAAGACAGTAAGACAACTGATAGGAATGAATTCCTTATTAACAATATCATATAAATAGCAGTTGTTATCTGTCTGCTATTTTGGTTCTGCACAGGGGGCTCTAAAAACTGTGAATGTGTTTTTAGGAAATTGCACAGATAAAAGTCACAGAGACCATTACTTTATTCCTACACATTCATACTCTAATAACAAAGGGCTTGAGGCATGGAGGGAGAAAGAGCAGTAGCATGATTTGCAATGCACAGTTAATTTCTCCAAAAGCCCTTCCCTAACAGCTTATTTGAAGATAAGGGGAAAAGAGAAGCTGAAAAAAAATCTGATATATAGTAGTTACGATACTACAGCATCAAAAAAAAAAAATCACCACAAAGATATAATTTGGTTTCATTCTAAGGAAAATATGAAGCACAACAGGCAGTTTTTGCAGTGGGAAGGTTTGAAAAGTTTTCTAGGCTATGGAAGGTGCCACTGTGGAGAGCAGCCAGGGCCCTGCCACAGGGGAGGAGGCAGAGCTGCAGCTCAGAACTGCTGCTGCTCATTTTCCCCAGCAACTGATATGATTGCAATGCCTGGGGAAAGGGGAGAGAGGAGCTGTGCACTCCTCTGTGGCTGCTCTGCTGTGTCACTATTAACTATTCATGGCAGGAGCTGCATTTCCAATTCTTCCTGGGCTGGCTGTCAGTCACTGATGCTCTGCCTTACACCAGGGCTCTGCTCAGAGCAGACACCACTCCTGCTCTGCCTTGGACTTGGCCCAAGCTGCAGGAAAACCTGAAGAAATTCATTTTCTTCTGACAAGGCAAGTTTGGGAATTGCCAGGGAACACAAGTTCCTTTCAGTTTGACACACATCTCTGGTTTGGAAATCTCTGGCAACCATGCTCAAGAGTTTAATGATACAGGAAAAGAAGAAGAAAAAAGAAGAAAAATCCAGAACTCAATATGTATAACTATAGCTATGAAATTACTTCATTTTTTTTTTGCCCTCCTGAGAAAAGTGTAGGAAAAGATAGATTTCTAATAGAAACAACTCATGCCAGAAGTATTTCAGAAAAAAATCAACTTCAATCCAGAAAAATTACTAAAAATTCTTTCAAATAAAGCAGTTAAAAAACAGATAAAATAAAAATAATTTAGGCAAAAAACAGCTATCACTTTTTTTTTAATTTAACCAGTACAATTCAAAAGGCCTGTAGGCCTTTCGTCATGTTGAGAAATAATAGTGTAAATCTAGTATGATGGCAGTTGAAAGGCATAAAAATGCAAGTTTATTTCAGCACTAAAACCACATCTTAATTATATGTTCAGCCTCTGAATTGGGTTCTCTGTGTCATCACATCTGGTATTTGCAGCTCATCTGTAGCTGATTCAGACACATGTGTGAGAGTTATAACCAGCAGTCTACTAAAAGAAACAAAAATATCAATCAAAAGTATTAAAATTGAAAACAAAATTGAGTACACAGAAGAATGCCAACAGCGACGTGTGAAAAGAAAATTCAATTACGTTCATGCTAAGAACAGTTATTACAAATAAATATGGCCAGGAACAGCAGAGCTTTTTCAGTCAATGTTAGATAAGGTAAATTGACACCTGAAGGAAAGCCAGGCTTTTTGAGATGCTAAACCCCCCTGCAGAGCAGGGTGAAGGCAGCATGCACCCCAGGACAGAGCAGCCCTGGATCTCACTGCAGGAGCTCACTGCTCCTGCAAATGCACAGGAGCAGCCCCTGCCATCCTCAGGAGGCTCTGCCCTTATACAGAAGGTCTTCACCAGCCAAACTGGTTACAAACAATTTCATATTATTGTTGACGTATGGAAGCGTTGCAAAACTTCTGACACAATCAGATTTATCTTGAGAAGCATTAAAAACCACCCAGTGAAAAAGAAAGCAGGATTACTGGAGGAGGAAGTGGAAGAAGCCTTTTAAGCAAATCTCCTAAGTGTTAACCTCTTTGGCTTTGGACAGCATTTTTAGAAAGCAAGCCAAACCCTCCTTTCCTAAATCAGTTTATGCTGCAGTCATGCTTTATTCAGAAGTTAAGCATGACAGCATGACTCTTTAGGTAGTTTCTATTTCAAAAGGCAAGTTTTCATACTATATAAAAGGTTTCCAGTAAAAATGGATAAATTTGCTTAAGTGAGATAAAATGAAATAAATATTTCACAGTAGAACTTTTCATATTTATTTGCCATTGTAGATGCCATGAAAGCCACAAGCTTAGAGGTGTTTAGGAAAAAAAATAATGAAAAAACAGATTTATAGTTACAGGACAGCCACTGACTGCATTTCCAAAGAAAAGTCAGAGATTTTAATACACAGTTCTGTCAGACTTCTTTTAAAATTTCATCCTTTGGATCAAGAATGGAATTGGTGCTCTTAGTTCTAAAATTTACCATTCGTCATATGGTATTAACCATGCAAAAGCATGTCGGTGCTTGAATTTAAAATGTTAAATCACTTGAGGATACAACCAAGCAGTGTGAGCTTGTCTATCTGCACAAAATAGATTTCAGGTTTCCTAAAAACATTTACAATTCTAATGTTAATTTAATATGAATCAAGCACCATTTGCTTCTAGGTTAACAGAGCCTGTATTCTGGTTGTCAGAAAAAGTCTTATTTTTTATTATACTGGTTAGATTAATGTATCTGCATGCCACTGGTCCCTAGATTAGGCAGAATGTGTGTGTGTGTCTGGGGTATTGTGATCAAAACCAAATCACAATACCATTGCAGCACATTGCAAAACTGAATCATAAATATTGCAATTTCATACTATGTAAATCAATGCAGGCAAGTATACAAAGCCCAGCTGGAAAATCTGTTCTACATGTCCAAGGAGAAACCTGCCTAAACTCACAAAATAAATAAACATTTGGAAAAAGAGAAAGAAGAAAACAGACTTTGCAGTGCTGTGCTATCAGGATATTAATATTATGAGAGATGGGGAAACAAAATGGAGAGATGTTGTAAAAGATGGTCTATGGCTTTGTTATTATCAGTCTATAGAAGGGTGAGACATTAAAGGATCCAATGCCATAACATCAGAACCTGCTTAATTCTTAGTTACAATGCCTTATGTTACTTTTTTAGCCAATCAAATATTTCTACAAAGTTTGCTAGTGTCTTTTTACACCAATCATTAATTGCTTTGCCACAATGAGTCATGTTTTAACCAATCATATAACACTTCACAAACTTAAATTGATACATCTTAAACTTCTAACTAACTTTATAACAGGTTCTATTGCTAAACTTTAAAATCTTTTACTATCTTAGTTAACATACTGCTTTGCTTACATAATACATATTTCTGTTTGCTTAAAACATATTTCTACTTAAATGAAAAATTTATATTTTTGTTTTATGTCTGTTTCATTTTAATGCCCTAATTCTCCAAGGTCTTAGGTCAAACCTTGTACCCATTTCTATCTGTGAGTCTGTATGTGCCCTGAGAGTTCTCTGTGCCTGCATTTCCCACACTGTGCTTCCTGGCACCTTGTCACAAGAGGGGCACTTCTGCTCCCAGACCTGTGGCCACTCTTGTGTTCCAGGGAATGGCAACCCTGCTTCTGGTGAACCACACATCCTGGCTGATGCCTGAGGAGTTCATCAAAATCTGTCCCAGTGTTCCCAGCCAGGCAGACTTTGCTGTGGGGGTTAAAGAGCAGTGCTGAGACTGGAGCCCTCATTTACCCAGTCTAATTACATTCCTATCCTAAACCATTCCTAATGTGTCTCAAAACCCGTTTGAAATATTCTGGCCTCCTCAGCCTTTCAAAAACTGTCATGAAAATAATCAAAAGAAGAGAAGAAATATTTGGGCCTACATATTTATCTTTTTTCATGTCTCATACCTTGAAATAATTTTATTTCACTGGGAAAACAAAATGTAGTCTTCTGTCTGGAGGTGGACAAGCTCTTTTTAAACAATGTCTGAGGAAAAAAGGTTGATATGGTTTGTCTTTTCGTGCTCCATCTCTCTCCAGATCACTTTAAGAAATCAGTAAATAGATAAAGGGGTAAAGGAGAGGAATAACACTGAGCCACAAAAAGTAGGTTCTACAAAACTTTTGCGGGCTTCAGTGAATTATGTGTTTTTCTTTTCCTCTGCCAGTATTAGGAAATAAAAACCATGGAAAAGAATCCAAAGACATAAAATAGTCTTCAGAATATCTTGAATAAAGACAAAATGGTTTTAGAAGAAAACCAAATATTTAGGATAGAAATCAATGCAGGCCACAGGCTGAATTCTGAGTTTTCAAAACTTAATACAGGAATGAGAAGGAGGGCTGCAAAATATATTTTAAATGGCATTTGCTCTTTCTTGAAATTTAGTATGGTTTAAAATTGCCTCAACTTTATAGAGTCACCCCAGTGCCTATAAGATGAGAACAGTGACCAGCCATGAAATAACCACACTCCCTCCTCTTGGCCACAGACAGATCTCTCACATCATCCTGCCCATTCTACCAACAGAATCCTGTCTAGCTGAAACTTCTCCATGCAGTCTGTTTTCCAACCCACTTCAAATTATGCAGAGCAAATCCTTCTATGGTTCAAGATAGTTGGTGAGCCCCTTAATTCAAAACAAAGATCAATGGTTATTTGTTTTACTGTATGGAACACATTTTTCTGTGAATTTATTGGATCCAGTTCTTACCTAGGGGCAGCTTATACAACCTCTCTGAGTTTTTTCCCCTTATCCAAGAATAAACTTGTGCTAGTGTACAAATGATACCTCTGATTTTCAGATGAAATCTTGCAAGAACTCTCACACAGAGCTGGTTTATGTCCCAGAAGCCTGTGAACATATTGTTTTAGATGCTAGCTTGGAAAGGTAAATGAATAAGCAATCATACATTCAGAAAGGATCAACAGCACCACCAGAGGCAGCAGCCCAGTATTTCCCTGAGCAAATTCTCATGTTGTCTCTGAGTCAGGATTCATTACCCTTCTGTCTTTCCTTAAGTTTTCATTTCCATTAACTTAGAGAAATATATGTTTCCCACAGCTTCAGGTAATGACACCACTGTCTCAGCAAACTCATGGCTGTGGAAGCAAAGCCTTGTTACAAAGTGCTGTGTATTACATAGGGAAAGCCTCACAGAGAAACTTCCCACAAACAGGCACTCACTTCATTTCAGCTGTAATCTGGTGTGTCACTGTAGCAATTCCATTGCTATCCTGTCCTCAGCACTTCCCACTGGCTTGCTTTCTGCATCTCTATCCCTTCATTGGAAATACAGTCTTTTTGGCTAGAATAAAGCCCTGCATTTCATGAAGTAGTTCTTAAAATACATTCTGGTAACAAACAATTCTGTAAACATCTAGCGAGAAACAGTGTCTCTAAATATTTTTATAGCTTCTGACTGTGACTGTAAGCTCACACAGAAGTTCTGATTTGGGGTTTTGGTTTTGTGTTTTAGTGTCTTTAGAGCTTTTATAAGGGCTCACTCCTATGTGGATTCTCTTCTCTCACTTCAGAAGCTTCTTCCCACTCCTAGGTGCCTATTTTCACAAAAACTGTAAGACAGAATTGTCTTTCAGGATTCTACATTCTCCCACAGCTATAAGAAGGGGTGTGAGCATTCAGAGCCATGTTATGGACCCACAGAGATATGAGCATTGTCAGTAAGGAAAAGAGTTAAAACCTCCTGCAATATTTTACAGGAGAAAGAAAGCATTCACAATGAAAAGGCATGGCCACACGACTCTATGCCACAAGTGCTTACACAGTGACATTGAAGACTACTTACAGTGTGGAACAGAACATTACAGAGCTTCATGGCCACCACTCAAATACAGCTTATATTCAAATAATCTCACTTAGGAATCCTGGCCCTCTGGCAGCCACAAGGATTTTTGCCACTGATATTCAAGAAAACACATTTTCATTCATGGTATTTACTTCATAAGAGACTCACTGGTTCCCATGCTTTTTTTACACAACTATGGATTATGAAGAAAGATATGAAACTTCCACATCATGCCAGGCTCACACTTAAGGTTAGAAAAAAAATCATATTTTTTCAGATGAACAGTAAAACAGTAATTAAATTTATGGGTGCAGTACCTTAAAGAAGTAAAAGCCTTACAGGAATATTGAAACTGAGAACATTTTTATAATTAGCTACCAAGAAGAAGGAACCCAATAACACTCAGATTTAAAGCCCTTCTTCTATTATTATTTGGCAATGTGCCATTGTAATTCTTTACTCCTTTGTCAAACAAAAGAGTGACATCTTTAAATCATATTTTTACTGATCACGATAGAGAAGCCAATGCAAAAGGCACTTCTATAGCACCTTTAATCCAAAGTCTCAGAATACTCTACAAATAGCAATTCAATTTCCTAACACAACTACCTCCTCCAATATGCTAACAGCTCATTTTACAGCAGGTGAAACCGAGGCAGAGGGAAGTTGAGTCATGTACCTAAGGTCACATAAATCCATCGTCTAACTCCAAAATATCTCTTTGGATGTTTAAAGTCCCCAGAATATTTATAGGGTCTGCTTAAGAAGAAAAACAAACTCCCTCAGATTCACAGTTGATTTTTAAAGTAATTGGCTTCAGGATACTATTAATATGCTTTTCTTGGTAAAACATTTGTTACAAAACTGTGCACAATATTACTGTTCTGAATCTTTTCTGCTTTGAAAAGGAAAAGTAAAAAACCTGTTTCTACACTGTAGTAGCATCAGACCACTTGCACAGGGCATAGCCCACTGCTATTATGAAATCTGATTGAAAGAACAAGGACAGCGCTGAGAATTGCCAAAAGTCCTCTTGAACAACTGAATAATTCAGTTCTATCACTGCTGATTTTGCTCATATTTGCTACAAGGGTATCTCCTCCCCCTCATTTTTGGTACCTGTTCCTATGTGCATACCTGCACGTGCAAGCAGAAAGAAAACAGGATTAAGGACATTCAGTGCAGGGCTGCCTTTCATTGCCAGCACTGAACTCCGAGGCACAGGGAAAAGTCCTCAGGCAAAGCCTGCAAAGCATTACTTGATCAGGACAAACACAAACAGCAGCTCTCCCACATTGCCACTGCCACACAAAACACTAAATCTGCCACTTGGCAACTGTTTGCCAGCTTTCTGCTTGACTTTGCTGATAAGGAGTTACAGTTCACATCCTGGTCCCTTCTCTTTGAGCCCAGTTTCCAGAGAACAGTTGAGAAGTCCCTAGAAAGGGACTATGGACTATATTAGTTAAAGCAATTTTAATGGAACCAAATTTACAGAATTGTTTCACTTTCTGTGTGGTTTTCCATAAGAAACAGAGTTGAAAATCTGGCATTATGACATGGCATAAACAAGAGCAAAACCAACTTCAGACATGTAAGAGGCACAGTCCTTGTGAGGCTGATTTCTTTCTCCCAGTTTCAACGGTGAAGGTCTTCTTTATATACAACAGAAATACAATTTACTCTTCTTTAGGACATCACTCTCAGTGTGATTGGAGATCTGAGTGCATATCTAATGTCTGATAAAAATGTCAGAAACCCAGAACCATTGCAGTGGGAAAAAAAGGTGTGAGTGAGGAAAAAATTAGAAACTGAGAGCCTAGCTTGAGCTTGTTGTGGCCTCAAAGAGAAAAATAGCAGGAAAAGCAAGGCAATAAAAATGTCTACAATTCTTGGTCCTTATTAACATAGCTGCATCACCACTGCTATTTCTAGAAAGAGAAGTCATTATTTACCTTGCAGCTGTGATTAAAGATCTTGACTACAGAAGACAAATCGCTGCAGCATAACTAAGATAAAATTAAAACTAAAAAATTACACATTTACTCTATTCCTATGTTAGATTAGCTAAAATGTTAATTTTTGTATGCAAATTAAACTAACTTAAATGTGAAACAGGCATACAAATGTATCTCTATTAAAAGCTGGACATAATTAACTGTACTGAATTTAAATTATATAAGCTAGTGTGACTTTTCTTAGATAGCCAAGGTCTAAGTCATACAACATGGAAACTTGCTCCCCCAACAGCTGGCCTGCAGTGCCTTTGATGTAAAAATTTATAAAAATGAAGACTCGTGTGAATATTCACAGTGCCTTTTCTGCAATCATTTTTTTCAATTATTGATAACAGATTAATGAGATAATAGTAATGCAAATGCATTTCCATCCCGTTTTTATTCATAATGATTCTGTGACATCCAGAGAATATTAACTAATTGAAAGGACAAGCCACACGTAGTACTGGAAACAGCTCTTTCTGGGAGAAATGGGTACAACTCCTTAATTATTCAGATTACAGCTCTCTAAATGAAACAACTCACTCGAAAATCAAAGCAGAACTTCACAGACTCTCTTTGTAACACATGACAGGTCTATCAGCAATTGCAACTTCACCCTGGGCTGAAAGGAGAGCAGGCCATTATCTACATTCTGTGGTTTCTTTCAAGCAGAAGACACCTGTATGCTATAGAAAAGCATTCACTCAATGACTGAAAAAGGAAACAGATGGAGTTGGGTAAAACACACAAAGCCCAATTTGACAGCACAGAAAGGAGCAATTTCAGTCCATTGGAGAGGAAACACCTCTTTAATGACAAAATTAAGGATTTAAGAGCAGAGCCCAGTTCTACAGTCATTTATACAAAAAATGTCATGAGATAATAAATAGCAACTGCCTTTGGTAATATTCCTCCTGTTGAGGGGCTGGGACGAGGAGGATGCACAACTGAAACCTGATCTTGAAGATTAATATGATGCTACTGGGAATTTCTCTGCCTTGCATAAAGATCCAGTTCAGAACTAGAGACAGAGAGAAAATTCAAAGTGCAACAAAAACCTCCTAGGAATACTTGGGCGAGAGGAAAACAGGGAAGCTACACAAAAAACAGTGCAGGGAATTAAAAACATCATGAAGGCAAGAGGAGCTGAGCTGTACAGACAGCTACATGTACCAGACTTCTGCAAAGAAGCCTTACATAGCATGGCTTCAAGGAAAAGGGATGAATCCAGCCAGGGCACAGCAGAAGGCAAATCTAGACTGACACAATATATATTCCAAGCACACCACTGCTGATTAACACAGTGCCAGTTGATCTATGTATTTGGCACTATCTTAAATGAACATCTAAATTTTTGAAGGGGGAAAATAAACACTCTTTACATAAAAGGAAATATCTTAAAAAATGAAATTCAGTTAAGCTTCCCTCAAACCTTAGTCTCAAAATTGAAATTAGTTGCTGGATTGCTGCAGAGTGCCTTTAGCTTCCTAAGCATGGTTCATACTTTCAAGCAAGGCCAAATAAATGCCAGCAATAACAACAAACTTGAGCGTGCACTGGAAGACACTTGCTTAGGAAATCACAGAGGGCAAAATCCTGACTTGAGAACTGCAATGCAGTATTTATTGGCAGGGCTGTTGCTGTATTTATTAGTGCCTCTGTCCCCAGAAAATTATGTCAGAACCTGCAATTTAGGATTTTCATGGTCTAAAGTCACAGAGTAAATACCCAGCCTTCAACAACCCAAAGTATTTTCAGCCCCATAAAGCATTAGTGAACTTCCAACCATTTAGGAGAAGACATGCCATTCTTAATATTGCCCTGAGGCATTATTGAACAAAAATGGGTCCACCTCATCACACAGCACCAGACCTTTCAGCTGGATGAGTTAAACACCCACGAGTCACTTTGCATTTGAAGGGATGTGCTCTCACACTGCAATGAAACCCAAGATGCCGCAGTATTCCCAGGAACGCCTGTCTACTTCTGTAGACTTCCCAAATTTCCTGTGCTATATGACATGAACAGTGATGAGACCCATAGGACTTCTCCCCATAACGTAAATAAATATCAGCACAACCTGATTTGGGGCAGGGACGGTCTTTTCTTTAAGGGCAACAGGATTTTTGTCTGCACGTATGAAAGTCTGGCACAATGGCATCCAAAACTCTGCTCCAGAGCAAAAATAAGAGCTGGGAGGTGGTGTGGATTTTTCTTACTGATGTCCCTGTAAATGTTCTGGTCTGTAGATGGAACAGTGTAAGACCTACTGTAAACTGTGCACCATTTCTCTTGTGTCCAACTGATTCTTTTTGTCCCCAAATAGCTGACAAAGTCAACGATGACTTCTACACCAAGCGCCGCCACCTGGCCGAGCTGGCTGCCAAGGGGAGCCTGCCCCTGCACCCGGTGCGCCTGGACGAGGAGAGGGCGTACACCATCGACAGCGGGCTCACCAGGCAGAACGGCAAATCCAGGATGGGCAAGATACACACACACCCCCTGGGCTACAACTCCCACTACAAGACCTGGGATCCCAACGACCCGTCCCTGAGGCGGCAAGCGTTCCCCAACAAGGGCAAGCACGGCATGGGAGACCCAACGCTAAGTGACCCGCTGACCACCCGGAGCCAGCACTACTTGGGCCCACAGCCATACTTCATAACCAACAGCAAGACAGAAGTAACTGTTTGAGTTTGTTTTCTTTCTCTTTTTTTTTTTTCTAATGAAATCCTTTAAAAACCACACGCAAATGTATTCACGACACAAACACTCAATCAAAAGGCAAAAAAAAAACCCCAA